>JAHZTW010000002.1:76108817-76146616 GCA_020283515.1 Alliaria petiolata
TCATGAATTGATGATCCACCCCCGCTATGAACTCTGCCGAGAAATTTCTTGTCGCTTCATCGAACCTCTTATACATCCACTCCCGACCATTCGTAAAATTGTAATTTCCCGACATTTTTTTGACTTGCGAAAACTTTTTTTTTCAATTTTTTTTGTGTTTCTACGAGTGAAGCAAATGAATGTGGATGACGGGAAGGAATGTGTGAGGTTTGTATATATAGACTTTTTTGCGACTGATTAGCGATTAAATTGTGATTAAATTGCGACTAATTGGCGACTACGGTTTTGAGTCACAAAAAACAGTTACATCAACCAAAAACGAATATCACGTGTTTTCTAATTTAGCCACCCACCGAATTTGGTCGCAAATTGGTCGCTATTTTGCGACTGTTTTGCGACTATGTTTTTGCAACTAAAAAAAAATCGTAAATTAGTCGTTATTTAGCGACTAACGGACGACACCATTATTTGGTCGCACATTTGCGACTATTTTGAGTCTAATTTTGTTTAGTCGTAAAGGAGTCGCAACTGAGTTGCTAATTAGTCGCTACATTTAGCGACTGTATTGGTAGTCGCTAAAAATAGTCGCTAAAAACCTGTTTTCTTATAGTGAAACAATTTTCTCCAACTATTTTTAGTTTTAAAGTTGATAACAAATTGAAAAATAAAATAAAAATAGAAAGTGATCTTCCTAGAAATTTCCTTCTAACATTTTGGTTTAGTCATCTAACAAACTGTTTTATTGATGAGAGAAATTCTATACAACTTTAAAGCATTTTCAAAGTCAATCATACTTTAAATGCTGCGAGTGGGTTCCATTGTGACCCATATCTTACATACCATTTCTTTTTTGGGTTTGTTCATAATCTTTTTTTTTTCTATATAAAACCACAATTTAGTGTCTTAAAGTTGATAACAAATGTAAGGACGAGAGATCTACTTAACTAGTTCATGAATCTAACAAAGAGTATTATTGACGAGAGTACAACTTTCAGATTAATTTCTAAGTCAGTCATACTTTAAAAGTTGCGAGTGTTGTGACATCATATTTTTCGTAGCCTACATTTGTTGGTTTTGTTCATAATCTTTTTTTTGTAAAACCACAATTTTGAGTTTTTAAGTTGATAACAAGTTTATTGCACAAAAAACGAAGAAGTTGATAACAAGTTTAAGGAAGAGAGAGCTACTTAGTTGTCTTCCTTGAAGCTTCCTTCTAATTTTTTGTTTATTTTCAATCTAACAATAAGTATTGTAATTGATGAGAAGAAATTTCTAGAACTTCTAAAGCATCCTCAAATTCAGCTATACTTCGAGTAAATTATACGACATTTGCAGAAATATTAAACGATTTTAAGCACATTTTTTTCTCTAAACGACATTATACAATTAGTATGGTTTATAGGATACGTCTATTGTGTGATCTTAGAGCAACCGAGTTTTTGTTCTCAGTTTATGAATTACAAGTTCTAAATTAGTAATGAGAATAGAGTATGAACAACCAAAAGCCACCACCAAAGTCTTCAGTGCCCGATATAAAACACATATTGGCTATTTCTCAATGTAAATATCATATTTGTTAGTTCTAAAGTTGATAACAAATTGAAGGAAGAAAAAAAATAGTAAGTGATCTTCCTCAAATTTTGGTTTATACTTTAATCTAACAACGAATTTATTGATTACAAATTTAGAGTATTCCCAAAGTCAATCATACTTTAAAAGTTGTGAGTGAGTTCTACTATGACTCATATAATATGAGTCATATCCCTCATAGCCTTTTTTTTTTTTGGGTTTGTTCGTAACCTTTTTTTTCTTTTTTTTTAATAAAGCCACAATTTATAATTATAGTTTTAAAGAATAGAGAAGTTGTCTTTCCTGAATTTTTTTCTGAAATTTTTTAAAATTGATAACAAATTTAAGGAAGAGAGAGCAACGTAGTTGTCTTCCGTGAAATTCTTTCTGAATTTTTTTTGTTTAATTTCAATCTAACAAGGAATATTATTAATGCATGAAAACAATTTTTTATGACTAGATCTTCAAAGTCGATCATACTTTGAAAGGATGCGAGTAAATTATACTATTTTTTTGCTGAGATATTAAACGATATAACATTTTTCTGTAAACGACTTTTAATCGTTAGTATGATGATTTATAGGATTTGACTATTGTAGATCCTGGAGCCAACCCATTTTGGTTCTCTTGGTTTATTAATATAGCTTCTAAATTAGTAATGAGGATAGAATCAGAAGAGGCAAAAGCTACTTCCAAATTCTTCAATGCTCGGTCTAAAATTAAACACCTATTTGTCAATTTAAACTCTGTGTTTTTGGGTGACTTGATGATAGATAGTTGGAATCTGATTTGCTCGACAAACATATATATACAAGTTTTGGTCGTGTTCTCCAGATCGAAACAAGTGATCTTTGAACTGAGAATTAATTAAACACTTTTAGCTTGTATATATCACGTATGGAGAAGATGTTTGATTGCAATAAATTGATAGACTGTGCAGCAAATTAGAGTGTGAGCTATGCAAATTAGGGTTCCAGACTTCCAGTGGTGCTTGTCACTGTTCGCTATTATTTGTTTTTTAATTGTTTTTCAACAAGCTAAATTTATATATACATTTTTTTATTCTTTGACGGCTGAAAGATTTGATTGATTTCTTTTTATTATTATTATTATTTAAATTCTATTTAATTAACCTACTTTAAGGGAATCTGATAATTCGTAACCTACTTTAACTCATGTTTATTCAGAAACTTATGTAGTAAAAGGCTTTGAAAAAATATTTTTCAAAACCCGTAGGGTAGATTCCTAAGTTATTTTCTCAAGCAATTAACAAAACAAAAAGTTTTCTGAAGACTTTAATGTATCTATTTTTAGAGATGTTTACAATTTTTTATTTAATTTCTTCTCAGAACTTACGGATTCAAAAAAAAAAATTATACTATATTGTTTATTATTACTTAAAAGAATGAAACACTACAAGTAAAGACCCTCCAAGTTAATAATGAATTTTAAGGTAAAAGACAACGACATAGTAGTCTTCTTACAAACTTCTGTTTTTTTTTTTGGTTTTATACAAACTTCTGATTTTTTTAGTGCTCAATACTTTGTTTTGAATCAGACTAACGAAATCGAGACATTCAAATGTGAAATGACTATAATAGTTTGAATGATAGCAATACAAAGCGGAACAGGAGAAAGAAACATCGAATTTAGGATAACAATCAGCAAAGTTCATTCATTTTTTGAAGTTCACTAATCTGAATTCTCTTACACGTTATTTTCAATTTAGATTCATGTAAAGTTCTTTAATTTTTTTGAAACATGCACAATGAGTAATAAAATAATTTATCAAAAAATTATATTAATTTTCAACTAATTGATTAAAATGTTAAAAGTAATAATTTGAATAACAAAATTTAAATTAATTATATGAAATGTTTAAATTATATATGACATACTACCTGCTCTTTCTTACGTTTTCTGAGATGTATTGAACTCATAATTCATTAGATACTTTTTATAAATGTCAACTAAAATGCCTCTGTAACCCAGCAGATAAAGTTAAATACTTTATAGATAGTAAATATGAGTTGTTACATCTTTCAATCACTCAGATTTTATTAAATGTAAAAACGGTCATAAATTCATAATGCATGTTGACAAAAAAAATTTTATAGATAAAAGAGAAACAAAGAGTGAAATACTAGTTGTTACATATCATTAATTATCCGTAATTTTTTTTGGAAGATTTTATTAAGGATAGAAAGAATATTTTATTAATAGTATATACATTAGAAATTATATAAATCAATACCAATAAATTAATAAAATCTATAAATTAATAAATTATTCTGGTTCCGGTTTGTGCTGGTTTAAAATATAACATAATTCGATAAGATAATAAGATAATCATATTTTTTTAAATTATATACAAATATATTATTCCATTAATATCATAAATTAATAATTTGTATATATTTCATCTATTTTATAGTAAGTAATGTTTTAGCGACAAATAACTGTTTCAAATAATATTATGTTTCAACTTTCAATAAAAAATAATTAATTTTTTAATATTTTTAACCATTTGTGTTTGACAAATTGTTCTATCATTAGTTGAATTGTGTTTTATAGTGTTTTTAAAATAATAATTGCAAATTTATCTTTTAATATATTTTAATGTTATTTAAAAGTATTTTTCATAAATTAATAACTCTATAAATTAATAAAATATTATAATCTCAATATTATTAATTTATATATTTTTCTACTATTTTCTTTCATTTCTCATATAATATTTGATACTTCATCTCAAAATTATAATCTCAAAGAAGCGGATATGACGAGTATCGGACGACATGTATATATACTTCATTACTTTGCATCACCTCTATAATTGTTAAGTTATAAATATATATTGATATTTTATTAACAGCCAAATAATTTTTGAATGGTACTAGGTATTGCATACTGAGGGAAGCCATTTGCCATCATCATTCATACTACAAAATCGAATAAATTTTGTTTAGCCTTTAGAATGAATGTTACTTACTGTGACTAAAAACCAAAATTGAAAATATAAAATATAATGGTTACAGCTCAAACTTTCACGAATTGTGATAAATATGATGATCACTGCAGCAGCAACAATAGGTCACACGATTCATAATAAACAAAAAAAATGGATCAAACTTTGCTTAGCCTCACATTTAAATATATGTGGAAAAGATTCATAGATTCATTTTATATTCTAGAATCACAATAGAAAGGAAAAAAAAAAAAGATATGTGTGTACAAAAGTCGAATAAGCGCGTGTATAGATGTGTGTACATATCTACGTGTACATGTGTATATATATAGAGAGAGAGAAGAAACAGAGCCATTAATGAAAAGAAAGAAAAAAGGGACAGAAACGTACCAAAAGAAGTAAGAGAGAGACTTCTAAGTTTTGAACCAAATATCATAAAAGACCTTTCCATTTTCATGCATCCTTTTTTATTGTTTCTCATCATCTTCCCTCCCTATTTTTTTGCCTATTTTCTTCCCATCTTATTTAATTCAATTCAATAAAAAAAATTAATTCAATTTCTCCTCTTCTCATAATAAAAATAAAAATCAATTTTTTTGGCATTTTTTTTTTTTTTGTTATAAATAAAAAAGGCTTCGACTTTTACTCTTGAGTACTCTCTCTCTCTCTCTATATTTCTCCTTCTTCTTCACGCCGCCTACCAAATATAAACACTCTCTCTATCTCTCGTCATTCTATCTCTCGCACTCTCTTTGCATTTTCCTCTGTACTTTCCCAGGAATTTTTTTCTCTCTGATTTAATCTTTCCCGGAAAAAAAAAAATTGTTATCTTTTTCTTTCCTGGTTTTTAATCTCTCTTTTGTTTCCTTTTCTCTCTTTGCGTGTGTGTGAGATTTTTTCCCCCCTTCATCACCTTTTGCCGATTGGTGATTTTATATGTTTTCAACCTCACTGGTATTCTTCTCTCTCTCTCCCTCTCTCTTACACAATCTCTCTCGCATTGTCACTGAGATTTTGTTTCTCTAGTGGGTTTCGTCTAAACATGGAGATTTGATCGGACGATAAGATCGGTTTTTTTCATTCTGTGATTGTGAGTTTTTTAATTTCTTTTCACGCTATTTTTTTTGGTCTCTGATCGTCGTACATTATCTCAGTCTCTTTCTCAAAATTGGTCCCTTTTCTTAAGATTTGTCTGTGATCGTTCTCCTCTGATTTTTGGTCCGTACAGTTTCTGGACTTTGATCAAATCTGATGATGATCATTTGTTTTGTGTTAGGACTCTCATGATTCATGTTAATAGCGTTTGATCTCACAATGCTGCTATGAAAGATTTATATGTGAATGTTTGTTTTCAGTGATTTAGCTTCTAGTGACACTGAAATTATCTTGAGACAGAAGATTAACGTTTTGTTGCTGATTAATGGTGGATTCTTGTCCCGATGTTTTTTTTTTTGACAATATATTAGAATGGTCTTCTTGAATAAAGAATAGGAACAACAACTTGTGACACGAAAATCTTTTGTCTTTTGTCTGTTTCTTCCGTCTAACTATCACATAGTTTCTTTGGTGTTTGTTTTTAAGCTTTAAGTGTTCTTGTTTTGTTGCAGCTGTCAGTAGTATCATTCTTAGATCATCAGAATCCGGAGTTGAAAGTTTGGATTTTTTCCCTCTGTCGAGTGTATAAAATCATCGATCTTGAGATGGATCAGAGAAGCATAGAGCCAGAGTTTGATGAATTTGAGAAGCTTCTCGGAGAGATCCCGAAAGTCACTTCAGGAAACGATTATAGCTGTTTCCCTATATGTTTGAGCTCAACCAGATCATCACCATCCATCATCAAGAAAGCCGCTCGATTCGATGAGCAAAATCTTCCCGATGATGACCGCGCATTCACCTCTGCGTTCGCTGAGAGAAACTTAAACTTTGGAATCCCAAATCAAACTCCGGAGAATCCCCAGCTTATGTTCATCCCTTCTTACCACTCTCCAAACAGCTCGCCTTGTGCATATGACAAGTTTGATTCAAGAAAACTCGATCCTCAAATGTTCAGGAAGCCGCAAGTACGTGCTGGTTACTTCCCGACCATCTCTCCCGGGATCTCACCTGCTCAGCCGCAGCGTTACCAGCCATCCTCGCAGTCTCACTATCAAGCTTTGGATCAATCTCATATGGATTGGAGGAATGTCGAAGAAGGAAACTTTCAGATGCTGAATCTGCAAGAAGAACAGTACATGCCTGTGAACCCTCATTTCCTCTATCTCTATAATAATAACAATAACCAAAGAAGCATGGATACTGCTCCAAGACAGGAGCATTTCGATTATTATCGCCAAGCCGAACAGCCTAACAGAAACTTGTTTTGTGATGGAGAAGATGGTGATGAGAGCGTGAGGAAAATGTGCTACCCAGAGAAGATTCTGATGAGATCACAGCTCGGTTTAAACGACGCTAAAGTCATAAAGTACGGAGTTGGAGATGATTCACAGAAAGGGAGACTTTGGTTGCAGAATCAACTCAATGAAGATCTCGCGGTGAGCATCAACAATCTGGCATTGCAGAATCAAAAGTATAACTCTCTTGCAGAGGCAAGAGGGAAGATATATTACATGGCGAAAGATCAGCACGGATGTAGGTTCTTGCAGAGGAAGTTCGCTGAGAAAGATGAGAATGATATCGAAATGATCTTTAACGAGATCATTGACTATATCTGCGAGCTTATGATAGATCCTTTTGGGAATTATCTAGTTCAAAAGCTGCTCGAAGTGTGCAGCGAAGGTCAGAGAATGCAGATTGTTCATTGCATAACTAGAAAACCAGGAGTGCTTATCAAAATCTCTTGTGATATGCACGGGTAAAACCCGTAAAAGCTTTCTCTTTTTTTATTTACAACATGATATTGATCTATTTGTTTGATCTGATCCTTACTTGATGTGATCTTCTCCGTTTAAACAGGACTAGAGCTGTTCAAAAGATCGTCGAAACGGTTAACAGACAAGAGGAGATCTCGATCATCATTTCTGTTTTGAAGCATGGCATTGTGACTTTGATAAAGAATGTAAACGGTAATCACGTTGTTCAACGGTGCTTGCAGTATTTGTTACCTCACTGTGAAAAGGTAACAACTTTCTTTACAGTTTTTTCAATTTATAAATGATTCACTGTTACGAAAATGTGATCTGTATTTGTTTGTTTTTTTGTCACTTCAGTTTCTTTTCGAAGCTGCGATTACTCATTGTGTTGAGCTAGCAACTGATCGACATGGATGTTGTGTGCTTCAAAAATGTCTTGGCTATTCCGAAGGAGAGCAAAAGGATCACTTAGTCTCTGAAATTGCCTCTCATGCTCTACTCCTCTCTCAAGACCCTTTCGGGTATATTGTTTTTGTGGATCTTCTCTCTCTTTGAGCTTTTGGAAACCAATGTTTGTGAGAAAAATGGAGAAAAAGATGCAAACTTTTTGTTTTTTGTTGCAGGAACTATGTTCTTCAATATGTCTTTGAGCTACAACTTCAATGGGCAGTCAACGAAATCCTCGAGCAGTTAGAAGGAAACTACACAGAGTTATCGATGCAGAAATGTAGCAGCAATGTGGTTGAGAAATGTCTGAAACTAGCTGATGACAAACACAGAGCTCGCATCGTTAGAGAACTCATAAACTATGGTCGTCTTGATCAAGTGATGTTGGATCCTTATGGAAATTACGTCATTCAAGCAGCTCTTAAACAATCCAAGGTAAAACAAAAACTAAAACACAATTTTTTTTTTTACTGATATAGATTTCAGTCCCTAGAGAATCAGATTGTTTCAAATTCAGTACCTAAAGATCAGATCGTTACAGGGGAATCTTCATGGTCTTTTGGTTGATGCCATCAAGCTTCATATCTCATCTCTTCGTACCAATCCTTACGGTAAAAAAGTCCTCTCTGCACTTAGCTCGAAGAAGTAAATCAGCAGGTATAAACCATCCGAGTTTTTACTTTCTTTTTCTTTATTTTTCTCTCTCGATGTTAACGTTAATTTGTTTCCTTTTACTTGACAGATGCAGATTTGTAGCAAATGTTGCTGTTTGTTGTTGGTAAAGTTACCTTGTAAATGTAATGTAATAAGAGCATAATTCGCAGGTTTTTGGTTTATATTCAAAGAGACAAAAGATTCAACGAATGGGCTTTGATCTAATCTGCAATTCCTCTCTTTGTACAATTTGAAAGACCATATTAAATGCTTTTACCATATATTAAAAAAAAATCTTGAGTATTATTCAAGAAATGTCCATTAATATCAAAAAATTAAAAACCGTAATTATAAACCAACTTTAGGGTTATTATTAATTAAGGTTCTGGTGTGATTCTTTCTTTTGTGTATGTGGGATGGTTTCTTGGGAGAGAAGTAAATGGGTTTCTGAATAAAAATAGGAGCAATGAATAAATGGATGGTCAAGATTCAAAAGATAGTCATGGGTTTTTAACTTTTTATACGTGTTGGTTATTCACTATTTTACAAATAAATTAAGGGAGGTGAATAACCATTAAGAATATAGCCATAGTGATTTAAAAATTAAGCAATTTTTTTATTCAGTTTGACTGTTCTATATCGTGTAAATATAATAGTATAATACCAAATCGAAATAGGGATTAAGATAAGCGCAGACAAAGTAAAGATGGAAAGAGCGAGACTCGACAACGAAGACAGAAGAACCAGAGGTGAAGAGACGAGAGGTTGCAAACCAAATCGATCAAATTATACTATACGAAAAATGGAAAACAGTATAGATTTCAAACCATTTGTGAATATAAAGAAGGATAGATTCAGTTTCTTTGTTCTATATCGTTTAAATATAATAGTATAACATGTGAAAAAAACATATACATCTTTGATGCCAAGTTTGAGATCAAAAAGGAGATTAAGTAAGACGCAGATGAAACGAAGAAGGCAGTCATCAACGAGGACGACACAGTTGTGGGCTGTCGATCACGGTGAGAAGAAGGTGAGAGACGGTTGGCAGCAGATCGCGGGAGAGAGATCAAGCGGACGGAAGTGACGACGAGGGAGAAGGCGACGGAAGGAAGAGAAAAAGGTATATGAGAGATAAATTGGAGAGAGCGAGAGTTGCCGACCTAAACGATGAAACCAGAGGTGAAGAATCGAAAGATTACAAAAGAAATAGATCAAACTATACTATACGCATATGAAAAACAGTATAAACATATTACATTTAGAAATATAAAAAAGGACATAATCGATATTATATATAATATACAAAAAATATCATGACATCGTTTTTATTATGGTCATTCTATTAAATAATCTATCTGATATGACTATGAAGCCAAATTTCTCATAAATTAATTAATAAGATAAAAAAAAAAAGTGTGACGATCGTGGCTATTGGCTAACAAGATGAATTGATTGTGACTAGAATCTAATAAAGTGTTAGACATTGAGAGTTTGAAACCCCCACATCCTATGGGCATATGATGATGGAATCAACGTGTTAATCTTTGGTTCGTTTAGTTCATTTGGTTTAGAACTTGGTAACTAAAAACCAAAGAGGGTGGCCTATAGTGATAGTGCAAGAAGGTTGGTTTCTTTGTGCCTTTGGTTCAAATCTCCTTTGGGACGGAGATATATTCTTTAAATTGAAATATAAAAAGGGCTAACTCCGAGTACTGGGGGAGATTACGGGCCTAAGGTCCAGAACTTCCACAAATAATTAAGAAAAAAAAAAAAAACTTGGTAACTAAAATAAAATTGAATTCAGTACAAATGGTTTGACTGACCTGGTTTTATTTTTATTTTATACTCGATCTTTTAATCAAATATTTTCATTAATATTTTTTTTTAACTTCAAACTAATATCCATTTTATGTTTTTAAAGAAAGTTTCAATTCAATTTCCTAATTTATTATTAATTTTTGTAAATTCGATTTTGGACTTTATAAACAGGAAAAATATATTATTTTAATAAAATTGGTAGTTTTTAATAGAAAATAACGACTACTATAACTTAATATAAATCGGTTTTACATGTTTTTTATTTTTATTATTGATTCAATTTTTAATCAGAAATTTGTTTAAACTTAGTTATTAAAAAATCGGTTCTTAGAAATAGGAAAGGTATTTTAAACCAAATTGGTTTGTTTTCAAAATTGGATTTAAACCGAGTCGGTAAAAATCTGATCTTTATGACTGAACGAGAATCATGTGAAATGGAAAAATCCAACTCTTTTTCCTCTACTCGCTCCCTTTAGTTTACAACACACAGTCACACACACACACAGAGACAAATCAAAGAGAGAGATCGATTGTTCGAAAAAAAGAGAGAAAAAAATCAATTCCAAAAATTGTTAGAGATAAGACGATTGTGCAGAGACATGGTGTTCCGCGGCGACACGGTGATGTCCGTAGCCCATATATCGGCGGAGATTTTTCAGCGATTACGGTGGATTCCGCCGTCGGATCGAATCAGCAGCGGCGAGATGTTGCAACTCGTCTGCTGTTTTCCGCTTCAACAGTTTGGTCGACTCGTGTTGTGGTTCTGGAACTATATATGTGTTCCTCCACCTGAGATTTTATATTTTGATGATGATCGTGATACTGATGGTCTTTATGGATCATCATCATCTTCGTCGATTGTTAATCATCATAATTACTATCATCTTCATCTGGAGTGACGAAATTTCCGTGTCTGGGGTTTTTCTGTTTTTTACTTGTAATTTTTGTTTTCCCCCTCTTATTGTATAGAGAAATCAATTTCGTTTTTTTTTTTACTGGAGAATCTTGGGATTGTTGGATAAATCGGAGTTTGTTTCTGAGTCCTTGTTTATAGTTTTAAGATTTCATAATTTTAGGAGTGAAAGGAGCTTGGTTCTATTACTTGTCAAAATCTTTGTCCTTTTAAATTTAAGTTCTTGATTGATGGAGATTATCAAGTAACTCGAGTTTTTTTTTTTTTTTTTGTATTCGGAAATGTCGGAAAATCGGTTTTGATCTAAGAATGTTTAGTTAGTTGAGCGTCTTCAGTGTGTTTAATCTAAGCTCAGTAGCTCTTCATTGATAGAGATTATCAAGCAATTCAAGTTTATTTTGATCTAGAAACGTTTCAAAGTGGTTGATCAGGAGATTTATGATGCAATTAGGAGGGTAAAGATTAAGGATCTGGTGCTAATCAAGCTTAACTTTAGCTAGAATTTTTGGTGGATCAGTCTTTTGTGGATAATTTCTATTGGTAAAGGACCTAGTTTAAGGTTACAGGGGGCATAATTCTTAGATGTGAGCTATGGTAATGCATATTTTTACGTAATCAGAAGCTATTGTGGTTGATCAAGTTCAAGTAATTTTCTTCTTGTGTGAAGATCATTTTTTTTGCAGTAGAGTGGTCTCGGATTAAAGAAAGGTACATTTATCAAATCTTAGAACTCTCTTAGTGTATGTTCTTTGAGATTTCAAATCCATTTGGGTCGATTTTTCTGTTAAAAGTTTGAACCTTTGAGATCTCCTTCTGATTAGTTCTTGGTGGGCTTTTTTTCAGGTTGGAGAAGTTTAATGGAATCCAATTCAAGATTTGTGTAGCCATTTTCCAGGGAAGAAAGGTCAGATATTAAAAGTTTCTGAAGTCTAGTGAGCTATTTTAAATAGGATCCAATATTTAACTCTTAATACTACTATTTCCTTTAATTTGATTAAGGTATTTTTTAAGATATATTTTTGTTTTCGGAATACTATATAAATATCGATATTGTAAACATGTTTTATTTCCCAATTTATTCATACCAGTCAATATTATAGATTGATTAATATAAATAAACAAACCCTTCGTGGGCCTTCCGGGCCAGGTCTGTGCAAATAGGGTCCATGTCTTTTCTAAATCTCTTCAAATTTGAGGTTTTGAGGTTTGGAGTTGTTTGTTTCCAAAAATAAAACCTCAAATATAACTTTAATATTATTATATTTTGCATTTTAGTTTTTATTATTGATTATAATTAAGTAAGATCAATAGTTTTGATTATAATACAATTCACCATCCTATTTTACCACTCCACATCATAATCTTTATTTTTAATATATTTTTGTTTTTCTAATTTAGACAAACAATGTAGCTTGCATATATAGTTGAAGAATGTAACTCTACTATATAGTTGAAGAATGTAGCTCGACTATATAGCTCGATTAATAGTCGATTATACGGCTTGACTATATAATTTGACTATATAGCTTGCTTATTGAAGGGTAATAAAAAAAATATAGTAGAAAGGACCAATTGAGTTTTTTATGTCCATTGTAAATAGCCTAACATAAAGTTTATAAATAATAATATAATAAAGCATTACATTATAATATGATATTACATAAACTTAGAAAAAAAACACACACACCAACTCGAAAAAAGAACTCAAGAACAACAACAACCTCCAGTTGGACCAAATTTTTATGGACAATATTTTGGTGGTGATGGAGGTTCGAATCCAAATTTACCTGAATATTAGTATTGTTGTATTATTTTAATTTGTGTAATAATTATGTGTTTATGTATTTTTTTTTTTTGTATTAAATTTGCTTAGTGTAATATTGTTGTTGTGTAATATTAATTTTGAATAGAATGTAATATTTATTTTATATAAATATTTTTGTCATTTTAAATTATTTATTTAACTTTAAGTGTAAAAGTTAAATTTATAATTATATATGTCAAATACAAATAATACATATAATTATAAGGTTAAAAATGATAAACAGCAAAATTATTAAGATATTTTTAATAACATAAACTAATTAGAAGGATTAAAAGTGCAAATAAAAACATAGAACCTCAAAATTTGAGGTTTCTTTTGGAGTGAGCAAAACTTCAAATTTGAAGATTTGAGGTTCTTTTTGGAGATGCTCTTAGACGTTTGTCAAAAATGGTCAAGGAAAACAATTTGAGTGATGAAAAGAATAATACCATCTAAACATTTTCCAAAATGCCTCAAATTAATTTTCTTTATTTAAATATAAGTTCGTTTTAAAACGGCAGATAGTTTATATATCTAGACGCCTGGAGCATCATCCAATGACCAGCAGTCCGATTAGCATCGATGGAATGATCGAAACCGTATGATGGTAATTTGAGACTGGGGTTAATCACTTTTTGTCTGTTTAGTGCTGCACTGTGCACGCACGTTATAATTATAATATACAGATTAAAAAGTACAATATTTTTGTAATTAGAAAAGACAATGGTAGTGATGGCGCAATTAGTTAAAGATAATCACTAGTATAACTTTAAAAAAAATAGAAAGAAACATGTAAAGGCTCATTTTTTCGACTACCTACCTATTCAAAGCTATCTAACCAAAAGAAAAGAATTAAGATTTTAACTAGTGGAGTACTACATCTTTGTTGTAAAAGATAATGAATCGTGGTGTATTATTATGGTGGTCAATGGTCTCTTTATATAGTAGTTACATAAGGGTAGAAAAGGAAACATAACATCCTTTTCCTACATGAATAAGGAAAACATCCATTAGCCGCCTATAGCCTAAACCGTATTAAGGTATTGGGCCTTCACGCCTATGTCTTGATGGGCCGGTTATGGAGATCGAACCTCTATGATTTATAACACTCCCCCTTGATTGACATAACCGGATCGTGATGAATGGATCATAGTAATACGCTTGGGGATGCTGCCTCATTAAAACCTTACCAAGGAAAACCCAGTGGGACAAAACCTTAGTGAAGGAAAAAGAGTACAGCACGTATTACTCCCCCTTGTTTTAGGCATCACTGAAGGTCTCTTAGTCGGCGCATGCCGATCTGATACATGAGCTTCTTGAGTGTGGAGGTCGGAAGCGACTTGGTGAATAGGTCGGCTGAGTTGTCGCTGGAACATTCTTGGAGCACTTTGATTTCACCGGTCTTCTGTGGATTGTGAATAAAAGATGTGCTTTATCTGGTCTCCTTTCATGTATCCATCCTTCAGTTGAGCTATGCCTGCGGCATTTTCCTCGTACTTGCTGATCGGTTCTTCTTTCCTTTCTGTCATCCCACAATCTCGTCTAATGTGTTGAATCATTGACCTCATCAATGAATACGACCGTTGTGTGGATCCGAAAGGTAACCTGAATCAGCAAAATCAAACTAATACTTCTTTGTTAAGGTTAGTATAAAAATATATCCATATTGAAATGTGTGTTTAATCCCGTTTCAGTGCCTTTGGATCGAACAAGAACTGAATCTTGAAATAGGAGGTTCACGTCAAAACATATGTACGGCCTAGTGTAACTAGCCAAGTACATTAACGCTCCTATAGCACTGAAATATGGCACTTCGGGATCAAGGACCTTTTCGTCCTTCTTTACTGGACCGAATGGATCGTTGTCCAGACCAAGGCTTCTCACCATCATTGGGCTAGTCAGTGGGTGAGCCTGGTTCATATTAAAATGCTTGAGTACCCTTTCTGTATATGCCATTTGCTACACAAGGATTTCATTATTGGCGTACTCAAGTTGTATTCCCAAACAGGACTTAGTCTTTCATAAGTCTTTTATCTTAAAAACGTTTGGGATATTTCCTCAGAGGTTAATATGATGTTCAAGTCGTCTACATACATCGCGATGATTACGAATCCCTGTCAAGTATTATGGGATCGTTTTATAGACCTATATCACATGCGACCTGACTATATTAATACATAGAGCGATTTATTCAGCTTAGTACAATGCTGGTCTCGAGAACTTCTTTTAGCTCTATCACCTCTGGGAATTTCATATAAATCTCTTTATCCAGTGGACCATAGACTGCTTATATGTCCAGACATTATAAACTTTCAAGTTTATAGCAGCACCAACCACATATTCCTTAGTCCCTGTGAGTATCCTTGTGTAATCAAGCTATCTCGAAATGCTTGTAAAACATGAACACTTTAGGTCATGTGGTCTCACGATTTTCTTTTCTCACAGGACTTATTTATCCACTGGTTTAATATCATGAGGTGTCCGTGATATGGGACCAAAAACCTCTCTCTTCTTTAAAGAGTTTAACTCCACGTTTATAGCGTCTTTCCAGTTAATCCAATCTGGTCGCTGAGTGCACTCATATATTGACGTGAGTTTTGATCCTCGCATTTTTCTTTCAAGTGCTACTATATTGTACGCGCTTTCTTATACATTTTGGTGTTAACACACTTATATAGTTCCTATATTGATCCAGACATGATATGATCGATCTGAGATTTCATTATCCAGGACCTTTAATGCCTTGCAGCTTGGCGTCCCAAGCTACATGGAATGGTACCTTAGATGTTCAGCTGGCCAGCCTTTATATCTCAATGTCTGGTCTGGTTTCCTTAATAAACCCGGATATTATGCACCATTTTCCGCGGTTTCTTATCTTATGGAACTTATTGGTCTATCTTGTATAGACTCAGTAGCAACTTGATTGTGTCTCTATGACATCAATTTCGTGGTGCTTAAGCTGAGATGACTTAGTCATTCTTTTCGGGTTCATGTGTCTGGCATCTAATTATTTGGACGTCATTAAATCTTTTCTCTAGTCCGAGGATCATGCCAAGACACCGATGGTTTATACCATATCAATTCTCTTATCAGCTTATTACGTTTCTCCTTATAATGTTGGATATTCGGATTTACTTAAAACTCATGTAATCCGTGTTCCTTGGCCACTAAATATATCACCCATATTTGGCTCAAAGGTTTCTTTAAATTCGTAGGAGAAACGTTTCTTATCCAACATATATATATTCCCACTCTCCAATCTCCTTATGAGATTCCATCTTAGACGGCACATATGTATGTGGTGGTTTTATTCAAAAACTCTTAAGATGGTATATGTCTGGCTCATAACCCGTATTCAATATGAGATGGGAATATCTATGCTCACTCATATGGCCTGATGCATATTGATCTTATATACATGTAAAACTTGTGATGTCTCCAAGCTGATAAACTTTAGGCAATGCCTTTGTTTATAAAATTCAGCCAAGTCTTATTATGATCATCGAAATTGTAGTATAGTCATGGACCACGGGTTTGTCCTCACTTCCCCTCATGAATATACTATAGTTTCGTGATGCTTGGGACAATAAAACTAATGAGTTTCCCTTGTGTACATGTAACACAACGTGAGACTTTATGGGATAACTCTTTGTGCCGTTTTATGATCAATCTATGCATCAAGTTTTGGACTTGGATGGCTAGTCCAGTCATGCCATATAGTGTAAATTTCGTGGGGTATACCAACTGTGGTTACCATGGCTTTTGCCTCTATCATACTGATCTTTGGCATAGTCTAGATCAGTAGAGTATAGTCTCAATCATTTTCTTTTGTGCCCATTGTTTCTATTTGGAAACCATTTTCATAACTCAATGGGCTTTATATGGGTGAGAGACTCATGCCCTTTAGGCGTATTATCTAAGCAAGGAGTCTTGCAAATGCCATATTCCGTGATGACAATAAGCATACATGTGACCATCTTGTAGATGCGTCAATGAGGACCATAAAATATCGAAATGTCCCACAAGGTGGGTGTATTGGTCCGCATATGTCTCCTTGAATTCTTTGGGATTACTCTCCTTTCTTTCAAGGCGTGCCTATAAGTATTGGCAATCAATTTTCCCATCATATTCGACCCGGGATGTCCCAGCCGGTCGTGCCATAGGTTGAACCTATCCGTAAACTCTTGGTTTGCGGTGGCATTGGCCTCAATCATATTGACCTTAGTACAATATATGCCAGTGGCTATAGCAGGTATAGTCTCTAGGACTTTCTTATGGCCTTGGGCGTTTTTAACTATCTGAAGAAATTCTCTATTTCCTCCGCCCATTGTTTTCACATGAGGACCATTCATTCGAATGTCTTTAAAACTCAATAAGTTACGATTTGAGCTAGGTGAAAACAATGCATCCGAGATTTCTAGATGCGTGCCTTTTAGGTATTAAAACATTAGCCTGGCCGTGGCCTTCTATTAGGCTGGCCTGTCCTGCTATAGCACTTATGTTTGCCCTTTTAAGTATAAGATTTATGAAGTATCAATCAAGCAAACATAAAAGCAAACATAAAAGCAACAAAGCAAATAGAACTCTAAGTCTAGAAATCATTTTAGGAAATCGGATGTCTCATACTTAGTGAGATCATCATCATTTTCATGATCAAAATCGCCCTCATCATCATGCTCATGTTCATGCTGGATCATATTGGCCTCAGGATTCTTCCCTT
The DNA here is from genome assembly GCA_020283515.1 of Alliaria petiolata. Lineage (NCBI taxonomy): Eukaryota > Viridiplantae > Streptophyta > Magnoliopsida > Brassicales > Brassicaceae > Alliaria > Alliaria petiolata. The sequence goes on from JAHZTW010000002.1 coordinate 76,126,563, forward strand.
TAACACTCTCTCTATAAAGTTCAATGAGATGTTTGGAAGTCCTGCATGTCTTGGCCCAATGATTATCCATCCCACACCGATGGCAAACGGACTTGGTCGGGCCGGACTTGTGTCCGGTTTGGTTCCCATGACCACGTCCTTGGTCACGTCCTGGACCGCGGTTAGAATTGGATCCGCGTCCATTTCCTCGACCATACGGGTGGTAGCGACCACGCCCTCGTCCTCTTCCATGTCCATGTCCTGGTCCGCGGTTAGAGTTGGATCCGCGACCATTATGCTTTTGGTATCTATGGACATAGTTTGCCTCGGTTTCTTTTGTTTCAGCGGCCACGTGGGCTTCAGGTATTGGGGTTGATCCAGCTGGTCTCATCTCGCTGTTGGCCAGAACAAGACTATTGTTTTGTTCTGCAAGCAACAAGCAAGCGATCAGATCTGAGTAAGTCGCGAAGCCTCTCTCGCGATATTGTTGCTGTAGCAACACATTACTCGAATGGAAGGTAGAGAAGGTCTTTTCCAACATATCCTTCTCAGTGATGGTCTCGCCACATAGTTTCAGCTTTGAAACTATCTTAAACAAAGTCGAGTTGTACTCCTCTACGGATTTAAAGTCCATGAACCTTAGGTTCAGCCAATCGAATCTGGCTTTCGGCAGTACAACCGTCTTTTGATGGGCGTACCTCTTATTCAATTCCTTCCATAGATCCAACGGATCTTCAATTGTAAGATACTGATCCTTGAGACTCTCAGTGAGGTGGTGGCGTATGATGAGAATCGCCTTGTATCTGTTTCTCACGGACTCATTGTTTCCGTCGACGATACATTCACCAATCTCTTTCGAGTTGAGCATGATCTTGGTGTCAAGCGCCCACTTTAAGTAGTTATCTCCGGAGAGATCAAGGGCTGCATAGTCTAAGTTGGCAACCTTAGACATCTGAAAATATGCACCAACTATCTCTTAGGGCTTTTAACAAAATCAAGACCTTAGAACAATGGTCGATTTAGGGCTTTTAAATAAAATCAAAACCTTAGCAAGATGGCTGATTTATATTTCCGATTTTATGCCATTAAGTTTCCAATTTAATCCTAACAAGGAATTCTATGTGATAAAGGAAACAAGAAAATCCAAATTCTAAATAAGGAAACTTCCTATGCGATTTTCTATGTGATCAAGCAAAAAGGAAATTTTCCAAATTCAATCCTAAAAGGAAAACTATGGTTTTCGGTTTCTACCAACAAAATTTTAATGGTCCGAAAATTCTTCATTCAATTCCTAGTTCAATTAGGATTCCTAATTCAATTAGGGTTTTATCTAAACAATAGAAAAACGTTTTAGGGTTTTCCTAATTGGAATAGGATTAGGGTTTTATGGAAAAAGGAAATTTTCTTCTTCTCTAGTTCTATCTAGGGTTTATGCGAATTTTAAACAATCAAACAATCAATCACATGAAACAATTTTTTTTTTTTTAGGGTTCATGTAAGTTTAATGTTCAATTCGGTTTTAGTAAATAATATGATCATGCGAATTCTAAACATTAAACATGAAGCTAAGAAATCATGCAAACAAGTTATTCAATCAATCCAAGTTTTAGGGTTTCATATTTTCTTAGATTCAATTCGGTTTATAGGTTTTCAAAGATCAAACAAGTTTAAACAATCAATCCGAATTTTAGGGTTTCATAAACATTAGGTCAGATTTCGGTTTTATGGTGTTCTTGAGTTTTAGGGTTTTAGAAATTTGTTTATACCTTTGAACCTTCTTTTGGGTTGAATGGAATGGACCGGGAGCTAATAGACCTCGGTAAACTCACGCCTGGATTGCTCGGAACTCGCGGCTACTCGTCGGATCAGCTACGCGGAACTCGCGGCTGCTGCGGGAAGAGGATCACGCGGCTACACGGGATCGTCGGGTAGGATCGCACGCGGCTAGGGTTTGCGCGGCTGGATCGTCGTGCTGCTTCTGCTCGGGATGAGATCGAGCTGCTGCGGTAAGGGATCACGCGGTTGGATCGCGATGATCTGCTGCAGAAGTTCGGGTCGAGCTGCTGCGAGCTGCGGGAGTTGCGCGGCTGTTCGGGAAGATGCAGCGTGAGGAACGCGTGGCAAGGAGAAGCTCGGATCGCGTGGATGCTCGGGCTAAGGATGCGCGGCAACACGGGATCGGGAAGCTGCGAGAGATGCGCGGCTAGGGTTTTCTCCGGGTAGGGGAAAACGCGCGGCTGAGGTGGAAGATCACGCGGCTAGGCGGAAGATCGAGCGGCTGCGGTTTCTCGGTGGCTAACGGCGGTTTAGGGTTTTTAGTAGCTAGGGTTTATCAGAGCAAGCTCGTGCTGATAACGTGTTGTAAAAGATAATGAATCGTGGTGTATTATTATGGTGGCCAATGGCCTCTTTATATAGTAGTTACATAAGGGTAGAAAATGAAACATAACATCCTTTTCCTACATGAATAAGGAAAACATCCATTAGCCGCCTATAGCCTAAACCGTCTTAAGGTATTGGGCCTTCACGCCTATGTCTTGATGGGCCGGTTATGGAGATCGAACCTCTATGATTTATAACAATCTTATAAATTTCGTTCTTCTTATTAATTACTGTTGACTTCTATCGCGGGATTAGGAGGTAGGTCTAGAGTTTTAGCGTTATGGTTATAAATAGAGATGTTTTTGAAAATTAATTGTTACGTAAGTTTTAAAAATAAAATTAAATAACAATTGTATTTTATTTATTTACCAAAATCTCTTTTTGTGGAATCTCATAATGATGCTCTCTGCTACACTGTTTGACTCATCGGATTCTCCACCGTTAGTTAGATTTTCCTACATTTTTCCGTCTTTACCCCTTCGTCGAGAATAGACCACTACGCTCCGTACACGTGTATAGCGATCGTAGCGAGATGACGCCGTTAAAATATAAACGGCGACTGGCAATTTCTCCCTCGGTAACGGCGAGCAAACCGAAACGGAAGAGAGAACCAACAGCTCCATCGGGAGACAGAATCTTGTGTCTGCTTCCCCGTTATATACAAATACAAGTTATCCCTTGACCGAAACTATTTGCAAACAAACAAAAGACAACATTATTATTACGAGGCAACTATAGTACTAACTATAGTATTTATTTCAATTTCTCAAATTACTACAGTATAGGATCTTTCTCTTTTTGGTTCTTCTGTAGTAGATCATAAACTTTGCATTGATTTGCAGTTGTTTTCTAGATTTTTATTATTATATAATTTGGTTCTTTTATATAGTAGCTATCTACTTGGCGATAACAAAACTATGTATTAGTCTTTATAACAAAAAACAATGTATTAGTTGTTTAATCTGTAACTAACAAAAAGTAATACAGATTAATAAGCTATTCAACCAGTAGTATGATGGGTCAAAACAATATTTTACTATAAAATTACTGATAAAGGTGACACTTTTTGCAGAACTTTGTTCTCAGTTTCTTTATCTTATCTTTATTGACATCGTTCGATACGATGTTTCAGAATTTATTCGTTAAAAAAAAATTATTATAATTTAATTGTAGAAAGAAACACTAATATAACAAGGAATATATGCTTGAAAAGTACGCAATATCTATTTTATTTCTTTGTTCCAAATATTCAATTTTTGAGATTTCATGTTTTTTTTCTTTTTCTAAAGCACCACTAAGATGACTTCTCTCGTTTCTACAAAGTGGATGGGAGAAGCTCCCAACAATCTAAAAAATAAGAACCAACCGTTTTATTTGTGTGTTTAAAACTTTTAACTGTGGTTAGCAATGACGACCAGTCGGTAAATTTATATTAACCAGCAGCATTCATGCATTTTTAGTTACGAATGATTCATTTTATTGTACAAATATGTTTTACTTTTTTATGTTTTTATGATTAAACAAGTAATCATTTGAATACCCATTAAACAAATAATCATTTGAATACCCATTAGAGAAAGTTGGGGAGTTTTTCCGAAAGATTTTTTTAGAAGGTTTCTTTTTCGTAATTATTTACTTTTAGGGGCCGAACATATTCTCAACAGAATATTTTTTTTAATTTGTGCAACACATATTTTCATTGGTTTTGTTATTTAAGGGAAAATAACTAAAAGCAGAGAGAGAAAGTGTCTAGAAAAAGGAAGAGAGAGAGAGAGAGTGAGGAGAGAAAAAAAGTGGAGTCTTTACATCATCAAACGAGAGACCCACTTCAATGTCGCTGCAGAATCACTGGTGTTAGTGGTGGGTTACAGAGGAATAGGTGGGCTAATAGACAGAAGAAGTAAGAAGCTAAATAAAGGCGTTAGCTTTTTCAAAAAAAACTTCACCAAATAAAGGGGTTTCTTAGATAAGTGAGAAGCATACCCAAATCTGCGCATTCTTCTGCTTCTCTCTCTCTTTCTTCTTGTTTTGGCTTTAGACTTGAGAGTGAGAAATATGGGTGCTGCGGCGCATTTTAGCGAGAGGGGTTTCAGAGGGTTTCTGGTTTGGTTCTGCTTTTGGGGATTGCTCTCTCTAACATGCGCTGGGAGGCTCAGTGTTTCAAGGCAGAATTTCGAAGTGCACAAGCATTTGAAACGACTGAATAAACCAGCCGTTAAGAGCATTCAGGTTTTGAATCTTTCTTCTTAAGCTCCATTTTCAATTTTGCTTGTGTTTGTTTGGCTGTTACCAACCTAATTGATTTAGTAACTCTACATTTTTCTGAGATTTACCTAGTCGGAGATGATTGCTGAAAAGCTCTAAATGCTGGCTTAGTCCTTTTACTTTTCCTAGAAACTTTGGTTCCATCGTATCTAGTTGTTAGTAAGAAAATGTAGGAAGAAAGTTGGAAACTTTTGATTACTATGTGAAAATTTAACTCCAAATTGATTTACAATTTTCTCTTGTGTGTGTGTTTTTTCAAACAGAGTCCAGATGGTGACATAATAGACTGTGTCCACTTATCCAAGCAACCAGCTTTTGATCATCCTTTCCTCAAAGATCACAAGATTCAGGTAAATTCATTTGCCTCAAATTCACTCTTTCAATTTTTGCCAATGACTTAAACAAATTATGGTTGTTTTCTGAAACAGATGAATCCTAGTACCATCCCAGAACGGCTGTTTGAAGAGAACAAAGTGTCTGAGAAACCAAAAGAGAGAATCAATCCAGTCACTCAGTTATGGCACAAGAATGGAGTGTGTTCTGAAGGAACCATACCAGTGAGGAGGTCAAAGAAAGAGGATGTTTTGAGGGCAAGTTCTGTGAAAAGGTACGGCAAGAAGAAGCGCCGCACAGTTCCTCTCCCTCGATCTGCTGATCCTGATCTCATCAACCAAAGTGGTCATCAGGTAGATTCTGATTCTTTACCTACATGCCGATCTATTGTGTGAAATATTTCTTGGTCTAAAAGCTCTCTTTTGTTTGTGCATTTCGTCTGTGATCTTGTGGGCGAACTAGCACGCCATAGCTTATGTGGAAGGAGGCAAGTTTTACGGGGCTAAGGCGACAATAAATGTTTGGGAACCCAAAGTACAGAGCCCAAATGAGTTCAGCTTGTCTCAGCTATGGATTCTTGGAGGTGCTTTTGGTCAAGATCTCAACAGCATTGAAGCTGGTTGGCAGGTAAAAACCAACTATATAAAGTCATACCATTTTCAACTTAATTTCATTTACATCTATGTTCTTAGCTTCTTTGCTATATCAGGTTAGTCCGGATTTATATGGGGATAACAACACAAGACTATTCACATACTGGACGGTAAGCTAAAGAAAACTGTGAACTTTTCTTCAGTATCTGATGATCCTTGCTGTCTATAGCATCTCTTTTGGGCTGATAATGTTTCATTTTTTAATTGATTTCTCTATTTGGAACAAACAACAGAGCGATGCTTATCAAGCTACTGGCTGCTACAATCTCCTTTGTTCGGGCTTTATACAAATCAACAGTCAAATAGCAATGGGAGCCAGTATCTCTCCGGTCTCTGGCTTCCATAACCCGCAATACGATATCAGCATTACCATTTGGAAGGTAAAATCCAGTTTCCACTTGTTAAAGCTTCTCTCAAAGAATTAACCTCAGCATCTTTACCTCAAAGATACGGAACTTTAGGTATCAGTGATTATGTCTGATGAATCAAACCGGTTTCCATTTGTCAATCTCCTCTCGAGAACCATTTCTTTTCATGGAACTCATAAATATAGCACCTTTTTGTCCTCAAAGATACTACTAACTTAATGGATCAGTGATTGCGTCTGATGAATCAAACCTATAACTCGGGAACATTTTTGTTGTAGGATCCAAAGGAAGGGCATTGGTGGATGCAGTTTGGGGACGGGTATGTGTTGGGATACTGGCCAAGCTTTCTATTCTCATACTTAGCGGATAGTGCATCGATAGTAGAATGGGGTGGAGAAGTGGTGAACATGGAAGAAGATGGTCACCACACGACCACGCAAATGGGAAGCGGTCAGTTTCCGGATGAAGGGTTCACGAAAGCGAGTTACTTTCGGAATATTCAAGTCGTCGATAGCTCTAATAATCTGAAAGAACCAAAAGGGCTCAACACTTTCACTGAAAAATCGAATTGCTATGATGTTGAGGTTAGTAAGAATGATGATTGGGGACATTACTTCTACTATGGAGGTCCTGGAAGAAACCCTAATTGTCAGTAGAAGATGAACAGAAGAAAGAAGATAATGAAGATGAAGATGTAGAGGAACACTTGTATTGGGTTTTTCAATGTTTATGTGAAGTGTGAAAATATCGTTTTTGTTGATTTTTTCTTACACTTTACTATCTGTCTTTTTTTTGGTTCTGGACAATTGTTTTTTTTATTTTTGGTTTCTAGGTTTTGGTTAGGTTTTAGTTTTGGTTTTGGGTTTTTTTATTTGTTTCTTGGGTTGTAAGAGAAGTTTAAGTGTGAAAGAGAGAATTTGGTAGCCTCTCTCTTGTACGTTTGTAACCTTTAAGATAAGTAGGTACCGGGACCTTTGGATTGTGTTAGAATCTTTCCTTCGTTGCATTTGCTTATTAATTAGGATGGAGGTTTCATTCATCATACCGAATAATTATTCTCATTATCAATGAAAATATCATCATTTAAATTTCAACCATAAGTGGTTCATAATGATAAAGTGGTGTAATTTTTTTTTTTTTTTTTTTGACATTACATAAAGTAAAAAAGGCATAAGGGAAAATGATAACTAAGCGATTAAACTCAAGTATGTAATGCTAAACGAGTAATCTTAGATTCAAATGCCATTATGCTAAAATATGTACTAATTTTTTTTATAGGTCGTCTTTTTTATGATTCATGTTAGGTCGTCTATTTAGATATACTACTACATACATCTATTTATTGTTGATATAACAAAATTTAATTTCTAAAATGTATGATAAATAATGGAACGTGAGAGCATCTCTAACCCATAATTGCATTTTTCATTGCAAAATGCAATTGTATTTCTCTCCAACCCATAATTGTATTTTTCATATCAAAAGGAATATTTTTAGTATATTCTTCTTTTCTATTTTATTATTAATTACTAATTATACATATTTTCTTTAACATTTACAAATTGACCCATTTATTTAATTTCTCTAAAAAATTCCATAAATTATAATATTCTTGAAATTTCATTATTATAATTTATAAAATAAACACATTACACTTTAGAAGAAGGAAATAAGCTACTTTTAGAACAATTAAAGAAGACAAGTGCACAAAAACAACATCATTTGGAGATTCAAAGTAATAACTACGCCTTAAAAAAATTTAAGGAAAAAAACAAATTTTTGTTACAAGACTTGAACTCGATAGAAGATTCGAATATTCGTGTATATGTTCAGAGTAAACAAACACAGATTTTACGAAAAATGGCTCAACACAACAATATCAACAAGATCCGCCTTAATCTGCTTCGTTTGACAATTTTTTTGGTGATTTAAATGGATTTGGAAGCGATTTACCGGAGTATTAACTTATTAAGTAACCAATCATTGTTGTACTAAATTTATTTTCTGTTATTTTAATTTCAGTACTTTTTAATTATTTTAATATGTTTTTAGATTTTCTATTAAATAATATTATTTATATTTTAATTTTATATATTATAGTTTTTTAATATTTATAATCATCAAAAAAAGAAATTATCATCAAAATAATTATTTATAACTCTAAAAGTAAAAGTATGTAAGATTTGAAGGACTATTTTATAAATAAAAAAGTTCAATTGCAAAATGCAATTGAAAATGAGATGGTGCCATGCATATTTGCAACCAAAAATGGCATTATGCCATTTTGCAATTGAAAATGAGATTGGGTTGCATCAGATTTTATTGCAGAATGCAATTTGACACCAAATTTAGTATTGGGTTGGAGATGCTCTGAGAGAATAGGTTAATATTTTGAATTATTGGAATGGGGTGTGAATCTAAGATAACTATGTAATGAAAAGCATGAAATACTTATGATAATATAAATAATGTATATTTCCAATAATTACTTAATAACGCTGGAGTTAAATATTAACATGCCGAATAATAAACGAAAAATTGATACGCCGAATCATATATCAAAGTCGATTAATCAGGAGAAAAAAAGAAGAGAAATAAAGAACATATGGGTTAGGCCAAATCATGTTACTTGGAGCACATGGAGGTCATGGAACCATCATCCAATTTCCATCTTCTTTACCTATAACTCTCTAAGAAACAACTAATTAAACAGCTCATTGCTTCTCTCATATCTACTCATTTCACACACACACAAAACATATTAAATTTATTAATCATTTTCTTATGGACAAATCCCATACAGATGAAGTGTACAAAGAGAAGAGAGGCAAAAAAACATTCATTGAATGAGAACACAATGAAAATTTGAAACCTAACTCTTCAACAATAAAGAAAAACTAACAAAAAAGTGAGATATAGAAATTATAGTTACATAAAAGTGGACAAGATAATTTGAGAAAAAACAATATTAATTGATTTTCATTAGACAAAAACTTTATCAATTTATCATTTGTCAAAATATAGTTTAAGAATTTTTAAACTTTTACGAATGTTTTTTATTTTTTTATTTAATGATAAAATATTAGAAACATTAAAATTAAATTATTCAATGCGTTGGTGTAAAGTGACATGTACACACTTGGCCTTACATGCGTATACTCGTGTATATAAACACTAACAAATGTAGTTCACAAGTCACACACATCAAAAACAACAACAACACAACAATAATCACCAAAACCCTTTTTTCCTTCTCTTCATTTGCTTCCTCCAGAGTCTCAAATCCAAAAAAAATACTAACAATGGAGGCAATGAAGATGAAGCTTTTCGTGGCGGTTCTCGTTGCGATGATAGCGTTCTCTGTGGTTCAACAGACGGCTGCAGCGGTTGAGGCTCCGGCGCCGAGCCCTACCTCCGATGTTTCCTCGTTTATCCCTACTTTCTTCGTCTCCGCCGTGGTTTTGACCTTTGGATTACTCTTTTAAGAAGTTTTGTTTTTCCGTTATGTTTAATTGAATTAAATAAAATCAATTAATTGATGTTTAAGTCTGGTCATCTGTCTCTTTGAATTCTTGTAGTTGATTTTTATGTGTTTAAGTTTGATCTCTTTCTCTCTTCTCTCTATGTATCGTTGTTGAAATTGACTCATTCTAATATCAATAATATTTGTTATTTTTCCTCTTTTGAAATTATAATTTATTTTAATTAAAATCTTAAAAGTGTAGGTATGATGCAAACAGAAACCGAGAAATTTGCAATACCGTTAAGCTGGAGCCCGGACCTAACTGGATCCAATAATCTAATATATTCATTATACCTGTTTTGTTTAATGTTTAGTCACTTTAGTCGTATGATAATTGGCATCTTCATCTGAAAGCAATTTAAAGCTGCAAATATGCTTCCCTTTTTTTTGAGTGAGAGCGGACAAAAAGCAAACACCTTTTAAGTTTTAATTCACATGGCATATATTTAAGCAAAATATAATTAATCGAATTTATCCCAAAATTAAGAGTTTCTAATTTGTTTGGTATTGAGTCTATTGACGCATGTTTAATCCTTTACCAAAACAGTTCTTTTACCTTTCATTGAATACACTATAGGAAACAACTTTTTGAATGAAACTTTTCATATTTATTCGACGTAAATGTCAAGTTAGAGGGAAGAAAAGGTATGTTTAAATAAATTAAGTTTATTCAAAAAAAGAAGTATAAACTAGAGAGATTTGAAAGGTGGGTGAGAGAATACATATGGCAAATAAACGTAAAATGGTGGGTTTAGTAGGCCGAGTTTTGGGTCATAAATGACCCATACTCGTAAGTACTCATCGTAGCCCACAGTACTACTTACAAAGCAAATCGTTTAATAACGACGTCGCAACTCATCCTCTGTAGAAAACCTTGTCAATCAAGCCACATAAATTAGAGTGCTGCAAACAAGAGTAACAAAGTTTCTTGATTTCTTCTTCATATTCCCTGTCTTTCTTCCTATGTCGCTAATTTTGTTTGGGCAGACAAGACTATTTCTTATAGGATTCAATTCATGTTATTACCATGGAGTTATAAGAGTCAACGACTGTTGCATCTCTTTGCTTGTTGGGAAGTTGCTAATCGCCTTTTGTACTGATTATGATTTATGCAATGTCGTTTTTGTAATCTAGACAATCAAACTGAGAACAATCAGTTTTCAGTTTGGCAACCAATACACAATCAATGTCTCTTTTGAGTTCTTGTAGTTGATGTTTGTATTTGTTATGTTTTGAGCTCTCTCTCTTTATCTCTTTGTGTACTGTTAGTTTAATTTGATTGATGTTAAATTTCAATAATATATATTTTTTAGTTATAATCTTAAAATGCAAATATGATGCGAACCGGGACCGATGAATTTGCATGTTTATGTTGGATCTAACGATCTAATAAAATAAGCAAAATTTCATAGAAAAATTAAAGTAGGCCAAAAAACTAAATTAAAAGATAAGTCTTTTGTTTTAGATGAAATGTCGATTAAATCTTTTTGAATTTAATAACTAACGATTTGAAATCAATTAAATTCCATTTAAATCTTCCTCATTAAATAGGTGGGGAATTTTAAGTTAGGAGAAAAAAAAGGAAAAAGAGAGAAAAAAAGGACAAAATCTCTCCCCAATATCTGTGCTAACCCTAGGCTTTGTATTTCACTCACCTTGCATAAACAGCCCAGCTTCCATCAGTCGACCAGATAGGCGAAGAAGAGAATTGTCCGAAGAAGATCTTTCCGACTCCGCAGCTGAGAACACGAGACGGAGACGATTCGGCGATTCATCGAAGAATAAACCGGAACGAGAAGGCGAGAATCATAGAAGAAAGTACTCTGTGTAAGTGGTTATTATACATTACACGAAGAAAGCTTCAACGATTGGAATAATTTGATTTGAGTTGATTTTTGACTTGAATTGAGTCGTTGACTCTTCTTTGCTGTTTAGCGGTTTCGTTGAAATTTCTTCCAGAGGTGTCAAGTCATCGATCTTCACCACTCAAATCCCTTATTTCTTAGGATAAGATTGTTGTTTAGCTCTCGCGTCCTGAGTTTCTTTCGTTTCTTGTTTGACACGTCAAAATAACCGAAACAACGAAATTGTGAATATATATGAAACTCCCACATTTTTTTTTCCTTAAAATAAATTTCAGAAGGGTTTCTGTTTTTCTTTTTCTTATAAATTGTAAACTTTTGAGGCAATTTTTCTCGATTTTGAAAGAAGAATACTAATGTTTTGTACTGATTGTTTTTTTGTTTGCATTGTTAACAGTCAAATTGAGAACGACCACGGCTGGAGAAGTAAATCGGCAGCCATGGAATCTGTAAGTCACGATTCCAACATGGATAAAGTCAGAGATAAGTTTTATCTTTTTTCTCTGTTTTTTAAACTTATGTTGAGGGATTCTGGAACAGGAGGATGAACTCAGTGGAAACTTGAAACAGAAAGTTGCTAAGCTCTTTGAAGCATATATGAAATCAATGGTTCCAGATGAACCTGATGTTAAGCCCACCACCTCCCCAAAATTTGGAGATTACCAATGGTACTTCCCTTTTTTTCCCCTTAAAGATTCAATGCAAATAAATCTCCTTTCTTTTCGCTTTCTTATGTTCTTTCTCTAACTACTTTTGTTTTGCAGTAACAATGCTTTAAACCTCTGCTCCAAGATCAAAGGAAAGGATCCTGAAGCTGTTGTTCAGGTTGGTTTTCTCAAGAAATCGGAGTTTTTTTTTGTTTTGTAGTAGATTCTCATCATATTTTTGTATCTCTCACCACATGATAAAACAATTGGATTCTTGTTTTTTCACGTTTTTCTTTATTAGGACCTTATGAAAAATCTCTCAAACTATGAGATGGTAGAATCATGTTCCGTAGCGACAAGGTTTGTCAACGTTGTACTATCAGCTAAGTGGATGGCCAAGGTACGTACTTCCTATTTGATTTGGTTTGTCGAGTCCTCAGAACATACATTTTCTGTTTAGCATATTAAATCGCTTCTCTAATCTGTATGGCAGAGCATTGAAAAGATGCTTGTCCATGGTATTGATACATGGGCTCCTACACTTGCGGTTAAAAGAGCTGTGGTTGATTTCTCCTCTCCTAACATCGCCAAAGAAATGCACGTTGGCCATCTACGATCGACTATCATCGGTGACACCATTGCTCGCATGCTCGAGTACTCAAAAGTTGAAGTCCTACGCAGAAACCACGTTGGTGACTGGGGAACACAGGTACGCTCTTTGAACCACTCTGTTTCTACGTTACCAAATGTTATTAGTGATTACAAAAAGCCTTCGTTTAATCTGTAGTTTGGCATGCTAATTGAGTACCTGTTTGAGAAGTTTTCTGACCAAGAGCGCGCGACAGAGCTAACAGTTGGAGAACTTCAGGTGAATCTTGGCACTTGTCAAGTGTGTTATACTTTGAATAAGCAAAGAAACTCGATTTCTTCTAACTTTAGATGTGATTATAACAGGCATTTTACAAAGAAGCACAAGTTAGATTTAAGTCGGAACCTAACTTCAAGGAGAAGGCACAGAAAGGTGTGGTCCGTCTACAGGTAATAACCCAATTTCTAAATTTCCCAATTTATTTAGGCAGAATTAATCACCACCTTGGTTGCATTACTATCTAAACCACTGTGTTACATTTTTTGTTTGCGCCTTTTGCGCAGAGTGGGGATCCTAAAGTACCGTATGGTTTGGGCTAAGATTTGTGAAATCAGCCGGATTGAGTTTACTAAGATCTACCAACGCCTTGGAGTTGAGCTTGAAGAGAAGGTAAGATATATATATATATATATTAGTGAGCCAGAATGAAAAAAAGAAACTGATAAAAAGATGGGTTATATAACTTAAAAATGCCATTGACAGGGAGAAAGCTTTTACAATCCTTATATCCCTCAAGTTATTGACGAGTTAAGAAGTAAGAAGTTGGTTGAAGAAATTGAAGGTGCTCAAGTGATTTTTCTTGAAGTTAAAGGCATAGCTAAGCCTAAGCCACTCATCGTTGTCAAGTCTGATGGTGGTTATAACTATGAGACGACAGATCTTACTGCTCTTTGGTTGGTTTATAATCCTCCTCCAACTAGATGTGTATAAGAGACAGGGCTGTTCCCTCCTCCAATACCGCTTATTCATCTGCACTTTCAATCTCTTCTAAAACCTGATGATCATGCATATAGTAGTTTAATGTAATATGTTTGCTGATGATAAATTCTGATTTTTCAAGGTATCGACTTAATGAAGAGAAAGCCGAGTGGATTATCTATGTCGCCGGTTCTACCCAAAACGACCACTTTGATTTGCTGTTCAAAGTAGGTTTTCAAGATGTTAGGTTTTATGTGAAATTTTTTTGATTCTTGATTTTAAGTAATTCATGATAGCTCTGTCTTTAAACTGAATCAGGCCGCAAGAAAAGCAGGTTGGCTTCAAGAAAATGACAAGACGAGCCATGTTGGTTTTGGTTCTGTCTTAGGACCAGACGGCAAACCATTTAGAACTCGGGATTCAGAAGTTGTACGTTTAGTTGATTTGCTAGATGAGGCCAAGACTCGCAGTAAATCTGCCCTTATTGAGCGCGGTAACAATCCCCTTTTGTTTCCACCATTTTTTTTTACATTTTGGGACTCTTGAATCTTTCACTTGGTCAATTTGCTATGACAATGTGATATAATATCCAACCTTGAGATTTGATTCTGTGTGCAGGTAAGAACAAAAGTATAAAGTGGACTCCTGAGGAGCTGGACCAAACAGCCGAGGCAGTTGGATATGGTGCTGAAGTAAGTGTCTAATTTCTCTATAGAGCTGATTCATCCTTTGATTAAACTATTTATCATCTTTTTGTTTTCTGTACAAAATGGTATGGTATTATAGTGAGTATTGTTTAATCTTCTTTGAAGGTATGCTGATTTGAAGAGCAACAGATCGACAGCTTATAAATTCAACGCCGATGAGATCCTTAAAGACAAGGTAACTAAAACCATCTTTAGATCTTTGCATATAAAGAAGAAAAAAAAAAGTAGATATAATGCTAATTGATAAAAAAAAAAATGGATGAGCTTAAGAAGGTACCTTTTTTCTCAAGTTACCTCGCTTATATGGATGGATTGTTTTGCTTCTATGTTTGTTCTCTCTCTCTTTAATTCTGACTTTTCAACATCTTCTCTGTTTTGTTTGCCAGACAGGAAAGCTAGTGTTGGATCATGCGGATGAACGAGCACTAGCACTTCACTTGCTAAAATTTTCCGAGGTAGGGAACGCATGATCCATATCAGTCAATTAGCTCTTTATTGGTTTCTGATTGAAAGTTCAAATGTTGTGAACGATTTTGCAGAATGTTGAGGAGGCATGTACCAACTTGTTTCCGAGCGTATTGTGCAAGTACCTCTACAACTTATCCGAATACTACAACAAATTCCAATTTAATTGTCAGGTACAGATTTTGATTTCTTCTTCTTGCATAATCAAAACCATTAATGCTCTGATCTTCATCACTTTTAAAACAATGTTCCCATTATAATAAAAACTTTCTCAGGTTATCGGTTCGGAGCAAGAGACAAGCCGTCTCTTACTATGTCAAGCAACAGCCATAGTCATGCGGAAATGCTTCCACCTTCTCGGAATCACTCCTGTTTACAAGCTTTGATACATACAACTCAACAGAGCCAAAGGCCAAAAAGATGAAGTTTATAAACAAGTCTGTTTAACTTTTCTACACAATAGAATCTCTCTTACAGACTTAAGATTAAGGTGAAGATGTTTTTTTTTTTTTAGGTTATGTTACTGAAACCGATTTTGGTGAATCGTAAAAAGGGTTTAAAAAAACTTTAAAAGACCTAATGTTTCACTCGGATCTAATGTCTTCTTCTGGATAGACAAGAGAGAGCAGAGGAAGGTGTTTTTGTGCCTTTCTTGGAGATTATTGCTTTAGGGCTATAAACCCTTTTGTAGCTTTGGTCTATTATCCCTCCAGTGCTCCTACATACCTTTCTTCTTGCTCCATAGTTTCTGTTCTTAAACCCTCTCTTCATAAGATCTTCAAGGCTTTTAACATTTGCTAGTGATGTGAATGATTGAGATTTTCCTTCATAGAACTTTGACAATCCCCTCCTGAGATTAACACAGAAAGTGAACAACTTTTGCTATTACCAGAGAACAGAGATCAAACAAAAACTCTTTGTGATCTTGAGATGAGAAATTCTTAGATCCATTTATTTCCGAAGTATTAAACCCCCAAAATCAATTGCTTGAAAAAGAAATTTTTAAGAGGTTAATGATCAAAGAATGTTTTCTTACTTGATTGGAAGGTGTGACATGAGGTCAGAGAGATCTTCAAGAGGTCCATTTGAAGAAGATGAAGAAGCATCATCATCATCATCCTCTGTCAAATCAGATGAAGAACACATGGAAGATAATGAACAAGATGATGAATCTTCTTCCTCTTCCTCTGAGAATGTTTTAGCTGCTAACATCGATCTTGAAACTCCTTTAACAATGTCTTCTTCTTCTTCTTCTTCTTCTTCTTCGGTCCTCCTTGAATCTTGATAGATCATATTGCCCATTTGCTTCAGATTCAGATTCAAATGAAGATTCATCTTTGAAATTGAAGATAAAACACAAGAAAAATGGATTCTTGAAACAGGATAAACAAAAAAAACAGAACAAGAGAGTTCTTTTGTCGAGATGTGTGTTGTTGTTCTACAATTGGAAACACAGAAACATGAGTTCTATTTGCAGATATACATCTACATTTATATATATGGGATAAGTGAAGAGGTTTCAAAGTTATTTTAAATATAAAAGAAAATAAAAAAAGAGAAAAAGGGAAAGGAAAAAAAGGATAAATATATGTGTGGGTATTACTTACGTGCAAGCCGTGGATAACGTTGACCCTCTTTTAATTAGTCTCACTTTTATCTCCAAATATTTCTTTCTTTCTGTGTTATTTATTATTTATTGTTATCTACAAATCAATCGCATATGTTAATTGCTATTATTGTGTTTCTGATATGCGGTTCTCGTTCTATGGAACGTCATTATCATATCCCGCTTTTTTTTTTTGTTTTTGTAACGCGGCGTTACTAACGCCCTTTTTCTTTAATTTTGGCATTTATGAGATATAATATTCTTTTTCTATACCATTACAATGATTTACAAAAAAAAAATCGATAAAAATTAAGAAAAAATACAAGCAAAAAAAAAAACACAATTTTTGGTAGTGTAAAAGATGATAATAGGATAAACTATACAAATTTTTGGTAGTAAAATATAGGCATCTACTACAAAAGTTAAACAGAGAGAATAGGTCTACAGCTTGCAACACACACACAAGATGAGATAAGCAAGAAATAAAGTCGGTTTGTGATTAAATAGTTATAAATTTATTTATTTATTTAGATAGTAGTACTATATGGTTTAGATTTGTTTAGGAGTATTCAATTCCCCATGGTGGTGTTACAAGGCAGAGAGGATAAGACCCATTCTTTTAAACATATCCGTATCATGTCCTCGTCACCACTATCCTTTACCCTTTTTAAAAATTAAATTTTCTGATTTTGTTAATTGGACCGAAAATTTTAGTTCCTATCAGTCTAATAACGACTTTTCCACTATTTTAAATAAAATAAATAAATAACAAGATCTATCCTCAAAATTATTTATATTGACATTTTATGTATATTGATTACGCCATATCCTTAAAACAAGAATATTGTCCGGCTTAAAAGTTCAAACAGCTTTTTCCCGACATATAAAGAAAAAACTTTTTTTTTTTTTAAATATTGATTTTCGAGAATCTAGAAGATAAACATCAATCATCAAATTTCAAATGACTTATATTATGCACTGAATAAAATTCAGAGTAAAATCTTTGATACTTGAATATTCAGATTGCAAATGGAAAATCTGAGAAGGTATATTAATTCCGATTCATATATATATATATATATATATATTCCTTACAGTTTATTTTTATATCAATATATAACCATTGCTACAAATTTAAATTCTCCTTTTAATTTTTTGAACAAATAATATGCACAGCAGAGAGGATAAAAAAACTCGCTCCAATATATTTTGAATAAAATAAAGAAAGCACTATGATGATCGATCTAATCGGGTACAAAACAAACCCACGTGCAGACTTAGCGCGTAGAATGCCAGTTCATAAAATCTGTGGGTCCACCTAAAATGGCCCAATCCAACAAAAAAAACATAAATTTACTCTGCCTAAAGAAAAAAAGATACAAATTTCTCTTGATCATGTAAATTTAATAATTTATTATATCAGTATAATTTACAAATTGTAGAAGAAAAAATATTGTTGATTACATTAAAAATCTTCATCGCGAATTGCCATGATTCTGCTTTGTTCCGGACGATAGGTTTATTAGAGTGGTGATTATTCTTTTGGTTCCTTATTTTATTTTGTAAGGTTCAAACAGTTTTGATAGTTCGTTGTATCATTTTTAGTTTAATCAATCGAAAAACTTTTAATAAAAAATATATTAGAAATGGAAATGTAGTTAAAATTGGATTTTATAAAAAGGGTCGAGAAAGAAATTAAAAATGGTCAAGAAAGAAATTGAAAATTAATCAATTAAGAAATTAAAAATTGAAATTTAAAAAGGTAAGACCAAAAAAAATACAGGAATATTGGGAATAAGTTAAATTAGGCCCTCTTTGGTACGTCAAATTAGTAGGATTAGGAAACTAACTTTTATTGATTACGACTAAACTTTTTTCTCTAGTAGGTCCTCTTTGTTTGTAGTCGCGATTCGCGAAACACAATTTGACTAGCGCTTAGATAGCCTGTTTGTTTGTCTGCCGCTAGCGGCTGCGGCTGATAATTTGCGACTAGACATTAGATGTTGTTTGTTTGGCATACGCTGCGATCAGTGACGGATCTAGAAATTATTTGCACTGGAGGCAAAAACATTTTAATTAAAATAATGTTATACTAAAATCGAAATAACACCATATACCATATTTTTATTTATTATTTAAAAATAATTGTTGTAATTATTTCATTAGCAACTATTTTTTTTAAACTTAGAGTTAAAATAAATTAAATAAATTTGTAATTATTTTTATTACTAAAAAATTCAACTAACTTTCTTCAATCTATTAATCTATGTAACCTAATTACAAATTCACAAAATAACTAACATCGAATAGTTAATATTTTTATATAAATATAAATTTTATTCTAAATAAAAATGTATATAGACATACAAATAAACATTTAGAAAAAATGTTAAAAATATATACTATAAAAATTAGAAAAAAAGAAATAAGGAAAAGATCTTATATTGATTTTTTTGATCAAATAAGGAAAAATATATATAGGGAGTCATATTGGATTAATAATTTGGAAGAGTTTATTTTTTTTCTTTCAAATTTCCCCTTATTGGATTTGAGTATTTGTAAAAATTACTCAAAATTTTAGGGGGACATATTGGATCAATAATTTGGGATAATTTGGAAATCACCTAAATTTGAGGAAATTTTAAAAACATTTGAGATTTGAGGAAATTTTGCAAAGTTATTAGAAGAGATTTGAGGACATTTGAAAAATAATTTTTTTTTAGTTTTTACAATTTATTTAATAAAACAAACATATCTGGTTTATCATTATCATTGTCAACAGTATAATGAAAAACAGAGAGGGAAAGCTCCTCGTTCTTCTCTTTCCTGAATAGCTTGATCCATAATTGAGAATCTGAGACGATACACCGATTGACTCCATGTATAAACAACAATACACAAAATAAATCATATAACTAAATAAAGTAACGAAAGAAATAAGAAAATTGAAATCATCTTTCCAAAACTATGTAACAGATCGAACTAAAACTCCATCTTTTATGAAAAATGTATGCTTTCACAACATCAAAAGAACTCTTCCACAAATAAAGACCACTAACCAATTACATAAAATCCTAAATCCTAAAAATCAGAACCGGTTTAAGCAAAGATAATAGCAATTTGGCTTTGGTTAAACCCCAAGCTAAATCTTTACCTCCCTTGTAACACGTATCAAGAACATCATGAATCGTCACCCCCCCCGCAATCTCTGTAACTCCATTGATTCTCTTAATCATCAATCATCAAAACTAAACGTGACACAACTTCATACTCACACTCACGAAACTTCAAGGTTTATCACCTGAAGCATAAAATTAAACGCAATTTGTAAAGCTAAACATTCATCGTCACAATCTTTAAGAAAAAATGGAAGTCACGATCCTTTAAAAATATGGAACGAAGTTATACCTCTGATATCAAGCTCCACAAAAAATGGCAGACATAAAATGCTACTTCCCGTCTTTCTAGAGTATCTGAAAACGAAGGCGAGCAGCAACTCATGCATCCACCTCTATGTTTGAGATTCCTCTTGGTCCAGTAAAAAGGAATCTCACAACCTTGCCTCCCTGTAAAATCCAAGTTATCATCATCCAACTCATCATCACCATCATCATCCCAAGACCCAACAGTGCTGGGATTACGTATAGCATACATATTGTATGAGCTGGTCGACAATGCAGGTGTACTGTTACAAGTA
>JAHZTW010000002.1:76147563-76214009 GCA_020283515.1 Alliaria petiolata
AAATGGAAATGTAGTTAAAATTGGATTTTATAAAAAGGGTCGAGAAAGAAATTAAAAATGGTCAAGAAAGAAATTGAAAATTAATCAATTAGGAAATTAAAAATGAAATTGAAAAAGGTAGGACCCAAAAAAAAAAAAACAGGAATATTGGGCATAAGTTAAATTAGGCCTTCTTTTCTACGTCAAATTAGTAGGATTAGGAAACTAACTTTTATTGATTACGACTAAACTTTTTTCTCTCATACATACTGTATATGTAATATGTCCTCTTTGTTTTTAGTCGTGAAACACAATTCGACTAGCGCTTATATTACCCTGTACGTTTGCCTCCGCCAGCGGCTGCGGCTGGTAATCTGCGACTAGGCTTCAGATGTTGCTCGTTTGGAAGACGCATGACTGGTCACGACGTCTTTTCGCAAGTTGTCTTCTTCGTTCGCGTCCCAAGTTTCCCAATTCAGGCTTATTAGGGTTTTCAAAAACTGAGAGCGAAATTCCACCAGACAAAAGAAAAATGGAGAAAGGGAGGCTCAATGATTTGCCAGATGACCTGATCTTGAAGATATTCTCATTGCTCCCGATGTTTAAAGAGAGCGTCGCAACACATCTCATATCAAAACTGTGGAAGGGTGGTTGGGAACTGGAGCCGGATGTCATGTTTGATGATCATGATGAATCATATGAGAGTTTGCTGGCTTTTATGAGTTTTGTTTACGGATCTTTGTTGTATAACAAGCCTCGAGTTCTGGAGAGATTGCATCTCAAGCTTAGCCGGAACTATTCGGCTTCAGACATCAATTTTTGGGTTAAAATCGCGGTTGATCGATCTGTGAGAAAGCTGAGAATCCAGCGGTTTGGAAAAACCCTAGAATTGCCGAGTTGCTTGAGTACCTGCATAACCCTAAAGTCATTGATACTCCATGAAGTAAGTATCAAGGTTGTTCACTCTTGCTTTCGTTTGCCATCTCTCAAAAGTCTACACCTTTTATCGGTTAAGTTATCGGGAGACAAATCTACTGCAAGTCTTTTACAGAGTTGCCCGGTTCTTGAATATTTGGTTATAAACCAAACCAAAGATGACAATGTGATGTTCAAGGTTATTCCGCCTGGGTTTTGTTTGCCATCACTCAAAAGTCTGCACCTTTTCTCTGTTAAGTTCTCGGGCGATGAATCCGCTGCGAAGCTTTTAGAAAGTTGTGAGGTTCTTGATGATTTGGTTGTAAACCAAACCAAAGATGACCATGTGATGATTTTCAATATCAACGTGCCTTCTTTGAGGAGCTTATCTATCGATAACTCGAAAGGGAAACGCGCGTGCCTACGTTGAGGATAATCATGGGTTTGTGATAAATGCTCCTTCTTTAGAGAAACTCAACTTTAAAGATACATTCAGTAACTTTCTAATGTTTGAACATATGCCCGAGGTGATCAAGGCGAATATCGAGGTTATTTGTTGTGACCAATCCGAGAACTTCATAGGATCTCTTACCTCAATCCAACATCTTTCTCTCTGTTCTCTAACTTCAGAGGTAAACAGTTTCTTACTCCAATAATCTCAAGATTTCTAGCTCCTTTTATGTTTTGTTATTCTCATTACAGTAAATAATATATATTATATAATTCAATTGCAGATTCCATATCCTAGAGGCACTGTCTTCTCCTATATTGAACATCTAGAGCTATGTACATGTTCTGCGGGATGGTCGAATCTACTTACTTGTATACTCAATGATGCTCCAGATTTCAATTTTATCAAGCTTAAGACTACTATGTAAGAATTGTCACTGTTTATTAACAATCACAATTCTATCGTTAAATATAAAATTACTTGACTTTTATTCTAACAAGTACATGAATGGGTCTTTGGAGTATGGACCCATGAATGTCCATGACTCATCTCCACCACATGTTATTCTCCTTAGATGGGATCTCAAGTCAAGACTATATAGTATATTCTTATCCTTTGATTTCGCCTTCATGAAATGTCATAGTTTTGTAAGAAACAAAAACTTCTTTAATTGACTGACTCTAATATAGTCACATATTCAACAAAAAACTTGTATTGTAAAGGAAGAACACAATGAATAGTAACCTCGTTCAATATTGATCATCAAGTATAATCCCTATACTATTAATTAAGACGTATATTTCAAAACTTAATAACTTTAACTTTATAATTTATTGTATGTTATGTCATTAAAAATGAAACGGGGAAAACTATAGCTGTCATTAAACAAATGAAATGGATAGCATCTATGGGCCAAACCTCCGAATTATACACTACATGGCATAATCCAATGATTCGGCAATAGTTATGAAATGTCAATATTTTGATACACAAAACTTATGTATCAAAATGTTTTTGAAAGATTTTGATTTTGATTTTTTTTTTTCAGATTCGATCTAAAAAAAGCTCTATTATATTCCTTCCACTAATTGGATCATCAATATCTTAATTACTATAAAAATGGTCCAGAAAAAAATTGAAATTTAATCAATTAGGAAATTAAAATTTGAAATTGGGAGAGGTAAGACTACAAAAAACAAGAATATTGGGAATAAGTTAAACTATAGGACTTCTTTTCTACGATAAATTTAGTAGGATTATGAAACTTAACTTTTATTGATTACGACTAATTTTCTCATACATATTTAATAGGTCCTCTTTGTTTTTAATTTTTAGTTGCGAAACACAATTTGACTAGCGCTTAGTTGTCCTTCGTTTGCGTCCCAAGTTTCCCCTTCAGGCTTATTAGGGTTTTCAAAAACTGAGAGCGAAACTCCACCAGACAAAAAAAAAAAAAATGGAGGAACCGATGATCAAAGATTTGCCAGATGACCTGATATTGAAGATATTTTCATTGCTTCCGATGTTTAAAGAGAGTGCTGCAACACATCTCATATCAAAACTGTGCAAGGGTGGTTGGGAACTGGAGCCGGATGTCATGTTTAATGATCATGATGAATCATATGATAGTTTACTGGCTTTTCTGAGTTTTGTTTACGGATCTTTGTTGTTTAACAAGCCTCGAGTTCTGGAGAGATTGCATCTCAAGCTTAGCCGAAACTATTCGGCTTCAGACATCAACTTTTTGGTTAATGTCTCGGTTAATCGATCTGTGAGAAAGCTGAGAATCCAGCGGTTTGGAAAAACCCTAGAATTGCCGAGTTGCTTGAGTACCTGCATAACCCTAAAGTCATTGATACTCCAAGTAAGTATCGAGGTTGTTCCGCCTTGTTTTTGTTTGCCATCTCTCAAAAGTCTGCACCTCTTATCGGTTAAGTTCTCGGGGGACAAATCTATTGCAAGACTTTTACAAATTTGTCCACTTCTTGAATATTTGGTTATAAACCAAACCCAAGATGACAATGTGATGATGTTCAAGGTTATTTCGCCGAGGTTTCGTTTGCCATCACTCAAAAGTCTGCACTTTTCATCGGTTAAATTCTTGGGCGATGAATCTGTTGCGAGTCTATTACAAATTTGCCCGGTTCTTGAATATTTGGTTGTAAACCAAACCAAAGATGACAATGTGATGATGTTCAAGGTTATTCCGCCTAGGTTTCGTTTGCCATCACTCAAAAGTCTGCACCTTTCATCGGTTAAGTTCTCGGGCGATGAGTGTGTTGTACGTCTTTTACAGAGTTGCCCAGTTCTTGAATATTTGGTTGTAAACCAAACCAAATGTGACGATGTGATGTTCAGGGTTGTTCCGCCTAGGTTTCGTTTGTCATCACTCAAAAGTCTGCACCTTTTATCCGTTAAATTCTCGGGTGATGAATCTGTGGCGAGTCTTTTAAAGAGTTGTCCGGTTCTTGAAAATTTGGTTGTAAGCCAAACCAAATGTGACAATGTGATGTTCAGGGTTGTTCCGCCTATGATTGTTTTGTCATCACTCAAAAGTCTGCACCTTTTTTCGGTCAACTTCTTCAGCGGTGAATCTGTTGAACGTCTTTTAGGAAATTGCAAGGCTCTTGAAGAATTGGTTATAAAACGAACTAAAGATGACAATGTGATGATATTCAATATCAATGTGCCTACTTTGAAGAGCTTAACTATTGATAACTCAAGAGGGAAACGCGCCTACGTTGAATTGAATCATGGATTTGTGATAAACGCTCCCGCTTTGGAGAAACTGAACTTTAAGGATACATTCAGTAACTTTCTAATATTTGAATATATGCCTGAGGTGACTACGGCGAGTATCGAGGTTATTTGTGACCAATCTGAGAAGTTCATAGGATCTCTTACCTCAGTTGAACATCTTTCTCTCTGTTCTCTAACCTCAGAGGTAAACACTTTCCTTGCTCCAACAATGTCAATATTTATGTTATGTGTTATTCTCATTACAGTAAATAATTCAATCGCATGCAGACTCCATATCCGAAAGGCAGTTTCTTCTTCTTTCTTGAACATCTAGAGCTATGTACATGTTCTGCGGGATGGGCGAATCTACTTGCTTGTATACTCACAGACGCTCCAAGACTACAATCTCTTAAGCTTAAGTCGGTATGTAGAACTGGAAGTTTTTTTTCGTTACTTAATTTAGTTTTAATATGTTAGATGAACGGTATAATAACAGATATATACTGGCAAAATCAAAAAGCAGAACACACAAGTAATTTTTCTTAACGATCTTGAATACCAACACAAATATTTTGTTTCTCTCTTCTTCCGTCTCAGAAACATAGGGCCCGTTACAATGATCCGATGAACTTTTGGAACGAACCAACAATTGTTCCAGAATGTTTATCGACGCATCTCGAGAACTTGGAATGGAGTGAATATGAAGGCACGGAGCAAGAGAGGAAAGTGGCTGCCTACATACTAGCAAACGCTACTTGTCTAAAGATGGCGACATTCTCAACAAGATGTAGAAACAAACATCATCGCATGCTCAGGAAGTTAAAGAAAATGCAGAGAGTTTCAGAGACATGTCAGTTAGCGTTTGTGTAAAACTCTGATGTGATCGTGTGTGTCTCTAGAAGATACATGAGGTTCTTATTAGCTTTCGTCTTCCTTTCTCCCTGACTTATTTTCGGTATTTATCGGGTTTTGTTTTCTAATCTTCTTGACTCTAATTAGTGGAAACAGATCAGTTTTCGTTTACATATTTGAAAAAAACACTAGAAGTAAGAAAGAATATTCCATGCTTTTTCATGCATTTCAAGAAGATAATCAGAACAACGACTCAACAAAACATAATTAATTGTTACCATGATTCTGCTCTGTTTCTCCTCCTTTGTTCAGGTCCGGCAAGTTTATTAGAGAGGTGATTCTTTTGGTTTCTTGTTTTATTTTGTAAGGTTCAAACAGTTTTGATCTTTCGTTGTATAAATTTTAATTTAATCAATCGAAACCCTTTTAATAAAAAAGTTATATTAGAAATGGAACATAGTGCCCGTTACAGTGATCCGATGAACCTCTCGAACGAACCAACAGTTGTTCCGGAAAGTTTATCAACGCATCTGATATATCATAGTTTTTATGGTTTTTAGCCATGATATAAGTTTTATTTATAGAAATTTTTTGGTGTTTTTAGAGTCCTATTAGAGTCTTTGCAGGTTCAGGTACGTTTGGAGCATAATTGAAGATTTTGAAGCATTCTGGAGCATTGTGGAAGAAGCTGCTGAAAAGATGAAGTCGGATTGAAGTTGAATGAACAGTGTCGATCGACACCCGAAATTTCCAAAAACTAGTCGTGACTTTACAAGTTTTGAAGAAAAAGGAAATTGTCCAGAAGTTTTCCTTATTTGCAAAAGTGCCCCAATTCGTGTTTTAACCTTTATTTAAGGATTTCAAAGCCATTGTTTAGGCTACACACAGATTATTTTAGAGAGAGATTTGGGGAGATAGATCCTATACTCTGTTCTTAAGAGATTTTGAACCCCTTTATTTCTCTTCTTTATTATTTTATGCAAACTATTTTATTCATGATGTTTTCTTCATTCATCATGTTTGAGTAGTTTGCTAGTTAGGTTTTGGGTTATTCAAGGGTTGATGATAGGTTGTTAGAATTGAATTACTGTCGGGATAAATCTGCTTGTTCTTCATCTGGATTTGTGATTAATGCTTATTCTAACTTCATGACCTAGAATCTGATCTTAGGTTGATTAATAGATGCGAGAGTATTATTGATTGCCTGAACTAATGTTAGATGAGCAAAATACTTATTCGCAAAGAGATTTGGTTTAGGGATTTCGTGAACAATCGAACCTGTTATTAATACTTGTCTAAATTGATAGAATTTGCAAAGAGATTTGGAATTCTAGGGTTTAGACATAGATAATCTTCGCAGCGAGAGTTGGTTGATTTTATAATTGTGTTTCGAGTTCTAGAACGGTTCTTAATAAATATCCTAACAAATTTCTATTCTGAAACTTGGATTCATACCTGCGAATCTCCCATAGCCTAGCGTTTTGTCTCCTGAATTTACCAAGTCGTTAATTATTTGCTGTCTTTTATTTCCGATTTTATTCTTAGCTTAATTCGAAATTAAACGTCTGCTGTGTCACTATCTCTTTCCCTATGGATTCAATCCCTAAATACTACAGTGATCTCTTAATTTGAGAGAGTAGCTCTAGGGTAAATTTGAGAGCATATCAAATTTTGGCGCCGTTGCCGGGGGAAGGAGATTAGTTGCCTACAGATTTTTAGTATTAGGATTTTGTCTAAGTTTTAATTTTGTTTTTGGTTACTGATTTTCTGCAACTTTTTCTTGTGTCCGTTTCAGGTGTATGCTTAATCGCAGTACCAGGAGCAACAAGGAAAAGGAGCTTGTGAATTTGAGCGTAGGCGAACTCGCCAAATTGGAGAGGACAAACAGGAAAGCCAAGAAAGAATCTGCAATGGTTAATCCACTTGTCCTGATACGAGACGGAGAGGGTCAGTTCGTTGATGCAGAAGGGCACAGAAGGAACGAGCAAGGACATAGATTAGATGAAAACGGGGCTGTTGTCGCAGAACCAGAGGGTGTCGATCGACACAACCTTGGTGTCGATCGACACCAAGCGCAGCAGGACGCACTGCGACTAGCTGCTGGGCGTGGAAGGACACTTGGGGATTACAACAGGCCTGATCAGTTCTACGCTAATAGAGCTGCAATTCGCCCACCTCCTTTTCAGAGAAATGACTTCGAGCTGAAGCCTGCTTTCTATACACTTGTGGCTCAGCATCCCTTCCATGGTCTTCCTAATGAGCACCCCATGGATCACATAGAGAGGTTTGAAGATTTGGCATCAAGCATTAAGGCTAATGGAGTGTCCAATGACTATCTCTTCTGCAAGCTCTTCCCTTACTCACTTGCTGGAGATGCTGCATATTGGCTGAAGCAGTTGGAACCATGATCATTAACTACCTGGGAGGACACAAAGAATGCATTCCTGTGCAATTTCTTTGATGATGCAAGATCCGAGGAGCTGAGGATGAAGATCTCTACTTTTTCTCAAGGACCAACTGAAGCATTCAAGGCTGCTTGGGTGAGATTTAAAGCCTATCAAAGAGACTGTCCGCACCATGGTTTCACTGAGGTTCAACTGCTGGGAATCTTCTTTAGAGGTGTTGATTGAAGATACCAGATGGCTTTAGATGCTGCTAGCAACGGGAATTTCAACACCCAATATCCAGAGAATGCTACCATTCTAATTGAGAACTTGGCTTCTAGCAATAGTACCAAGAATGCAGACCTTGAGAGGAAGAAGAAAGCTGGAAACATGGATGGAAATCAGATTGCTGAAGTTAAGGCTAAGCTAGACTCAATGCATAACATTCTTATGGGGAAGAAGCAAGTCCAGTTTGCTGCAGAGATAGAGACTTTTGAACCTGAAAAAGAAGAAGTCAACTACATCAATGGAGCTGGTTTTCAAGGTCAGAGATTTGGCAATCAGCAAGGCTATGGTTCTTCCTACCAGAAGCCTTTTCAAAGATCTTATGGTTCTTCTTCTTACCAGAAGCCTCCTGCACAAGACAATGAGATAAAGTCTATGGTGGAACAGATCTTGGAGAGTCAACANAGTAGCTCTAGGGTAAATTTGAGCCTATCAGCATCTCGAGATCTTGGAATGGAGACAATATGAAGGCACATAGCAAGAGATGAATGTGGCTGCGTACATACTAGCAAACGCTACTTGTCTAAAGATGGCGACATTCTCAATAAGATGTCTACTCAAATAGCATCGCATGCTCAGTAAGTTAAAGAAACTCAACAGAGTTTCAGAGACATGTCAGCTAGTGTTTGACATCGCATGTTCATTGTTTTCTAATCTCCGTGTTGATCCCGAGATCCGGTTAGGTATGGAGGTAGTGATACAGTGATCTCTTAATTTGAGAGAGTAGCTCTAGGGTAAATTTGAGCCTATCAGCATCTCGAGATCTTGGAATGGAGACAATATGAAGGCACATAGCAAGAGATGAATGTGGCTGCGTACATACTAGCAAACGCTACTTGTCTAAAGATGGCGACATTCTCAATAAGATGTCTACTCAAATAGCATCGCATGCTCAGTAAGTTAAAGAAACTCAACAGAGTTTCAGAGACATGTCAGCTAGTGTTTGACATCGCATGTTCATTGTTTTCTAATCTCCGTGTTGATCCCGAGATCCGGTTAGGTATGGAGGTAGTGATACAGTGATCTCTTAATTTGAGAGAGTAGCTCTAGGGTAAATTTGAGCCTATCAGCATCTCGAGATCTTGGAATGGAGACAATATGAAGGCACATAGCAAGAGATGAATGTGGCTGCGTACATACTAGCAAACGCTACTTGTCTAAAGATGGCGACATTCTCAATAAGATGTCTACTCAAATAGCATCGCATGCTCAGTAAGTTAAAGAAACTCAACAGAGTTTCAGAGACATGTCAGCTAGTGTTTGACATCGCATGTTCATTGTTTTCTAATCTCCGTGTTGATCCCGAGATCCGGTTAGGTATGGAGGTAGTGATACAGTGATCTCTTAATTTGAGAGAGTAGCTCTAGGGTAAATTTGAGCCTATCAGCATCTCGAGATCTTGGAATGGAGACAATATGAAGGCACATAGCAAGAGATGAATGTGGCTGCGTACATACTAGCAAACGCTACTTGTCTAAAGATGGCGACATTCTCAATAAGATGTCTACTCAAATAGCATCGCATGCTCAGTAAGTTAAAGAAACTCAACAGAGTTTCAGAGACATGTCAGCTAGTGTTTGACATCGCATGTTCATTGTTTTCTAATCTCCGTGTTGATCCCGAGATCCGGTTAGGTATGGAGGTAGTGATACAGTGATCTCTTAATTTGAGAGAGTAGCTCTAGGGTAAATTTGAGCCTATCAGCATCTCGAGATCTTGGAATGGAGACAATATGAAGGCACATAGCAAGAGATGAATGTGGCTGCGTACATACTAGCAAACGCTACTTGTCTAAAGATGGCGACATTCTCAATAAGATGTCTACTCAAATAGCATCGCATGCTCAGTAAGTTAAAGAAACTCAACAGAGTTTCAGAGACATGTCAGCTAGTGTTTGACATCGCATGTTCATTGTTTTCTAATCTCCGTGTTGATCCCGAGATCCGGTTAGGTATGGAGGTAGTGATACAGTGATCTCTTAATTTGAGAGAGTAGCTCTAGGGTAAATTTGAGCCTATCAGCATCTCGAGATCTTGGAATGGAGACAATATGAAGGCACATAGCAAGAGATGAATGTGGCTGCGTACATACTAGCAAACGCTACTTGTCTAAAGATGGCGACATTCTCAATAAGATGTCTACTCAAATAGCATCGCATGCTCAGTAAGTTAAAGAAACTCAACAGAGTTTCAGAGACATGTCAGCTAGTGTTTGACATCGCATGTTCATTGTTTTCTAATCTCCGTGTTGATCCCGAGATCCGGTTAGGTATGGAGGTAGTGATACAGTGATCTCTTAATTTGAGAGAGTAGCTCTAGGGTAAATTTGAGCCTATCAGCATCTCGAGATCTTGGAATGGAGACAATATGAAGGCACATAGCAAGAGATGAATGTGGCTGCGTACATACTAGCAAACGCTACTTGTCTAAAGATGGCGACATTCTCAATAAGATGTCTACTCAAATAGCATCGCATGCTCAGTAAGTTAAAGAAACTCAACAGAGTTTCAGAGACATGTCAGCTAGTGTTTGACATCGCATGTTCATTGTTTTCTAATCTCCGTGTTGATCCCGAGATCCGGTTAGGTATGGAGGTAGTGATACAGTGATCTCTTAATTTGAGAGAGTAGCTCTAGGGTAAATTTGAGCCTATCAGCATCTCGAGATCTTGGAATGGAGACAATATGAAGGCACATAGCAAGAGATGAATGTGGCTGCGTACATACTAGCAAACGCTACTTGTCTAAAGATGGCGACATTCTCAATAAGATGTCTACTCAAATAGCATCGCATGCTCAGTAAGTTAAAGAAACTCAACAGAGTTTCAGAGACATGTCAGCTAGTGTTTGACATCGCATGTTCATTGTTTTCTAATCTCCGTGTTGATCCCGAGATCCGGTTAGGTATGGAGGTAGTGATACAGTGATCTCTTAATTTGAGAGAGTAGCTCTAGGGTAAATTTGAGCCTATCAGCATCTCGAGATCTTGGAATGGAGACAATATGAAGGCACATAGCAAGAGATGAATGTGGCTGCGTACATACTAGCAAACGCTACTTGTCTAAAGATGGCGACATTCTCAATAAGATGTCTACTCAAATAGCATCGCATGCTCAGTAAGTTAAAGAAACTCAACAGAGTTTCAGAGACATGTCAGCTAGTGTTTGACATCGCATGTTCATTGTTTTCTAATCTCCGTGTTGATCCCGAGATCCGGTTAGGTATGGAGGTAGTGATACAGTGATCTCTTAATTTGAGAGAGTAGCTCTAGGGTAAATTTGAGCCTATCAGCATCTCGAGATCTTGGAATGGAGACAATATGAAGGCACATAGCAAGAGATGAATGTGGCTGCGTACATACTAGCAAACGCTACTTGTCTAAAGATGGCGACATTCTCAATAAGATGTCTACTCAAATAGCATCGCATGCTCAGTAAGTTAAAGAAACTCAACAGAGTTTCAGAGACATGTCAGCTAGTGTTTGACATCGCATGTTCATTGTTTTCTAATCTCCGTGTTGATCCCGAGATCCGGTTAGGTATGGAGGTAGTGATACAGTGATCTCTTAATTTGAGAGAGTAGCTCTAGGGTAAATTTGAGCCTATCAGCATCTCGAGATCTTGGAATGGAGACAATATGAAGGCACATAGCAAGAGATGAATGTGGCTGCGTACATACTAGCAAACGCTACTTGTCTAAAGATGGCGACATTCTCAATAAGATGTCTACTCAAATAGCATCGCATGCTCAGTAAGTTAAAGAAACTCAACAGAGTTTCAGAGACATGTCAGCTAGTGTTTGACATCGCATGTTCATTGTTTTCTAATCTCCGTGTTGATCCCGAGATCCGGTTAGGTATGGAGGTAGTGATACAGTGATCTCTTAATTTGAGAGAGTAGCTCTAGGGTAAATTTGAGCCTATCAGCATCTCGAGATCTTGGAATGGAGACAATATGAAGGCACATAGCAAGAGATGAATGTGGCTGCGTACATACTAGCAAACGCTACTTGTCTAAAGATGGCGACATTCTCAATAAGATGTCTACTCAAATAGCATCGCATGCTCAGTAAGTTAAAGAAACTCAACAGAGTTTCAGAGACATGTCAGCTAGTGTTTGACATCGCATGTTCATTGTTTTCTAATCTCCGTGTTGATCCCGAGATCCGGTTAGGTATGGAGGTAGTGATACAGTGATCTCTTAATTTGAGAGAGTAGCTCTAGGGTAAATTTGAGCCTATCAGCATCTCGAGATCTTGGAATGGAGACAATATGAAGGCACATAGCAAGAGATGAATGTGGCTGCGTACATACTAGCAAACGCTACTTGTCTAAAGATGGCGACATTCTCAATAAGATGTCTACTCAAATAGCATCGCATGCTCAGTAAGTTAAAGAAACTCAACAGAGTTTCAGAGACATGTCAGCTAGTGTTTGACATCGCATGTTCATTGTTTTCTAATCTCCGTGTTGATCCCGAGATCCGGTTAGGTATGGAGGTAGTGATACAGTGATCTCTTAATTTGAGAGAGTAGCTCTAGGGTAAATTTGAGCCTATCAGCATCTCGAGATCTTGGAATGGAGACAATATGAAGGCACATAGCAAGAGATGAATGTGGCTGCGTACATACTAGCAAACGCTACTTGTCTAAAGATGGCGACATTCTCAATAAGATGTCTACTCAAATAGCATCGCATGCTCAGTAAGTTAAAGAAACTCAACAGAGTTTCAGAGACATGTCAGCTAGTGTTTGACATCGCATGTTCATTGTTTTCTAATCTCCGTGTTGATCCCGAGATCCGGTTAGGTATGGAGGTAGTGATACAGTGATCTCTTAATTTGAGAGAGTAGCTCTAGGGTAAATTTGAGCCTATCAGCATCTCGAGATCTTGGAATGGAGACAATATGAAGGCACATAGCAAGAGATGAATGTGGCTGCGTACATACTAGCAAACGCTACTTGTCTAAAGATGGCGACATTCTCAATAAGATGTCTACTCAAATAGCATCGCATGCTCAGTAAGTTAAAGAAACTCAACAGAGTTTCAGAGACATGTCAACTAGTGTTTGACATCGCATGTTCATTGTTTTCTAATCTCCGTGTTGATCCCGAGATCCGGTTAGGTATGGAGGAAGTGATAATGTGGGTTCAGGAACATTTTTATAAACTCTATCGAGATCAGCAACTACAGAGGAGCCCTTGTAAAGACTGAATCGTGAATACAAAAGAGGAGATCCTCCGAAACAGTAATGATGAGCCTGTGAGTAGGAGATTGCCGAGTCGCGAGTCCAGTGGGGAGTCGCCGAGTAGGTTGTTCCGAGGGCGCCGAGTCGCGAGTCCAGTGGGGAGTCGCCGAGTAGGTTGTTCCGAGGGCGCCGGGTCGCGAGTCCAGGGGGAATCGCCGAGTAGCTTGTTCCGAGGGCGCCGGGTCGCGAGTCCAGGGGGTGATTAGCGCAGAAGTCGAGAGTCTCGAGGTCTGTGCGGGAGATTATGATGTCTTGTCACATCAGTTTACTGTGCTATTTATAGGTGATTAGGTCGGTGGCTTTCCTCAAACCTAATGGGCTTTTTCGACGAACATGGGCCTCGCGGGTTTTGCTTTGGGCCGGGCCGACTGAAAACTTTTTCGTTGATTTTGACTACCTTTCGTTGACTTTTGATTTTTGAGGAGAAGAATGATTTGGGTTGGGCCAAAAGCAATAGACCTTTGAGGCCAGTACCAACACTCCGGATCAAATCTTTCATTAGTGAAAATAGAGCAGTTTTCGTTTACATATTTGAGTAAAAAAAAAAAAAAATAGATGTAAGAAAGATTCAATACTTTTCATGCATCTCCAAAAATATAATCAGAACAACGAGACTCGTAAAAATAAAATAAAATAGATTTCCAAAAATTAATAAATATGAAAGAGTACTATGTAAGAATTGTCACTGTAAAGTTCAAAAAAAAGAAAAAGAAAAAAAGAATTGTCACTGTTTATCAACAATCATAGTTCTATCGTTAAATACAAAATTACTTGACTTTTATTCTAACAAGTACTTGAATGGGTCTTTGGACTTTGGAGTATGGACCCATGAATGTCCGTGACTCATCTCCACCACATGTTATTCTCCTTAGATAGGATCTCAAGTCAAGACTATATTCTTAATCTTTGATTTGGCCTTCATGAAATGTCATATTTGTAAGAAAAAATAAACTTCTTTAATTGACTGACTCTATTTAATAAGTTAAAATAATAGAGACAAAATTAAGATTTAGTTTATGTGGGTATCATTTATTGGCTAAACCTCCAAGTTGGACATTGCATGACATAATCCAATGCTTTTGAGTTTTGATAATAGTTGTGAAATATCAAGATTCTGATATCAAAACTTTTGTATTAAAATGTGTTTTGAAAAAAATTGACTGTATTTTCTTAGATTCGATTCCAAGAAAGTTCTATACTTTCCACTAATTGGATCATCAGTATCTTCTTTCGGGTGTTCCTCAACATCTAGAATATAGATGTAAGGCTAAAAATCTTGAATTTTGATGTGCTCCGATTTATCATTAATCTAATTGAGATCTTGGAATGTTGACAATACGAAATCAAACAGCAAAGGGAGGAAAGTGGCTGCGTACATATATACTAGCAAACGCTACTCGTCTAAATATGGCGACATTCTCACCAAGATGTACAAACAAATACCATAACATGATCAGGAAATTACAGAAAACGTAGAGAGTTTCAAAGACATGTCAGCTTGTGTTTGAGCTCACTCTTATGTGATGGTGTGTGTGTGTCTCTAAAACACACAGACGTTTTTTTTTTTTTTGGGTTTTTTTCTTTATAATATCCGGAACTTCTTACAGGAGTGTTAAGGAGGAAATACATTAAATTACGCACGGTTCAAAAAAAAAAACATTAAATTAGGTTTTATTCTTAAATTATTCCTAGGACATTTTTTGTTGTATTTGTTATTAAACCTATTTTAAGAAATAAATTTTATTATAATTTATAATAATATATGAATTCTCTAAAATATTAGAATTTAAAATTACTTTCACTGTTAAAACAAAAATAAAATTGTCATTAATTTGTATGGAAATATAAATTTTTACAACCCATCCGAAACCACTTACAAACAAATAAATGTAGCTGAATTAATTATCTTTTATAAAATGGAAAGAAATACCCATTAGCAAAAATAATAATTATAAATAAATAAAATGGAAAGAAAGAAATTTAAAATTAATAAATTAGGAAACTGAAAATAAAGATTTATTTTTATTTTTTAATCGCGAAACCTAATTTTACTCGGGATCTCGTTTATTCTCTCTGTTTGCATCACCCCCGAGTCGATGTATAGAATTTCGTGACGGATTTTCCAAAACTGAGAGCGATTTTCACCAGAATAAACGAAGAAATGGAGAGAACAGTAAAATTCGCCAGAATAAACGAAAACATGGAGAAACGGAGCCTCAGTGATTTGCCAGACGAACTGATCTTGAAGATATTCTCATTTCTTCCGATATTTGAAGAGAGCGTTGCAACAATTCTCATATCACAACGGTGGGAGGACTTTTGGAAAGTACTGGTGCCGGATGTCACGCTTGACTACGATGATGATGATGATGATGAGAGGTTCGTGACTTTAATGAGTTTTGTTTATCGATCTTTGTTGTCTAACGATCCTCAAGTTCTAGAGAGATTGCATCTCAAGCTTCCCCGAAAGCACCAATCGGCTTCAGATATCAGTTTCTTGGTTCAAATCGCGGTTAATAGATATCTGAGAAAGCTGAGAATCGACTTGTACGGCGGAGCCCTAGAATTGCCTAGTTGCTTGAGTACCTGCACAACCCTAAAATCATTGATACTCCGTGACCTAAGTATCTATGTGATTCCGCCTGGGTTTTGTATGCCGTCTCTCAAAAGTCTGCATCTTTTGTCGGTTCGGTTCTCGGGCAAAGAATCTGTTGCAACTCTTTTGCAAACCTGCCCGGATCTTGAATATTTGGTTTTAAACCAAACCAAATATGACGGTAGTGGGTATTTTCGTTTGTCATCAATCAAAAGTGTGCACCTTTTATCGGTTACACTCTCGAGGGAAGAATCTCTTACAAGTCTTTTATACAGTTGCCCGGTTCTTGAGTGTTTAGTTGTAGACAAAACCACATGTGACTATGTGACGATGTTCAGGGTTACTCCGTCTATGTTTTTTTTGAAATCACTCAAAAGTCTGCACCTTTTGTCGGTTCAATTCTATAGCGGTGAATCTGTTGAACGTCTTTTAAGAAATTGCAAGAATCTTGAAGATTTGGTTATAAAACGAACCACATATGACAATGTGATGATATTCAATATCAATGTGCCTACTTTGAAGAGCTTATCTATTGATAACTCAAAAGGGAAACACGCCTACGTTAAGGAGAGTTATGGGTTTGTGACAAACGCTCCTGCTTCGGAGAAACTGAACTTTAAGGAGAGTCATGGGTTTGTGATAAACGCTCCTGCTTTGGAGAAACTGAACTTTAAGGATACATTCAGTAACTTTCTAATATTTGAATATATGCCTGACGTGACCAAGGCGAGTATCGAGGTTATTTGTGACCAATCTGAGAAGTTCATAGGATCTCTTACCTCAATCCAACATCTTTCTCTCTGTTGTCTAACCTCAGAGGTAAACACTTTCTTGCTCCAACAATATGCCAATATTTCTAGCTCCTTTTATGTTTTTGTTATTTTCATTACAGTAAATAATTCAATCGCATGCAGACTCCATATCCGAAAGGCAGTTTCTTCTTCTTTCTTGAACATCTAGAGCTATGTACATGTTCTGCGGGATGGGCGAATCTACTTGCTTGTATACTCAATGACGCTCCAATACTACAATCTCTTAAGCTTAAGTCGGTATGTAGAACGCAAAATTTCTTTTTCTTTTCATTTTTAGATTTTACTAGTTTGTTACGTACATGAACAGTAGTATAACAGATTTACTCGTATAATAGCATAAACACTTTATTAATGATGTTTTTATTTTATTTTCTAGTGATATTCTTGTACACGTTCACTAGTAGCAAACTTTATCGATGTTTTGAATGACAAAAATTGCTGAATCAAAAATAGTGTATCCTTCCACCATGTTTGTGTTTCCGCTTTTTTGGTAACATGTAACGTTTCGTTCTGTTTTTTTCTTCTCAGAAACATAGTGGTGCCCATTACAAAGATCCGATGAACCTCTGGATCGAACCAACAGTTGTTCCCGAATGTTTATCGAAGCATCTTGAGAAGTTGGAATGGAGAGAA
This sequence comes from Alliaria petiolata, assembly GCA_020283515.1. Lineage (NCBI taxonomy): Eukaryota > Viridiplantae > Streptophyta > Magnoliopsida > Brassicales > Brassicaceae > Alliaria > Alliaria petiolata. The sequence continues at coordinate 76,164,454 of JAHZTW010000002.1, forward strand.
TATGAAGGCACAGAGCAAGAGAGGAAAGTGGCTGCCTACATACTAGCAAACGCTACTTGTCTACATACGGGGACATTCTCAGGATGTACAGGCAAATATACGGAGTTGAAGAACATGCAGAGAGTTTCGGAGACATGTCAGTTAGTGTTTGAGTAAACTCTTATGTGATGGTGTTTGTCTCTAGTAGAAGACAGAGATGTCTAAAGATGGCGACATTCTCAACAAGTTGCAGAAACAAATATCATCACATGCTCAGGAAGTTAAAGAAACTGAAGAGAGTTTCAGAGACATGTCAATTAGTGTTTGAGTAAACTCTTGCTCGTGATGGTTTTTGTCTCTAGAAGAAGACTCATGAGGTTCTTAGGTTTCTTCTTCCTTTTTCCCTGAACTTTATTTGGTGTTTGTGGGAATTTTTTTTGTTTTTTTTTCCGAATCTCAAGATCTTCTTTAATTTGTGTTAACAGAGTTTTACTTTTTCCCATGAGTGTCAATGACTCATCTCCACCACATGTTATTCTCCTTAGATAGGATCTCTCAAGTCAAGACTTCATTTGATTTGGCCACTATGAAGTCATAAGTTTGGGGAAAAATATAATTTTACATTTTAAAGGAAGAAGAGAATGAATAATAAAATCTCATTCAATTTTGATCATCAAGTAATAATAATCTTTAGAGACACATCATTCATCATGTATCATACCATATATCATATATCAAATGCAGAAGAAGAGAAGCGGACTTCCTTATCTAAGGTAGTTAACAGGTGGCCGCAAAGTCCCAACAAGTATCCCGAGATCAATGTCCTTGTCCTCGAACTTTTTAATGAATGGGTGACTCTGAAAACATGAACAAAATTCGGATGTTTCATCAAAGATCCTAAAGAATGTTTACCTAGCTAGAGAGTAAAGAGTGGTGAGTAAGAATCACTTACCAAGAGGTCCAGAGATGATGATCTTGCTGGAGGATCCTTTTGTATGCTGTTGTTAATGTAAACAAGAATCATGTGACCATTAACATTAATTCTTCTTTGTGTGCATCTATGCAAAAACAAATATGAAGATGCAAGTCATGAGTTTACCAGGATAATACAAAGGAGCAGAATTCAGGTGAGAATTGATCAGAAGGAGCAGTAGGTGGTGGACTCTCTACGATTGCTGCCAAGAGTTCATAAAAGCTAGGTGGGTTTAGCTGATCTTCGGATTCTAAGTAAGGGAATCTTCCTATCGCACATTCCAACACTGACATGCCCAGACTCCATATGTCGCTGCTGTAGTCATATGTGCTTCCACTGATCCTCTCAGGCTGTGAAGTGAAGAAGAAAAAAAAAGAGACATGATTATGTATTTTCTTTTACAATACCGGATCATCAGGAGGTTTGTGAAAGAAGTGTTTTCCAATTTTAGTGATTTTGGAAAATGCTTCCGTACCGACATATAGTTGTAGGTTCCAACAAATGTGTCCCTCTGTCCCATGGAGCTAGCAAGGCTTGCACTGACACCAAAATCTGAGATTTTCACTTCTCCTTTATGGTTCACAAGAAGGTTTGATGGTTTAATGTCTCTGTGTATGACATGTCTTTCGTTGTGCAGGTACACGAGGCCTTGCAAGACCTGTTAACAAGTTGGGAAAAAAGTAAGTAAGAGTGATAAAATCATGAGAATGCTTTGAATCATTTGGTGGAGTATTATAGGGAAGCTCAACGGACCTGTTTACAGACAACAGCAAGGTAAGGCTCAAGAATAGTCTTCACTTGTCTTATCACATCAGCAAGAGATCCACGGTCCATGTATTCGAGGACAAGGGAAAAGGCTCCGTTGTGATAGAAAGAGTGGTAGCAGACTACTACATGTGGACATTGTGATGATGCTTGGTTTATCTTGAGCTCCTGGACTATTTGCTTTCGGATTTCTTCTTGTATGTTCATCTGTATGACCTGTGATTCATAAAATAAGCAAACTCAAACCCCCAAATGCTCAAGTCCTGTTTGTCATTCACCAGCATCACAGAGTAAATAGTGAATTCCATGTGAATCATCTAATGTAACTGGTCAAGAAAAATCTCCTTCTAATTAGTTGATCATGCTATCAAAAGAGCAATACTTTCCTTGTCCCTATGCTACACAAAATTTTTAACTTCCACAAAATCTTGAAGATTCAAACAAGAAACTGGCTAATGAGAAGCAAACAAGTGCTTTTTCTTGAAATCGGGATTCAAAAACCGTACCTTCATAGCAAATAATTTGCCAACCCATTTATGCCGAACTAACTGTACGACTCCGCCGCTGCCTTTTCCGATGACTTTCACTGTCTCTAAGTCTTCAGCGGTAATTTCGAAATCAAGCTCCTTGCTATCAGATTGCTATAATTGAAGACAAAACAAACACACACACAAGAATTTGCCTAAATTGCATCTTCTCTGGAACACTGGTCACTTAAAAGGATTAGGGTTTTCAGTGAAATTACCCTTGATTGCTTCTCATCTGACATCAGCCTTAGCCCCTTCTGGTTCAGCAGAAAATCTCCATCGTGAAACGTTCCACTTGCAGTCCTGTAGGCATTGACCAATTACCCAAATCAAGACGATTAAGTTCTTCCTTTTTGGGGTTTTAATTGAATTAAAATGAACATTCAATCAATTTCCCAGAAGAAGGACTCGTTCAAATCCAGAAAATGCCTCAAATCATCTGATTTTTGTTTTCTTCCGCAATCCCACGAAACAAATCAGATCGTAGTACAATCAGAAATTCAGAATCCCAAAAACAAATCGATCTGATTTTATTTACAGGACCATAAGATGTGCGATTTCTATTCGTTTCGAAAGCCAGAGAGAAGAGGAGAATCGCGAAACTTACAGGAAGGAAGAGATCGGGGTCTCTTGAGCTGGAACGGAGAGCTTAAGCTGTTTCAAGTTCGATTTGATCTTCATCTCTTTCTTTTTTCTTCTTTTCGGACGATCTTTGGGATTATCGCTCTCTCTAGGGTTTCTTCTAAATAAGCAACTTCAAGAAAGAGAAAGATAGTGTGAAGTGGAGAGAAGACGACGATTCTTCGAGTTAACGGACTAATAATTTTGAACGCGAGAGACCGGGAAAAATTAAAAATTATACTATAATTAAGAAGTTAGAAATACAAATGGGCTGTAAAGTTAGCCCAGTAAGATTTAAATGGGCCCGAAATTGACCCACGGTACAAGCGTATCTGTCTGTGATTAAGAAGTTCGAAACAGTCCATCATTAATCAAATTAGCTGGATATTTAAAAAAAAAAAAAGTTAATAATTCTAATTTTAGATTAGAATTCATTGCTAAGAAACGCACACATTTATGATCGAAGTTATTATTTTATCTAGAGCGCGTATCCAAAGCTCACAAAAATTAAATTTTATGGGACCGGATTTGTTTTGTTTTATTTTTGAGCTCATATGGGACCGAGTTTACTTTATACTGGGGTACTTTTTGAGAATACACAAATCATGGGGGGGTGGGGGAGAAAGTAAAGCTGGAATACTCTCAATGCTAAGCGGAATCGAGACAATATTATCAAATCGAATTTGTTATACAGCCTGAGGCCCGGTTCGTTTTCCGACCAGTGTTCAACTTCTGACAAGAAAAAACCAATATAGAAAAAAAAACTAAACTAGTTTCCCACTCTCGGCGGAGAGAGAGAAAGAACTTTTTCTGTAGAGAGAGAAAAAGCTTCAAACTCTTTTCACAAAAGAGAGAAGGAGCTCGAAGAAGAAGAAGAAGAAAAAGAAGCTTCCTTCTTTCGAGGAAAGGAAGTAAGATAGTGAAGTTATCATCAATGGCGAGAGATTTCAAGCTCATCTTCGCCATTTCTCTCCTTCTTCTGCTTCTTGGTTTGCCTCTCTCTCTCTCTTATCTCTCTTATCTCTCTTATCTCTCTCTTATTCACTAGACGATTAAAGCAAATGATTCTGCACTTCGAAGAGCTTTCTGGGACTCTGTTCTGCTTATACATTCATTAGTTTCCAGTTTCGATTCATATTCAATTGAAAATTTGATCCCATTACTTTCTCGTAATCTACTGTAGAGCTTGAGCTTCTGTACAATTGCAATTCCTATTTACGTATCTGTAATTTTTCAAGACAAATTCGGTCGGAAAAAAAAAACCCAATTGATTCTGTCTTCTTTTTTTTCCCCCAATTTTTTTTTGCAGACTGTTGCTACGGTGGCAAGGTCGGAGTTTGTTACGGAAGAAGCGCCGACGATCTTCCGACGCCGGAAAAAGTTGTTCAATTGATTAAACAGCACAAAATCCAATATGTTCGTATCTACGATTACAATTCCAAAGTCCTCAAGGCATTCGGAAACACGAGCATCGAGCTCATGATCGGAGTCCCAAACTCCGACCTCAACGCTTTCTCTCAGTTCCAATCAAACGTAGACACGTGGCTAAAGAACAGCGTCTTGCCGTACTATCCAACGACCAAGATCACTTACATAACCGTCGGAGCCGAATCCACCGACGATCCACACATCAATGCTTCGTCTTTCGTCGTCCCCGCGATGCAGAACGTGTTAACCGCTCTGCGAAAAGTCGGTTTGAGCAGAAGGATCAAGGTCTCGACCACTCTCTCGCTCGGTGTGCTCTCTAGGTCTTTCCCTCCTTCCGCTGGAGCGTTCAACAGCAGCTACGCCTACTTCTTGAGGCCAATGCTCGAGTTCCTCGCGGAGCACCAGTCTCCTTTCATGATCGATCTTTATCCGTACTACGCTTACAGGGATTCCCCGAACAATGTGTCTTTGGACTATGTGTTGTTCGAGTCTTCCTCTGAAGTGATTGACCCGAACACGGGTTTGCTCTACAAGAACATGTTTGATGCTCAGGTCGATGCTCTCTATTACGCCCTCACGGCTTTGAACTTCAGGACGATCAAGATCATGGTTACCGAGACTGGATGGCCAACGAAAGGCTCACCGAAGGAGAAAGCTGCTGCGTCCCCTGACAACGCGGAGAGATACAACACGAACATAATCCACCATACGGTTACAAACCAAGGCACGCCTGCGAAGCCAGGAGAGGCGATGAACGTCTATATATTCTCGTTGTTCAACGAGAACCGGAAAACGGGTTTGGATTCAGAGAGAAACTGGGGATTGTTCTACCCTGACCAGACGAGCGTTTATCAGCTGGATTTCACGGGGAAGAACAGCGGGTTCCGGTCGAATTCGAGTGGTACAAACTCAAGCGGGAGTAGTAGTAGCTGGTGCATTGCTTCTTCTAAAGCTTCAGAGAGAGATCTGAAAGGTGCTTTGGATTGGGCTTGTGGTCCTGGGAATGTTGATTGCACGGCTATTCAACCGAGCCAGCCTTGTTTCCAGCCAGATACGTTGGTTTCTCATGCTTCTTTCGTGTTCAATAGCTATTTCCAGCAAAACAGAGCAACAGACGTCGCTTGTAGCTTTGGAGGAGTTGGTGTTAAGGTCAACAAGGACCCTAGTAAGTAAACAAAATCTCCAATCTTTTAGCTTCTGCAAAATCACGAATCAAACAGTCTTGGTTTAACCTTAAAATCTGATTCAACGTTGTTACAGGTTATGACAAATGCATATACATAGCCGCAGGCGGGTATGTCATGAAAAAACAGCAACTTTGTTTCATATTTGCAAACATATGCTTACTGATTTGTTAAAATCTTCTGCAGGAACAAAACCAAGGTGACGAATGCAACTGCTCTGACCTCATCTGCTTCGATTTCGCGTGGAAACGAATTGCCCATATGGATTTTGAGACTCTGTCTCGTAACGTTGTTGTTCGGTTTGCAAACTCTGGATTCACAAGCATTGTAACTCGAAATCTGAAAGAAGTTTGAGTCAGTGTTTTAGCAAGAATGTAGCAATAGCAAGAAAAAAAAGTAAGATTTGTTGCTGAACGGTTTGGTCAAGAAACTGTGACCGTTTGAGATTTTGTCTTTCTTCCTGCAGTGGGATGGTTGTACAGACATTCTATCTGAAATCAATTGTGTCCAGAGATCTTGTGATCTGAATCTGTCCTCCCTGCAATTCACAAAAGTTTTAAGTTTCAATCTGCAGAACCATTCGTAAACTCTAAAAAAGCTATGGTACCACACTGCCATTCATTAATAAATTTCAACTCCACACAAATGAAGACAATACCATATTGTTTTGGAATCATACAACCCCAAGATCCATCACATGGTGGTAGGTAATACACAGTCGGACTATTGAATGATTGATCACATTGGATATATAAATAGTTCTTTTTTTCTCTCACGACACAACTAGAAGATTACATGAGCGACAAGAATATAGCAGCGGCTTGGGTTTCAGAGCCCCGATTCAATCAGGTAGTCACCGAGCCTCTCCACGACCGTATTGCACTGCCCAGGAGCCATTGGTTCATCATAGATACCAAAGACCAAGGCTTGGGTCGTCTTCTTGATGGTAACACCACCAGATCCCTACAAATGGAAGCAAAAGTAACACTGGTTTATAAAAAAACAAGTAGCGGTGAAACAAAGGTTTCATCAAAATCAGACAACAATCAAACAGCCAAGTTACCTTCTTTCCTCGAATGACAGCATTTGGCTCTCCTTGGATCACCATGTACTTTGTGCCACCGATGAACAATCCCGTTGGGGCAAGTGTTCCAGGTTCAGCAAAATCTTTGTTGATGCCTTCGATTTCCTCAGGCTTCAACTAAACAAAACCAATACTAAAATGGTAAGAGAAACGTAGACCCATGAGAGCAAACCACAAACTATAATAACAAGTACAAATGCTGAAAAAAATCACATTTTACGAAAACAGCATTTCTTGTACAACTAAATAGCAGTAAAATCTCACTCCGGAAGAACCACAAAACCCATGAGCGTGTGAATCAGGAAACCAAACTCAACCACAAAGAACTTGTCCATTTCCAAAGTCGCATCTTTCTACTTAAAAAGTTTTATACTTGTGTATCTAACTTCTTCTACTGCAGCATCTATTGCACTTTATAACCCCAACAAAACAAAACAAAATGAATCAGAAAACCAAAATCAAAACAATAACCAAACAGGAGGGCACGGATAAGAAAATGCTGAATTTAGATGAATCAATCTTATATATAGAAAAATCCAATGAAAACTCTATAGATATCACTAAACAAATGCATGAGCTAATATTATCAGATATTTCTACAAATTCCATCAATAGATCCAATTCAAAATTCGACTAGAGAAGGCAATTAAGGGGGAGAACTGAACTGATCACGAAAACGTATAAAACATAACCGTGCCCAAAAAGGGTTGCAGGTTTCAACAACAAAGTTCTGCCGAAGCAAACGCGCATAGACAATAAGAATCGGCTCCGGCTGAAGAAACAAACCCTAACCTGAGGGAAATTGGCGCTCTGAGCCCAGACGCTACCGTCTTGGCCAAGAATTGCGGCGGCGGTGAGGCGGTTGCCTTCAACGTCGCACATCAAGTGATCGTCGACGTAAGTCTGCCACGACATCTTCGTCTTCTTCCTCGGCTCTGCTTCTTCAGTGATTAATCGGAATGTTCTAGCGTCTACACTACGAGTGAGTGTGTGGCATTTAGGCAAATATAGATTTTATACATAAAAGATAAAAAAACACGTGTCAGTATACTTTTATATAAAATTATCTGACTATATGAAAAATTGATAGTATTTTTTAATAGAGTGAGTTTGCTCAAAATACACAAAAAAAATAAATGGCAATTTTTTTAAAGAGCACAAAATAAAGTTTATTTTTCAAAAATAACATTTGAAACTCGTTTGTTCATAAATAGATTTTATTAAAGTTAGAAAACCCTTCTTAAATGTGTCTAATGTCTTCCTTACGACTTCCTAAATTTTTATTAAAGTGAGTTATGACAGCTTCCTAAATTGAGTTATGACAGCCTTTCTAAATATATATAACACATTCCTAATAATGCTAAAAGTGATTAACAAAATTTTTAGATCTATTATTGAACTGAAAACTTAAAATGGGGCTGTTTGAATCAATTTCTCAAAATTAAATAGATAGTATTAAGGACAATTTTCTGAAATTTTTAAATCAAATTTAGTTCTTCTCATTTGTTCATAAATAACATTCATTAAAATTAGGAAAATTTTCCTAAATGTGTCTAACGGTTTCCTAAATGCGTCTAACGGCTTCCTAGATTTTCATGAAGGTTAGGAAATCCTTCGTAAATGTGTCTAACAGCTTCCTAAGTTTGAGTTAGGAAAGTCTTACTAAATGTGTCTTACATCATATAACATCTTCCTAATAATGCTAAAAATGATTAACAAAATTTTTAAGGCTATTATTGAACTGAAAACTTACTGTTTGAAATAATTATTGAACTGAAAACTTAGAAAAGAATATTTTTTAAAATTATTACTATCCTTCTGATTTTTTGTATTTAATATTTTTATCAGTTATAAACCATGTTCTAAAACACGTTAGAGATAACCGCTTACTCGGCGATGAGGTGCTCAGCGATTGTCTACCGCCGCAATTTTACCATATTCGGTCTGAAAATTAGAACCATAACAAAGCTTCGTTTTTTCCTTCGATTCAAGTAAGAAATTGATAATTACTAAATTGATATATCATATTTTACTATAAAACATTAAAAACAACATAAAAATGATGAAGAAATTACAAAGGTAGTGGATTAGAGTTATGGTCTTTAGGTTGAAGATGAGGGCAAAAATATAATTTATCTCTCATTAATGAGAAACCAACAAAAAAGATAAAACAGCCTTGAACTTGGCACATGTTGGCCACACAAATATACTTACATCATTAGACCTCGTTGAAACTTTGATAAATTTCACGAAATATAGTAAATAAATCGATGTACATGTAAAAAAACAATAAACTACTCTCCGATTAATCTCCGTTTAATCTCCGATTTTTTAAAAAATCGTTAGGCTCGGAACAAACGCCCGATTAACGTCTAACGCGTTTCCGAATATAAATAATACTGTTCACCGTCATATTTTGTACAGCCGACACTATTCATCCGATGAATATTGAGAGATTCTGTCTAGTGGCATTCGATAACAGAATCGCTGTTCACATTGTTCTATTCCCCAGGTCACAAGCTAGGCTTCCTCCCGAAAATTATATACCTGCATTCCAGACAGATCGTCCTGAAAACGGATGCGACGGGAAGAAGTGAATGATACTGTTTATATTTGATCGTGAATATTATGTAAATTTTGGGGTTAACTATGTAAATACTACTATAACTAATATGTTGAAGACATGTTTATCATGTTAAATCAATTAATACATCATATCTTTTGATCGTAGACACTATAGTTTATTCTAATGTTGGTGACACTATTCATTACCAGATGCAATCAGATTTAACGTGATAACATATTATATATCCCTATAATATTTGTAATGTGATAACATATTACATATCCACATAATATTGATACTTGTAACGTGATAACATATTACATATCCGCATAATATTTGTATTATTGTGGTAAGATATTAAATATAACAATAGTATTTATATTAACGTGAAATTTATACGAAATATTCAATGATTATAATACTTGATTAACATGGTAAAGATTATCATAACAAGTTAATTGAATGAGACCTATAACAATAACAATATCGATTTACTGTCATTGACACAGTCACCATCTTACACCATCTTCACCAACGTCATCACCACCATCACCGACACCATCACTGTCACTGACACGAGCATTGTCATTGTCACCTATGTTTTACTGTCACCATTGCCGTCATCGCCATCACTTACCACCATCGACACTGTCACCATCACCATCACCATCATCATCACCACTATTGCTAGAAACATCATCATCGACACGAACACCATCGCTATCCTCTACTGTATTAGTACATCAAATACAATCTCCATTCTTTATAACGCCGACCAATTTCACACATACGATAATTAAAATTAGTTCTTATTGCCGACGTCTCCGTAATTCAAAAACATGTTTGTTGTTCTTTTTTCCCTTTCTTCTCCTTTTTAAATTGTATTCTCTTTCTCCTCCTTCTCTTTGCTCCAATTTGTAGATAATAATAAATACAAGGGTGGAATCTACATTGTCTTTGAGTATATGGATCATGACTTGATTGGACTTGCTGATTTATGCTTCCTCAGATCAAGCTAGTGCACGGCTAGAAACCTTCTTGTAGTAGCCTTTGCAAAACCCGAGCTGTGTGTCGGCGAGTTCATTTGATTTCAGTGTTCTTAGTGAGTTCTGAAACGGGAGTAAGGGATCGACGGTTCATCAAATCGGAGCAGCGTGTTTCGCTGGGATTGGACAACCCAGTTTCTTGACACTTCTCTCGGCGACTGACGACTGGACTCTGACACTCAGTCCACCGAAATAGGTTGTCCCAAGCCCGTAAAAACTTCTTCCCAAACACCGTTTTGTTTACTCCTTGTGTTTTTCATCTAGATTAGCCTATTCGAATTCCCAATCTTTCCCGGTTTTTCTTCAATTGTGGCCGCATATGTACGATGCCCAATTTCTTTAGGATAATTTATATAATTAATGTTTTTTTCATTATTATTATTAATTTATAGTCTAAAACACGTGGTACATAGCACATGTGTCAAGATTTTTATTTATGATATTCTTTTTAAAACGCTGCGTTTTTGTCTCCGTAACCATATAACATCCGTTAGAGACGAGGGTTATATTATAGGTTGATTCAAACTTGATAGGTTTGACCTGTATTTTTGGATAATCAAGGGTAGAATCGTAAAAAAAAACCATTTTGAAAGTTGATTCGCAGAAAACCTATTTAATGATCATGGCAATCTTGTTATATAAAAATTAACAAATTATGAATAACTTATAAATTTCGCATGCATATACAGCATATAGTTTTATTTATAAATATTATTTTTATTAATTCAACATATTTAGAAAATTAGTAAATTATAATATGTATAGCACATTTATTACTTTCACCTTTTAACTATTAAATTATTCATTTATTTATCCTCACCATTTATTTTGCATTATTATCTTTTTTATTTTTTCTTTTTGTCATCATTTGTTGTTTTTGCAGGAAGCGTACTTGAACTGCTCCCTTCTTGTTGTGTACTAGACATACTTGAACTGTTTCTTTTTGCGTGTTCTTTTTGTTTCGCACCAGACGTACTTGAACTGCTCTCTTTTGTCTCATCTACTTGTTGCGCAACAGATCTGTTGTCACCATTTAAAATCTTAAGGATAAATCTTAGTAACTATAAAATTCTAAGTGTTATATAGCTATATGTTTTTGTATACAATTATATGATCATATATATTACGGTTATATCAACCAACATATTTTATAATTTAGAGCATAATGCAAACTGATATGCTATTATTTTAATTATGATATACACAAAAAATCCATCAAGAACAAAAAACCTTAGCTATATTGATTTATTAAAAATGAATAATTAATAAGAGATAACATAAAAAAAAACTTACCCCATTGAGAAAATGAATTTGGTATCCCAATATAATTTGATGACATCGTCTTTCTTGAGACCTCTTGCATTTTTTATTTTTGTCCACCCACTTCTGAGACCATAATTAGCACCTTTTTGACTAAGAGTTGCCAAATAAGAATTATCATTATCCTTAACTTCCACTTGAATACCATTTCGAAGCATTGTACTTTTCATGTTCTTTAATATGTTCTCAACCTTCTGTTTTGGTAAACCCAACACACCCAATTGAGAAAGATGGGACTGTGTTAATGTTTTTTCTATTATCATATCTGGATCCATTATACTAAATTTTCAGCTACTTGAGGATATAACTGAAAATGCTTTTAAAAAAAATATTTGAGGTATTTGAAGAATTTAGCAAATATATATATATATATATAGTCCTCGGCCAAAATAATATTTTTTGTCTTGTATGTTTATTTTAATAGTATTAATGCTTGTAAAAACAAATCTCCAAATTTAGTAAATTGTTAGGATATGTTTTTAAGTTAGCACATGTTACTTTTATAAACTTTACAACTTTATAGGTTAAATTAATTATTTATTCTTATTATGCTACATTGTATTTATACCAACCTTGTTTTTTTTGGTTCTTAGAAAAGATCATCTTATATATACAAGCTAATTTATTACAATAGCTAAGAAACATAAAATAAATTAATATCATAAAAATATAATTTCCAAACAGTTTAAAATTTGAATATTTGGTACTTATATTTTTGACATCTATATTTAAATTTAATAATGACTCCATTATTTCCAACGTTTATTTTTGAATTTTAAAAACAATTAATAACAAGAAATCTTATATTTAATACATAATCTGGTTCTTATAAGTATCTGTTTATTAAAATTAAAAAATGACAGCAAAAAATAATTTCTCTACATTAAGTACATCAGTACATTAATGTTGTTTAAAAAGTATATTAATTACTAAAAATGCAAAATTATCCATATCATATTATAATAAGTTAATAATGAGTTGATTATACTAAGAGTTTATTAGCAAATGATCATTAATGGAAATAAAATTAACCAAATGATCATTAAAGAAAATAAAATTAACCAAATGATCATTAATTTTCTTGTAAATAACAATTGAAAATGGGGATACAATTTATTAATAAATGAAAACTCAATCAATTAAAAGATGAGGAAAAATAAAATATTATAATCAAAAGTTTTTTTAACTTTTCTTTTTGAACAAATCTTTCCATTTTATATAATTAAAAAAATGTTTCTCTAACTTTTGATGCTTGATATATCATCTCCCGCACCAATTCCGATCAAGTCCTTGGAACTACCATGATGATGCTTGTTTTACCGGTTTTGTGCCATCTCGTTTCTGATGATGTTCCGGTTGACTCGGGGTCGTGATCGGTTTGGATAATTTTGCGTCGTTTTTTTGTGTTCTGGTTGTGTAAGCTCTTGATGGTTTGTGGAAGAAGTGTTTGCTTAAGCCATCTCTTGTTACCCCTAATTAATGGCAAGCAAATTTAAAATTATTTGAATTGGATTTCTGAAAATAATGTAAGAGGGACAAGTTATTATGAAAAAAATGCAGTGAATTGTGTTTTTCAAAGTTAGGCTACCAAACATTATCTAAGAGCCCAATACTACTATTAGTTATGTATATATAATATATATGAACTAAAAAAATTTCCAAGAAATAAAATTACCAAGTTCGCTAAAGAGTCGATTAATTATGTTGTTATTAATTTTAAATTAGTTAAAACTCATCACATCATTTTATTTCATAATAGGTTTCGTTTTTTTCCTTTTTATAAATAAGAAAAAAAAGAAATATTTCAATCGTTTTTTTTTTCTTAACACATAAAACATATCGATTTCCATGTTCATCAATATATAATTTTCCAAAAGAAATTACTCTAAGAGTGTCCTTTCCAATTCATTATTAATTAAACTATATAATTTATGTATTTAAATAAAATATAAAATGACACATATTAAAAACAGAGAAAATGTAAAAAAAAAATCTCTAAAGTTTCGTAGTAATATTTATGTTAGAATAATTAGGATAAAGACTTATTCAATAAATTGATAATTCAAAACAATCAAGGATTCAAGGGTGCTGAAAAAAAAAACATTATACCAACGATTTTTATTGAAAAAGTTGAACGAGTAGTGATTTCTAAATCGGTTGCAGAACAAAATATTTTCATCTCCTTAAATTTAAAGATAGCGAATCAATCCATATTAAGAGTTCGCACGAAATCAGGTATCTCCGTGAACATCTTTCATCTTTTGGAGGATAACTGTCGATCAAATTGTCCTTTCACTTTTTTTATAAAGCATCGACCATCTTGAACCTCTTGACAATCCCATCTTGTAAGAGGATTAAAGGGGAAATACATTTTCCCGCCAGAATAGATGATGTTAAGATGTGAAAGAAGATATATTTAAGCCAGCATCGTCAACCTCGCAGTTGCCAGATTAATAAGTCTGCGAAAAGACAAGAAAACATCACCAAAAAAAAAAACTTTCATAATTTTTTATTCCCTATAATTATATATCTTACAAATAATGTTGCTTAGTTTTTTGTTTATCATATTTAGATCCTATAATTTTATATCTTATTAATATTTTACTTATATAATATTATAATTATAGTTTTCACTTAAAAGATTAAATAAATATAATAAAATTAAAATACAAATATTTATAGAAAAGAAATATAATAACATTAAAAACAAATTTTATACAAAAAAATATTACATTAAACAAATTTAATACAAAAATATAAAATAAAATTACGGCTGTAAGGTGGTTGCCTTCAATGTTGCACATCAAGTGAACGTTGATGTTAGTCTGCCACGACATCTTTGTCTTCTTCCTCTTACTTCCTCAGCTCTGTTTCTTTTTTTCTTTTTTTTTTACACATCAATAGAGATACATCATCAGAACTCAGCTCTGTTTCTTCTCTAGTGTGTGGCATTTAGGCAAATATAGATTTATACATAAAGAACATGTGCAAGTATACTTTAATATAAAATAATCTTTTGACGAGTGTAAAAAAAATTGATAATATTTTTTAATTTTACTAATATTTATAATATTTAATGATCATAGCAATCTTAATATATAAAATTAACAAATTATGAATAACTTATAAACTCATATAGTGTTATTTATAAATATTGTTTTTATTAATCCAACATATTTAGAAAATTTAGTAAATTATAATATTTATAGCACATTTATTATTTTCACCCTTTAACTATTAATTATGTCATTAATCCTTCACAATTCATTTTGCATCATTTTATTTTTTGTTTTTTCCTTTTGTCATCATTTGTTGTTGAACTACTCCTTTCTTGTTTATCATCAATTTTTTCTTTTTTCTTTTTGTTATCATTTGTTGTTGAACTACTCCCTTCTTTTTTTTCATCAGACTTACTTGAACTACTCCCTTCCGGCTCATCTAGTTGGTCTGCAATGCATCTGTTGTCACCATTTAGAATCTTAATGATAAATTTTAGCAACTATAAAATTCTCAGTGGTATATCGTTAAATGTTTTTATATACAATTATAAGATCGTATAAATTACGGTGATATCAACTAATGTATATTTTTATTTAGATCATAATGCAAATTGATATGTTATTGTTTTAATTATGATATACACAAAATCCATCAAGAAAAAAAAACATTAGTTATATTAATCTATTAAAAAATGAATAATTGACGAGAGATAAATTAAAAAAAAAACTTACTCCATCGAAAAAATGAATTTTGTACCATTCCAATATAAATTGATGACATCGTCTTTCTTAAGATGTCTTGCATCTCTGAGTTTTGTCCACCCTTTTCTGAGATGATAATTATGACCATTTTTATGAAGGTATGCCCAATAAGATTTTGTATTATCTACAATTTCCACTTGAATACCATTTTTAGGCATTGTAATTTTCATGTTCTTTAATATGTTCTCGACCTTCTGTTTTGTTAAAATCAACACACCGTTTTTAGAAAGATCACTATCTGTTAATGTTTTTTCTATCATCATATCTAGATCCATTAGATTAAACTTTCAACTGTTTGAGGGATATTACTAAGAATGCTTTCAAGAATTAAAATATTCGAAGAGTCTAACAAATATATATACTGGTCCAAAATAATGTTCTTTGTCTTTTATGTTCATTTTAAGAGTAGTAATGCTCTTAAAAAATAATTCTCTAAATTTAGTTACTAGTAAGGATATTTTTCCTAAGTTAGCATATGTTACTTCTTTAAGCTTTACAACTTTATAGGTTAAATTAAATTATTTATTCTTATTACTCCAAATTGTATTTATATCGACCTTTTTTTTGTTTTTCTTAAAAAAATTCCTATATATACAAACTAAATTTATTACAATAGTTAAGAAACATAAAATCTATTAATATCATAAAAATATCATTTCCAAACACTCTAAAGATTGAGTAACAAAAAATCTAGTTATTAATCATTTCCATTATTTTCAACGTTTATTTTTGAATTATGAAACACTATTAATAACAAGAAATCTTGTTATTAATACATAACGTGGTTTTTGTATTTCTTTATTAAAATTGAAAATTAACAAAAAACTAATTTGTCTACAATAAGTACATTAATGTTGTTTAAAAAGTATATTAATTACTAAAAATGCAAAATTATCCATATCATAATAAATTAATAATAAAATAATTATATTAAAAGTTTATTGGCAAATGATCATTAATGGAAATAAAATTAACCAAATGACCAAAAATTTTCTTGTAACTAATAAACGAAAAACTCAATCAATTAAAAGAGATGTGAAGGAAAAATAAAAAGTTATTATCAAATTTTTTGTAACTTTTCTTTTTGAACTTCCCATTTCATATAATTAAAAAACAAATCTTTCTCTAACTTTGAAATAAAGTGAATGAATTAAAATACCATTAATCTTATTGATATAAAATTAAAAGTTTTTTTTATAGGATATTTCTTTTAAAAACATTTGGGAAAAGCACCTTACTATATGAAATATTGGAAAAAACAATTGGCTTAAATAGTAAGATAACATTTTTTATTAATATTCGTGTTGTTTTTAGTTTAATAAGTAATAAAAGTCACTGCCTTTTAAAAAATAAAGTAAAAGTCACTTTTATGGTTTCAAATATTTTAAATTTCAACTATTAGATTTTTGTACTTTTGTTAAATTTTACTTTTTGATTTCTATTATTTAATTTCTTTCAAAGTTTATAATATTATAATGTACTAAATTGTTTTGGAAGATATATTTTATAGAACTAGATGATTTTAGTGTTACTATTATTGTAACTATGATATAAAGAAAAAACCGTTAAAAAAACTAAATCAGAGAACGAGCTGCAATCAGCTGCGCCAGAGCTACGATGCTTCTCTATTCACTCGCATCATCCCGCGAAGCCACCATCAATACCGCCGGCGAGGTTAGATCCTTCTTCTTTCTCCTTTTTATTTTTCTTCTGATCGGAATGGTTTTTCTATAGTCGATTCGTATTTCTGGGAATTTCATGTGAACCTATTTGGTGTTGTTTGTAAGCAGGACGAAGGAGATACACGAAGACAATAGAGGATCTGCTTGCCATGGAGAAGAAAACGAGGAATCGAAACCAATGGTAGAAGTGAAAGTCCATATTATCTTCGCTGATTTTTAACTTGAAGCTTTCTTCCGAGTTCCGACTTATCTAATGTGTTGACAATCGACCAGTCACCTTGATCTTTATGATGATCTGTTAGGTCTGACCTTCGTGCTCACTTTTTTAATATTCCATGGTTGCAGCTCTAGAAAATCAAATCATAAAAACTTGGATCAAGAACCAGTGGTTCAATTTGTTGTTCGAACATTATTTAGGGCATGGAGAGGATGAAATCTGTTTTGTATAAGAAGATGAGGATAGGAAAACTAAAAATGTTGTCAAGTATGTTGAGGAGATGATGAAATCGGAGCTTCATATAGTTTATTTGAATCTTTTAGAAGAGTTTTTCTATAAAACGATAGACCAACTGAGCAAGGCTAAAAAAACTCTTCAATTATATTTTAATGCGTGTTCGTATCTCTGCACACATGTGTACTCATCTTTGATGTTTGTTTAGAATTAATCTTTAACGAAACTGAGATTTAGAAATGTTGTGTTCTTTTGTTTGGTAGATTGGGAGATGAAGGTTCTAATTTTCCCCTCTTTGAAAGTCCTTCTCTACTGCACCCACCTCCAGCCTTTTGTTGTTTGTTGTATTTTTTTGCTGTTAGGGTAAATGCTCAGAGCCTTAGAGTCTTATGTTGAATCTTGTCTGTGAATAATATTCATGGTTATGTTCTTCTTACAACTTTCAGAAGTTACTTTTATCTGATATTAAGAAACGTTTTTTTCCCCCGACTTAGCTACTCACCTGTATGTATTCTTCTATATCTTTTGTTTCAGCACTTTCTATTCGATATGGCAACTATTGTGGGATTGGACACTTTGGATGTCCTGCTGAGGAGCCTTGTGATGATCGTGATGCTTGTTGTATGACAATTGCGTTGAGTCTAAAGGTAATCATTCGAAAATCAAATCCCTTACTGTTTCAGTTGTATTTTTGTGTAGCTCTTTGACTTGGGAGAAGAATGATATACATTAGGCCATAAAGAGAGCAAGATGAACTGAAATTAACATATGTAACTACATATTCAATTTGAATTAACTTGACTTTATTAGACCTTAGCTTTGAGAATGCAGCCAATCTGGTATGTTCGATTTCTCTAGACAAAACGCTTAGAAAAGCAGGGTGGCTAGGATCTCGAGTATGATAATCGTTTAAGGTCATCAAGCTCGGGTAATCTTAAGTTATTTTACTATTTTAGGGTTCTTATCATCTCATCTTTTAATCTTCTTTGTTGCTTGCCGTCATATGAAGATAATGTGTTTAGTTTAGTTGTCATAGTACATAGTATGGTGTTTCATTGTTCTTAGGCTGTGGTTTTAACTGATTCAAATGATTCAAACCCTTGGTCTTGAGTTGACACGCTTACGCTGAAACCTTCGGTTATTTATTTCCCATTTTGCAGGTATGACTAACATAAGCTGCCATAAGAAGTTTCAACGATGCATAAACAGGCTAAGCTGTGATGCCCCGACTCATCTAGTTTAGACGAGAGATCTAGTATCTTTTAAAAATCTCTTTTCTGAAAACTTTTCCCATTGAGCCATTAGTCTCGCGCCCTAAACCTATCGCACCTGCACACACTGAAAAGGAAAAAGAGGGTGAGTATTGAATTACTCAATGAGGGAGATCATCTCTGCCCACTGAAACATACTTAACATTTCTACGATTATATCATACTCATCAAACACACATAAACCTAGACACTAACAAACATATCAAGCTATAACACATATCATTCATCTTGCCCATAATGCAAGCCATCCACATAAACTTTAGGTCCATACATCCTGTAGACGGCGCTATCCTTGTGATAGCTTTAGAACCCCATGTTTTGGAGGCTGGCCTTGGCACATACATTCTCATCCCGGGATCGTCAGCCAATCATAATCATATCGTGTCTCATAACATATCGTGTCTCATAACATATCGTGTCTCATAACATCATACCAATCATCCTACATGTTATCATCACATATCATCAAAACATGTCATATCATATCCTATCGTAATACTTATCTTATACCGTAAACTAGCCCTAAAAATGCATGTCATCATAGAACTTAAATCTAGCAATCAGATCTAAGCCTACACGTCATGAATCATATAATAGAACAATATAAATGTGAACTATGCCTCCACAAATCCCAACCCTCACATTTGCCACTTGACGATGAAGACTTTCTCTTTCCTTACTATTTGGACAGATTCCCTTCCAGAAGTTCAACTATAGGTTTCCCCATGCTCCTGATACTCAAATCGATTCTCCTTCAACCGAGAGCTATCTCCACGAGCCTAAAATACTCCTGCCATGTTTCACCTCAAGCCGAGCTCATTTGTCTATCCAAACATTAAAACTCGTCAGACATATCCGACTGTTTTAAACTGCATCAACCAGCTTCATAAAGTTATGCATAAGTACCAAACTAACCGTTAACTTCTCAATGACACCGTTGATTTTAAAGTCCGATATACACCATGAACTTCACCAAATATCAGGTCGATCATATTTAATTTAGCACTCCAAACGTTCTCTTGAAAACTCTCCAGCGACATTGTTTTCTGCAACTTTCAGACTTTGATGATTTTGGCCTAATTTTGCAAAGAGATTTTCCGATGATGTATAAATCAGATTGATGATCCGCTTAATTACCTGAAATCTCTGAAGCGAGATCTTTCTTTGGATTCCTTGATCGAGCTCTGAATCGTTCTGGTTGATCGGGAATCCGCTTTATAAAACTCATACTCGCTCATTGTTTCCTCATTGTTGCAGATTGCAGGTTTCTCAGCAATTTCTTGGCCAAGAAACAAAGTTTCCAAACTGCATCTCCGGTGGAACTAGGGTTCCTATCTTCTTCCAATGTAATTTTGAGTTGATGTTGATCACGCTGGTACCTTCGCTTCACATAATCGACCTTTCCTCTGACACGCCTCATCCACACTGTCTTCTTCTCCAATCTGTTTTGCCTGAACTCTGTTTTTGACATTCAGATCTGCTCCGATCTGCGTTGTTTCTTCTTCTCCTTACTGCCACGAGATAGATCTTTCTTTTCCATTGCCTCACCGTGATGATCCCACGACGACTCTTCCATCACGTCTCGGCCTCCGCCCCGTTCTCACGACTTCATTCTATTATTTTGCCTATTTTTTAATTCTCCTTCTTTTATCTGTTCACTCTCACGATCTCTCTTCTTCTCTCCTTCTTTTTCTTTCTTCTCTTTTTTCTTTTGTGTGGCGATGGAGATGATTATATGCATAACAAGGATTCGCAAAACCCTTACCGATTAAAATACTTCTTATTGGGCCCTAATAGGCTTTCACACGTTCAAGTTTTAAATTGGCCCTAAGGATTGGGGTGTTACATAAGCAAATCGAAAAAACAATCCAAAAACAAGAAAGTCGGATTCTCCACGCAATTCTCTTACTCGGTAGTAATACCAAAGGTGAATCAAAGAATGTATATCAGTCAATTAGGCAATGATTTGAAAACTGGCTCGGAGTTTTGCTGCGCATATACTCGGGCCTTGGAAGCATCACATTGGTCCTTGGTAGTTTAGAAGATTCTTATGTAATAATGATGGATGATTATATCAACTATTGCCACAGCAAGTTGCAGAATGTATTAGCTTAATTCAAGCATCATTAAAGTCGGGTTATACTAATATTGGTTAAAAGCAACTTAAAGCAAATTCAGAGTTTTAAAAAAAAAAATACTAAAAAAAAATTTATCAAATTTTTTAGTTTTATCTAATTGAAACAATAAAAAAATTACACATCAATTCCCAAATATAAGATTAAATATATATTTTAGTAAACTAACCAATGTATATAAGGATTAATTAAAACTTTATTTACATGGTTAACAAATTCAAAATTAAACCACCACTATATTTAAAATAAAATATTATATATCACAAGTACACAAATATATATTAATACGTAAATCTGCATGTATACGCGGTAACGCGGATCATCACCTAGTGGGTGTTAAAGAGTGATGGAAATTGATATCTTAAATTTCATCTATTATAATTTTGTACTTTTGTTAAATTTTACTTTTGATTTCTATTATTTTACTTCTTTCAAATTTTATAAAATTATAATGTACTAAAACGTTAAAAACTAAAAATATTACAATTAATAATATTGGATCGTATTTTGTTATTTTTGAAAGAGCCATGTAACTATAAATATATATATAGTCACCAACCCAAATATATCTATTGCATCTTCAATAGACACCTTATAACTTAAAATATTAAGTTTTATGTACTTTAAATAGTGCAACCTCAAATATAAAGTTTAACTACTCAAAACCGTATATTTGAACCAAAGTGATAGCGACGACTAAGTGGTAGTACAAGGGGTTGATTCCCTTATGCCCCGGATTTAAACTTTCTTTGTGACGAAAGTAAATTTTTTTTATATTATAATATATAAAAAGCTAATTCCAGGTATAAGGGAAGATTATGGGTGTAAGGGCATAGAACTTCCACAGTTTAATACTCCCTCCGTTTCATAAAAAGTGTCGTTTTAAGATTTTATTTTTGTTTCAAAAAGAGTGTCGTTTTACATTTTCAATGCAAAATTTTAAATAAAAATCCAGTTTTGACCCTACTAATTTAATGTAGTAGTTAGTGAGATTATTTTATTTAATGTGTGAACAAGGGATAAAACAGAATTTTTAATAGTTTTCTTAATTTGTGTGAAATGTGTCAAAATGACACATATTTTGAAACGGAGGGAGTAAAAAAATTGTCGTCCTTTTCATTAAAAGCCCATGAGGGCGAGAGAAGATACATAATAATGACATAGGTTTCTGAACCTAAACACTCTTTGTTTACAACAATATCAAACACCAGAAACAAGGCACATATTGGATAAGCTTGAGAACAATATGCTAGACGATTGACATGCGTCCAAAATGTGTATGTTAAAGAGTGATGGAAATCGAAGCGACGCCGTGAAGCTCTGTCTATCACCCAGATCCGATGATTTCGATTTTCACCATGGAATCCATCGTATCGCATGCCCCTTCTCCGAAAACAACACTGCGAGATTAAGAGTTCGCTCGAAATCATGTATCTCCGTGAACATCTTTCATCTTTTGCAGGATGACTGTCGATCAAATTATCTGTTCACTTTTTTATAAAGCATCGATCATCTTGAACTTCTTGACAACACCCCATCTTGTAAGGGGAAATACAACTCCCTGCCAGAGAAGATGATACAAAGATTTGGAAGAAGATAGATCTAAGTCACCATCGTTGATGAGATACAAACGTGGGTACTTAGATTAGTGTTGATTGTTTATTTGTTTTAATTGTTTTTCTGGTTCATTTATTGTTAATAATGAAGACTTGGTCTTCCTATGATCTAGGAACACAACTCCACTTTTCTCATCTTCTAAATTGTAGAAATCGTGAGATTCCAAACCTTTGTAGTTCTTCTATTAATAAAATAAAATAAAAACAAAAAGAGGTAGTCATAACTACGCAAAAGAAAAATACTTGAGTTCTCTTGTTTTGATCAACATTTGAGGAAATATCACAAAAAAACAAAAAAAATTCGTATATTTGAGGTTTCATATTTTTTAATCCCAATAATTATATATCATACAAATAATATTGATAAGTTTTTTTTATCATATTTAGATCTATAATTTTATATTTTATTAATAATTTACTTATATAATATTATAAATATAATTTTCACTTATAAGATTAAATAAACATATTAAAATTAAAATACAAATATATATATATATATATATATATAAATACAATAATATTAAAAACAAACTTTACACAAAAGCTTTTTTGTTAAAGAATTTTTCAAAAAGCAATATTACATTAAGCAAATTTGATATAAAAAAACATAAAAGAAATTGCAGCGGTGATGCGGTTGCCTAGCTTCAACGTTGCACACCAAGTGATCGTTGATGTTAGTCTGCCACGACATCTTCGATTTCTTCTTCTTTCTTCCTCAGCTCTGTTTCTTTTTTTTAATTCTTTTAATTACACATCAATAGATATACAGCATCAGCAATCAACTCTGTTTCTTATGTAGTTAATCAGAATGTTCTAAAGATAGCGTCAAAATTATGAGTGTGTGACATTTAGGCAAATATAGATTTATTTATAAAGGACAAGTGAGAGTATACTTTAATATAAAATTATCATTTGACGAGTGTAAAAAATTGGTAATATTTTTTATTTTTTAATATTTATAGTATTTAATGATCATGGCAATCTTAATATATAAAATTAACAAATTATGAATAACTTATAGGCTCATAAAGTTTTATTTATAAATATTGTTTTTATTAATCTAACATATTTAGAAAATTATTAAATTATAATATTTATAACATATTTATTACTTTCACCATTTAACTATCAATTATTTCATTAATCCTTCACCATTTATTTTGCATCATTTTGTTTTTTGTTTTTTATTTTTGTCATCATTTGTTTTTGAACTGCTCCTTTTTTGTTTCGCATCAGGAGTACTTGAACTGCTCCCTTCTTGTTTCGCATTAGGCGTAGTTGAACTACTCCCTTCTGGCTCAGCTAATTGGTCTGCAACGAATCTGTTGACACCATTTAAAATCTTAATGATAAATCTTAGCAACTATAAAATTCTCAGTGGTATATAGTTATATGCTTTTATATACAATTATAAGTTCATATAAATTACGGTGATATCAACTAAAGTATTTTTTATTTAGATCACAATGCAAATTGATATGTTATTGTTTTAATTATGATATACACAAAATCAATCAAGAAAACAAAACATTAGTTATATTGATCTATTAAAAATGAATAATTGACGATAGATAAATTAAAAAGAAAAAAGAACAAAAAAACTCACCCCATCGAAAAAATAAATTTAGTACCATTCCAATATAAATTGATGACATCACCTTTCTTAAGATGTCTTGCATTTCTGATTTTTACCCACCCATTTGTGAGATAATAATTAGTACCTATTTTATTAAGGATTGCCCAATAAGAATTGGTATTATCTACAATTTCCACTTGAATACCATTTTTAGGCATTGTAGTTTCTATCTTATTTAATATGTTCTCGACCTTCAGTTTTGGTAAGAACAACACACCCTTAAAAGACATATCAATATCTGTTAATTGTTTTTCTATCATCATATTTGGATCCATTAGATTAAACTTTCAACTGTTTGAGGGATATAACTAATAATGCTTCCAAGCAAAAAAAATATTTGAGGAGTTTGAAGAGTTTAACAAATATATATATTGGGCCAAAAAAAATTTTAACAGTAGTAACGCTCTTAAAAATAATTATCTAAATTTAGTTACTTGTAAGGTTATTTTTTCTAAGTTAACATATGTTACCTTTTTAAACTTTACAACTTGATAGGTTAAATTAATTATTTATTCTTATTATGCTAAATTGTATTTACATCAACCTTGTTTTTTTTATGTTCTTAAAAAAATCTTCCTATATATACAAGATAAATTTATTACAATAGCTAAGAAATATAAAATCTATTAATATCATAAAAATATCGTTTTCAAACATTCTATAATTTGAGTATTTGGTACCAATATTTTTGACATCTATATTTAAGTGTAATAAATACTCCATTATTTTCAACGTTTATTTTGAATTATGAAACACAATTAATAACAAGAAATCTGGTTATTAATAAATAATGTGGTTTTTATAAGTATTTATTTATTAAAATTTAAAAGTGACAAAAAGCTAATTTATCTACAATAAGTACATTAATTTTGTTTTAAAAGTATATTAATTACTAAAATTGCGAAATTATCCATATCATAATAAATTAATAATGAAATGATTATATTAAAATTAACCAAATGGAAATAAAATTAACCAAATGACCATTAAATTTCATGTAACTAATAAATGAAAAAAGAGGATAAAACTAATAAATGAAAACTCAATCAATTAAAAGAGATGTTTAGGAAAAATAGAATGTTATTATCAAAAATTTTGTAACTTTCCTTTTTGAACAAATCTTCCCATTTTCATATAATTAAAAAAAAATCTTTCTCTAAGTTTGAAATAAAGTGAGTGAATTAAAATACCATTAATCTTATTGATACAAAATTAAAAGTTTTTTTTATAGGATATCTCTTTTAAATACATTTGGGAAAAAAGCACATTATTACATGAAATATTGAAAAAACAATTGGCTTAAATAATAGGATAACATTTGTTATTAATATTCGTGTTGTTTTTAGTCTAATAATTAGTAAAAGTCAGTGCTGTCAAAAAAAAAAAAAGTAAAAGTAACTTTTATGGTTTAAAATATTTTAAATTTTCAACTATTATATGTTTGTATTTTTGTTAAATTTTACTTTTGATTTCTATTATTTATTTTTTTCAAAGTTTATAAAATTATAATGTACTAAATTGTTTTGAAAGATATATATTATAGAACTAGATGATTTTTAGTGTTACTACTATTGTAACTATGATATAAAGAAAAAACCATAAAAAACTAAAATATTACAATTAATAATATAGGATCATATCTTCTTATTTTTTAACGAGTCATGCACTTATGAATATACAGTCACCAACCAAAATATCCTTTTCGGCATCTTCAATAGCAACTTTATAACTTAAAATTTGAATTTTTATGCACTTTAAATAGTAAAAACTCAAATATAAATTTTAACTATTCAAAACCGTAATATTTTGGTTTTTTTACGAGTTTTTATTAATATCCGTGTTGTTTTTAGTCTAATAATTAGTAAAAGTCACTTTTATGGTTTAATATATCTTAAATTTCAACTATTATATTTTTGTACTTTTGTTAAATTTTACTTTTGATTTCCATTATTTTATTTCTTTCAAAGTTTATAAATTTATAATGTACTAAATTGTTTTGGAAGATATATTTTATAGAATTAGATGATTTTTAGTGTTGATATTATTGTAACTGTGATATAAAAAACCGTTAAAAATTAAAAATATTCCAATTACTAATATATGATAGTATTTTGTTATTTTTGAATGAGTTATGCTAATATAAATATATAGTCACCAACCCAAATATCTCTTTGGGCATCTTCAATAGTAACCTTATAACTTCAAATTTGAGGTTTTATGCACTTAAGATTTAAAGTTTTAAATAGTGCAATCTCAAATATAAGGTGTAACTATGCAAAACCGTATATTTGAGGTTTCATATTTTTTTAATCCCTACAATTGTATATCATACAAATAATATTTCTAAGTTTTTTGTTTATCATATTTAGATCCTATAGTTTTATATCTTATATTTCACTTATATAATATTATAAATATAATTTTCATTTATAAAATTAAATAAACATATTAAAATTAAAATACAGATATTTATATAAATGAAATATAATAACATTATAAAAAATATTCACACAAAAGAAATATTACATTCAACAAATTTGATAAAAACATAAAAAATATTACATGAATATATAAAATATTATAAAATTAAAATACTACAACAATACTAATATCTATGTAACTTTGATCCCAAACCTCCAAGATCACCAAAATATTGTCCATACAAATTTGGATCAATGAGAGTTTGTTGTTCTTGTTTTTGAGTTTTTCTTTTTATCTTTTTTATTCAGATCGAATAAACTCAACGATATTACTATTTTTTTTTTTGCTTGGTTTTGCATACATCGATCTATCTTATTTATTAATTAATATATGCTTTGTATTCATTTATAAAAACTTAATAATTTTAATTAATTTTGATCAGTAATAAGTAGTTTATTGTAAATAAAAGTTTTTTAAAAGTTAAATACAAGGTTTCTTTCGAAACCATAAAATTTGAGGTTTCGGAAATCTTAAAATAAGATTGCTCTTAACCCTTTATGTTGATATAATTAAGAGTTGGATTGTCTGTGGCTCTTTTATTGAGTTTTACCAACTCCCTCTTTGAAGCAATTTAACCGGCAATGATCGATGAAACGGAGAAAGATGAACAGACGCAGCGATCATCTCGAGTTTCAAAGAAGAAGAATATAGGTTTGAAGGGGGATAAAGCAAAGAGAGCTCTAATCGGAGCTGGTGGTCGGAACCTGTTTTACCCGACTCTTTTGTACAACCACGTCCGCTTCAAACTCCAGTCTCAGTTCCGAATTCCGATGGTGGAATCAAATTGATGAGGTATTACGGTTTCTACTTGAGATTTAAAGACGACAACAACGCTTTGGTTTCACAAGTTTGAATTTTGACTGCAATGTTTGGATCCTAAAAAGGGGAAATGTGTATTGCCCTTAATGAACCTTATCAGACTTTTTTGTCTTCTCTAAAAAGGGGAAATGTGTATTGCTCTTTGTACAATGTAAGGCTCAATGTTCCCAAATCTTGTGTTCCACCAAATCTTTTGTCTACTTGTGAAGTATTTGATGAATTGCAAAATGTTTTTAAAGCTTATGGAATGGAGCACATGTTGATACCAACACTTGATTACCTCTTTGCTCCTTCGATTGCAGACATAACCCGAGCTGTAAACTTCATTCACAGTAAGTGATGTTGTGCTCTCTCTTTTGCCCGTATTCGCATTTACTCTTTCTGTTGTTTATTTCCCTTTATGTAACAGAGAATGCTTTGCTCGATAAAACCACTTACGTCCATTGCAAAGTTGGTCGTGGAAGAAGCACTACTGCTGTTCTTTGCTATATGGAAAGTCCATAGATTAGTTGGTTTTTTAAACGAATTACATTTCTTCATTAAGGAATCTAATTCTCACTAACACTATGTGTTTTTCAAATTGAGCATAAGAGTATGACTGTAGCTGCAACTTTTGAACATGTGCGATCGATAAGACAACGGGTTTTGTTGCATCCTTCACAGAGGAAGGTAAGCCTTGCCCGCTCTATATACACGCATGATCTATGAGACTGGTCATGAAGCTAAAAAACATGATCTTTTGTGTGTCTGATTCTTCAATACAAATTCTAGGATTTTGTTTCTGAAAGATTGTGATTTCATGTGTAACAAGGTTGTTGAGGAATTTAACAAGCTACAGTCTCCTTTGAGCAAATCAGCATTCATCGCAACCTCTGATGTCACAAATTATTGGCAGAGATCATAGCTCCACATTTCTGGCATTGATCAAAAAGCTAGGCCGGCCAGAGGTTTTGGCAATACTTCTTTGCTTCTTTTAGTTCGGTTAAAATCTCCGGTTTTGACCATCTGACTCGGTTTGGCTCCTTCGAAATTGTGGGCCTCTAGTGGTTAATTGTATTCATTCAATAAAAATAAGTGTATCCATTGATCTCCGAGGAAAAACTAAATACAAGACAAATTTTATCTTTCAAATAATTCATCTACAAAGTTTTTTCTATCTTGGTTCTTTTATTTCATTTATATCTATAT
Source organism: Alliaria petiolata (assembly GCA_020283515.1). Taxonomy (NCBI): domain Eukaryota; kingdom Viridiplantae; phylum Streptophyta; class Magnoliopsida; order Brassicales; family Brassicaceae; genus Alliaria; species Alliaria petiolata. The sequence goes on from JAHZTW010000002.1 coordinate 76,192,990, forward strand.
CTGTTGTTTTTGTGTGGGTCTAATATATAATTTTTACTTCTGTTATGTAATTCAAGTGTGGTTTGTATGGTTTTCTCCGAAAATGGCTTAAGATTAATTATTAATCCGTCAGTTTTATGTGTAATTTGAAGTTTGAAAAAAAATCATAGTTTAGAATGAAAAACATGTACTTCATTTGTTTCACACATATTAAAAAAATGTAAATCTCTATTGTGTTCTTTATTACACTATATAAGTTTCTCTCTTTATTTAATAAGCTAAAATAATATGAATAAAGTTGAGATTTAGTTTAAAATTTTGTATTAAAAATATAAAGTGACACTATTTGTAAAACAAAAATAAAATACTAAAATGACATTTTTCGTGAAATGGAGGAAGTACAAAAATTAATCCCTTTTGTTTTGATGTTTGAAGTAACGAACTAAATGACTAGTTGACAATTGTTTAATATAATATAATTCTATTTATGAGATATGTAATTTTCATCATTTTAATAATTTTGGTCTTACCATAATGGTAGAAACGTTAACCAGTCTGCCTTTTGCTGTGTAATTGCTTCCGAAATTTCCTGCAAATTTACACAGTTGTAAGTGATCTTTTGAAATATGCAAAATATGGATCAATAATCATCAAAATATTACACATTATTAAGTCAAAAATTTAACTAATTAAATAGTATTTATTAAAAACTTACGTCATCTGTGCAAGTAGCTGCGCAACCCATAATTAAGTCTTCTAATCCGGAACCAGACGATCGACCCCTTAATTGCTGCTGCTGTCATTATTATTATTATTTTTAAATACGAATAACAAATCTTTTTTGTTTTGCTAAATGATATACGAATAACAATACTTTATAACAAAAAAAGAAACAATTGACATCCCGCCCCAAAGAAATATAGCAATTTAAAGATCATATACGTATGTGAAATATGTAACATTTCCACAACCCATGTATACTTCTTACTTTTCCAAGCTAATTTACTTTTATACGAGTATGAACAAAATTGATTTTGTGATATATTGCATGATTTAATTGTATGATTTACTTTTTGCATGAGCCTGTAGTTCTAAAATCATTTGTTTTTCTTTGAATGAGTTGTTATGATTAAATGTCCAAGAAGACAAGAAATACTGTTATGCTACTATATATATCCATGCACATTCGCGTGCATTGACTTCATATAAGAAATATATTTGGAATTGAATTTTTGGTATAATTATGAAGGAAAATTAATTGATTAATGGGTCTTTACCTGAAATTGCACAGGACTTGAAATATTGAAGATTGACTCATGTTGATGTGCTGACGAAGATGGCATGTGAAATTCTCTTCTATCTCGGAGTTGATGATGTTGATCATGATCATGGATCATATGATGAGATGACAACAATGATAATGGTCTTATGAAGTTATGATCCCATCATGTACTTCCTCGCACGTGCCAGACATAAACTGGTTTTCTTTTCCCTTCGAAGCTTCGGCTGTCCCCTTAATTACATACATATTAATCACCACACACAATTTGTTAGTAAAATTGTTGCTTTAAGACACCATAATAATTCGATTTATTTTTGTGTAGAAGTTTATTTCTTGTTGAAAATTGTGTAGAAGTTTAGCATTAGAGAAAAATTAGGTTTAAAAGACAAATATATCCACGATTTTTTAAAGAAAATTATAAAACACCTACGAGAAGTATATATATGTTGTAAATGAATATATATATATATATATATATTATATTGTATTAGCTGAAAAACCATTATTTGTAAACAAAAATCGAAAATAACTTGGGTAATCCACCGCTACGAGTTGATACCATAAAATATTTTTAACCATTTTTTTTTGTTAAAGTAAAATACTTTTAATCATACTATTGTAAGAAAAAAAAAAATATATATATATATACCTCATCGAAGTCTCTTGTAAAGGGATTCTTATAAACCCCAAGCTAAGACTCTGCAAAGCGGCAGCAACGCCGGATATCCCATCTCCCGCACCAATTCCGATCAAGTCCTTGGAACTACCTGTTGATGTATTGCTGACTAGTTTGAGAACCTGTTAGAACATGACGTACTACAGCTATGAAGACAGATGAGACTGAGACAATGCATAGTGTATGATACAGAGGGTGAGAGAGCATCGATCTTTATCTTGTGGCAGATCAGACAAAGACATTGTGGCAGAGCTGACACATATGTTGAGGGATTACTTGATGCAGATGTTGGTAAAACAGATGCAAAGAAAGTATTTCATGTGAGCGTTGGTACAACTATCGACACAGAACAGAAAGATGTTGTGAAGATCAAAAGAATACAGGTTGATGAGGCTGATGCATCAGAGGATGTATCAGACGTCGTATCAGAAGGCTGGTACATCAGACATCGTATCAGGAGGCTGATGCATCAGACGTTGTATCAGGAGGATGATGCATCAGAGGTTGAATCAGATGACGTATCAGAAGGCAAGGACTTGGCGTGGGGCAGAAGGTGACGTGACAAGTGGCTTGCTGAGCTGGATGAGGTTGCTGGGATTTAATATATTCGCTGCAACAGATTTGGTAAGTAGATAAACTTGGGGAGCAAGTTGTATCTATCTGAGATCGCGTGAGGATCCTAGNTGGCTTGCTGAGCTGGATGAGGTTGCTGGGATTTAATATATTCGCTGCAACAGATTTGGTAAGTAGATAAACTTGGGGAGCAAGTTGTATCTATCCGAGATCGCGTGAGGATCCTAGGTTCTAGGGTTAAACGTGGTATAAATATCAAGAGGCCTTCTCATGAAAAACACGCGCGCCTAGGGTATCATTGACAGAGGCACACATGTGTATGGCGTCGTCTCACCAGACACGCAAGATGTAGGAATCTATAAGTTCTGTTGGTGGTATTCCTGTGAATATCGTTATCGTCGGAAAAGACGGAAGTGCGAGGATTCACAGTGTATTTCCATGTAGAAAAAATTTCATACAATCATGTAATTTTTATCTTATTCTAATGGAATTGTTCTGGACGAGGTACTAGGGATGTAAAGAAACTGAACCCCCTTAACAAATATGTGTGTTCTTTATTTTATGCACTTGATATGTTTGATATGTACTTCTCATTGATCGAAAGTAGCTAGGGCCACAAATCTACACTTACAATTGGTATTAGAGCGGGACTCGATAGAGATCCGTTCTTATTTCGGGTATGGTCCTGGACTAGATTTGTGGTTAGCGGAGAACTTTAAGGGAAGTTAAAGACATGAAGAGGAACTTCAGGGTTTTAGGGTTTCTCGGACATTCATGAGGTTTTGGAGAGGTTCCAGTTATTGATGAAGATCTCATTAAGAAGTGTAGTCAGGAACGTTTTATGGGTTGAGTTGATTGCGCCGCCATGGAACGAAGAGAAGTTATCATAGAAGAAGAATCGTGTGTTTGGGCCATCTGAAACTCAGAAGGGGAATTGATTGCAATTTGGGTTTCAGTCAGCGTGGCTTCTCATTTACAACAAATTCAGAGGAAGAACATCACGGTGTATTTGTTCGCCATTGATGGTGTTCTCAGTATTTGGGTTTCGCGCAATTGTCAGGTTAAAGAATTCTTGGCATTCACAATGAGTGTAAGCTTCAGAAGGGGAGAGCTCATCTTCCATGGATTTCTGTATTTTGCAAGCATGAGGGAAGAAAAAAAATCAAATTAGATTTGGAGAGAAGATAGCATAAGTTTTTATAGCTTCTATCATCGAAAAAAAATCAAAGAAGAAAATGGAATCTTAAGCTCTCAAGAGAAGCTAATGACGATAGCTCTGGGATGGAATCGCAAGACTGCAGAGAAAGGAGTAGGCTAACGGAAGTTGCAGTTTTTTTTCCAGTAAACATTGCTCGAATTTTGATTCTATGGAACTGGGAAGAGAAACATTTGTATTAAAGAAGCCAGCAAAACAATTGTTTGCGTAGAGGCCACTTGTGGTCCGAAAAAGCAAGGTTTGATTGGTGTTCATCGTCCTTTGAGCCGACATGAAGATGGAATCAAAAACTCTTAAAGGAGATGGGCGTTTGGTTTGGGTTTGTGCAGATTGGCTCAAATCACTTGGATTTTCTGATCAAGAACATCATCGAGAGAGTAGCTTCTTGAAATTGTGTCTCTATTTGATTTTTCAGAGTTGATTGGTGGTAGATTGATTGAACCACTGTGGAATAATTTACTTGAGGTCAGACTTATGCCGGAGTTTTTCTTAGGGACAAAAACTTGGAGGATGGGTAACCACTGTCAGTTGTGCTATGTTGTTGTTACCATCAGATATGGAAGAAGACAACACGAAGATAATGAGCCCAAAAGATGCAGAGGTGTGAAAACTTGGCCTCACTCTCTTATTCAGTGGGCTTCGTTGGGTCTGTTTTATCTGTGTAAACATCTGGACAAGTCGGATTACAATAGCAGCAGAATTTGTCTAGAAGAGGAAATGTGCTATTGCATTTCTTTCTACCAAAACAGAAAGAGCCGTAAGCGTAGAAGAAGACGTCAGAGAGTCGTGAGATTCAAGCTCAAGGAGTGGTGATTTAAGAGAGTGAGATGACATTAAAGCATTGACGCTGCAATGGAAAAGGCACAAATAGCAGGGTTTTCAGTTGGTTTTTCAGCTTATGGGTTCTGCCGTGAGATACTGGAGAGGGATCTCGAGTTGGAGAAAGTTTCTTTGAAGTCGACTGTTTTGTATATAGCTGGAAATCTGAGGAAGTTTGAAAGATTATGGAGAATCAAGAAACTGTGTGATCTGAAGCTCTGAAATTCTATGGTTGTTCATGTCCGAGTTTCAGATGGGTTATGCTACATAAGAGTTATTTGCAGCAATTTGAGTGTTATGGATATCACAAAATGGACAGAGCTGATGAAAATAACAAGTTGCGTGACTTGTGTCCTCGACAGTGCCTGCTCCTGCTCATATATGGCTATGAAATCTGTGTTGTTTTGAGAAGTTTTTGTTCTGCATATTTGGAACAGTTTCGAGTTGATGGAGCACCTAGAGTCAAAAGGGGGTTGCTCTCTGGTCTCAAGGGTCCAAAGAAGGAGGAGACAAATTTAGAAGTAACCAAGTCGATATTTCAAGTGAAAGTTTTGATTTCATCATGAGAAGTCGAAGACTTGGTTAAGTTGTATCATTTTTTTTTGGATTCAATCAAATGATCTGATTAAAGAAGCTTACGATCTCAGCCTCCTTTATTGAAGTTGCGAGCTCTTAGGGCTCAAAAAGGAGAAACTATGATGTCAACGAAAGCTGCAAGAATGGTGATTTAAAAAAATCATCTTGAGTTTGATTTAGTTTTGAAGGGGCTGTTTTTTAGAGTTGGTCGAGTTTCATCTTGCTGTTCATCAGATGGTGCCACAGTTCCCTATGATGCCTTATGAGCTGTCTTTTTGACAAGGGGGTTGCTTTCTTGAGTGAATGTTGAATTATTGGAAGATTTGGTTGATTGTCGTAGGACTTGGATTTTGTTTTTGTGAGGAAGCTCTGTTTTTTACAGGTTGTTGAGAAGATAAAGTCTCAAGGAGATCACGGTTAGTTGACTTTGAGACAATTTAAAAACGCGAAGATGTTTGGGAAGAATCCGCTGCATATCACACAAAAGAAAATCACGTTTCACTGCTTGATGTTAATCCAGAATGTCGGTTGAGAACTGTAGATGAAGGATAAATCTCTCTTATTGTTTCTTCAACGCATTTCAGTGGTGTCTCTCAAACCTAGAGTTTCAGGTGGCTCCAAAAGACACTTGCTATGCCGACAAATTCAGAAGGGGAAATGTGAATTCAGATCAGAGAATTTGTAGGAACAGAAGAGTCTTTCTTGCCTCTAGTATCTCTTTTGGCTGCAAAAGACACTTGCTATGCGGACAAATTCAGAAGGGGAAGTGTGAATTCAGAATTCAGATCAGAGAAATTGTAGGAAGAGAAGAGTTTTCTTGTTCTCGGCTTTCAATTAGAGTAAAGTTTTCTAACTTGGTGATGAGGTGATGAGACGTTTGTCTTAGCTGACCTCTAGTATATGCCACCGGAAAATGCAAAGATTCAAGTTGTGGTGAGCTTGGTGCGAGATTCTGCAATCATCAATGAGGGACGATGATGACGGTCTTGTCAGGAAGTGCATAAATTCTCTCCAGCGTTTTTTTTTTGGGTGGAGAAATGTAGTCTATCTAGAAATCAAAATCAACATGAGCAAATTAAAGTAATTGCTTCTCACATGTTGTGGCAGTTGATGACAACGGCAAAGATATCAAGAAACCTGAGTCTGCGGTTTTTGTTGATGGCTAAAATTTGAGGAAAGCTGAGAGTATGATATGTATTCATTGGGCTAGTTGGATTTTGTAATGCAGTATTCTGAGGTTGAGAATTTGTGTTAATGATTCAGTCTCGGGATAACTCCTTCAAGGTGTAGTAGAGTGATTTTCACCAGCAATGACTATGACTTCCGAGTTACTAAATTCAAAATCAAGGTTTGGATTATGATTTGAGGAAAGTTTATCTGGAGAATTTAGTCTCAAGAAACGGATCTGGTTGTAAACAAGTAAAGCTGATTCCTGTGCGCTGTGGTTCAAATCAAGAGGTCTCTTGTAAGAAAAAGTTGGGTGAGTCTCCATCAGAACTAGAAGCATGGGTTAAGGCAGAGATTGATGGAAATCAGAAACATCATAAAGCTGATAAACGAAGCTGGTAAAGGAAGAATCTTTTGGATTAGTGGAAATATGGGCCTATGTCACTTATTTGGGCCTAACAAAAGACTAAACTATGTGGGTCATGGCTTTTATGTTTAATGGCTAGCTCATGTCAAGTCATCTTCTTGGTTTCACGTTTAAAAAAAAAGGGAGATGTCGTGATTTCTTGTGTTTGTAAAGAAGAGACTCATGAAGAGCGACTGTTCTGAATCTGTGGAGCAGTTCAAGGATTTTTTTTTCGGAAAGGACTCACATATAATGGTGGAGTTAGATCTTGGATGTTTATTGACTTTGTAATTCAAGTTTGGTTGATAATGGAGGAAGTCTGAGTATGGTTCATGTCAGGTTGATGATCATACTTTTGGGAGATTTCTTAGTATTTGCAGGGAAGCAAAAGCTGAAGCAATCTGGAGTTGTTAGACATCTCCTGGATCATATATTTGTCTCTGAAAAATCTTTCCTAGAAATGTTACCACATGAGTAAGATACTGTGTTGTGGTTTGTGGATACACCAGGTTCTGATCTTGTTCCTTTTGGCGACAGAGGTCTTGTTTGATGTTGGGACAGCTACTTCTGAGCAATTTTTACCTAATATGGATCGTGAAATTGCTCAGTCAACGGATGGTATTTGCTAGCTCCGAAAATGAGTTGGGATTTTGTGTTTACATCATGTCGTTTTGATGTCGCTGGGTACAGAAATCAGATCAAGATCAAATGTAGAAAACATCGTGGGTATCTTACTGTATGCAGGTATATTATAAGACAAGATCAATCAAAGCGTTAGCTGCAAAGTCTGTAGGAGGTTGGAGGATCATTTAAAATGAGACTTGTTGCAGCAGCTGCAGGCGTGACAGAGCTTGACTCAATAAAGCATTGTGCAAAGCTTTAGATGGAGCTTAGTTTCTCAGATGTCTCAGGTATAAGAAGGTTTTTGATCAAGATCTGTATCAGTTCTTGGAATGACATTAAAGAGGCAGCCTTTGTTGAATAGAGTTAACTTCAGAGAAAAGTTTGGAATCAGACCATGATGAAGACAGATCTGTCAGATCAACTTCAGAGCAATGTTTGGAGTCTTAAAAATGTTCTGATCATACTGAAACTTGGTGGCGTGCTTATTGACAGTGATTTGTTTGCAATCAACGGTGGGATTGAGATTTCAACGGTTACTTCAAGTTTTATACGTGCATCTCTGACACAGAAATACTCTTATCATATGGGGATATTTTCTGACCAAAGGAGAGCTTATTTGGGGTTCGGAACTCAATTGGTCGTTTTGCTGAAATAGAGGCAGTATTTGTTTCTTTGGTGAAGCTCATGTGGAACACTTGATTTGCTCATTTATTCAAGTTTGGAGTTTTGTGATTCTAAAAAGGAGAATACAAGTGTGAGTTTAAAGCAAGTGCACTAAAGTTTATCTATGTAGAGGAGCGTAGAGGTCGGTCAAACTCTGTGGGTTTTAGTTCTATGGATACGTTTGAGCGGAGGTGTTCTGGAGATTTCGGTCTCGGTCTCATCAAGTTTTTGATAAGGTTCTGATGGCAAGCAGAGAAAAGTTGAGTTATGGGTTATGTTATTCAAGTCAACAGTCAAAGATAGGAGTTACATCATGGTTGTATAATTCACAGACCTGCGGCATTCAAGCGTTTAAGAATTTCAGCATTCAAGAAAGGATGAAGCAGTCCTTTGGTGCAGGAGACCCTGTTGGTGGACAAGAGAACTTGTTGAAAGAAAGACAAAATGGTCTTTGAAGTTTACGGCAGTGAAAGTTCGTCTTTAATGGAAAGTGTTTTGGCATCACAAAAACTTGCTTCATCAGGTCTGAAGCGTAAAAGATGGTTAGATGGATGGTTATGAAACAATGGTGTGGGGGAACATCAATTATTGTGCTAAGGGTTCAGAAACGAATTGCAGATGATGATGCAAGCCTTTTGTATTCTGAGAATACCATGAACATGTATTCAGGAAGAAGACTACGGTGTTGTAGGAAATCTCCAAAAGGATGTGAATTTAAAAGAAATCAGAGACAGGTTATGGCAAGAGATATATGAGACATCGGAAGATCAATTTCAAGTGAATGGTTTATGGCTGCATTTGGTACAATATGCCTCTCGGGTTACCTCAAGTAGATCCGGTTTTGATGGGCACAGTATGAGCTTAGGTATGAGCGTAAGTGTGAGCTTAAGTGTAAGCATGAAGAAATAAGTGAGACTGAATGTGCTTCTACAGCATTTTTGTGTGTGCAGATTTAGATGTGAAACGCTTAGTCTATCAATACGGGAACACGGCTGATGGGTGATATGTGGATTTAAGGGATTGCTCATCTGTTTTATGTTTTTAACTTAGTTGTCCACTCAAGCAGGGGGAGATGACATTTGATGTGCTGATGCAAAGGGAGCTTTCTCATGGGGGAGTTTTCTAGTTCTGAGAATGTGGTTTGAAGAAGTTTTTTTCTGCTAGTTGCAAGTGGTTAAAGAACGAAACGCTTGAGTACCAAACCAAGTTAAAAAGGGGGAGATTGAAGATGTTAGATCTTGCTTGCGAGTTCAGTGGTGATGCAACTAGATGATGTAAGCGACAATCAGCGACAATCATATACTTAGAAGTATGGCGTGACTAAGGTTCATGGAGAACTCATGTTGTATTACAAGTATGCTTGGATTCTAATACTCAGTCATCAAAGGAGAAATTGTTGATGTATTGCTCACTGGTTTGAGAACCTGCCAGAACAGGACGTACTACAGCTATGAAGACAGATGAGACTGAGACAATGCATAGTGTATGATACAGAGGGTGAGAGAGCATCGATCTTTATCTTGTGGCAGATCAGACAAAGACATTGTGGCAGAGCTGACACATATGTTGAGGGATTACTTGATGCAGATGTTGGTAAAACAGATGCAAAGAAAGTATTTCATGTGAGCGTTGGTACAACTATCGACACAGAACAGAAAGATGTTGTGAAGATCAAAAGAATACAGGTTGATGAGGCTGATGCATCAGAGGATGTATCAGACGTCGTATCATAAGGCTGGTGCATCAGACATCGTATCAGGAGGCTGATGCATCAGACGTTGTATCAGATGACATATCAGAAGGCAAGGACTTGGTGTGGTGCAGAAGGTGACGTGACAAGTGGCTTGCTGAGCTGGATGAGGTTGCTGGGATTTAATATATTCGCTGCAACAGATTTGGTAAGTAGATAAACTTGGGGAGCAAGTTGTATCTATCTGAGATCGCGTGAGGATCCTAGGTTCTAGGGTTAAACGTGGTATAAATACCAAGAGGCCTTCTCATGAAGAACGCGCGCGCCTAGGGTATCATTGACAGAGGCACACATGTATGTGGCGTCGCCTCACCAGACAGACAAGATGTAGGGATCTATAAGTTCTGTTGGTGGTATTCCTGTGAATATCGTTATCGTCGGAAAAGACGGAAGTGCGAGGATTCACAGTGTATTTCCATGTAGAAAAGATTTCATACAATCATGTAATTGTTATCTTATTCTAATGAAATTGTTCTGGACGAGGTCCCAGGGATGTAGGGACACTGAACCCCATTAACAAACATGTGTGTTCTTTATTTTATGCACTTGATATGTTTGATATGTACTTCTCATTGATCGAAAGTAGCTAGGGCCACAAATCTACACTTACACTACCATGATGATCCGACCAATTAATACTACATTGTCTAGGTTGTGTTTGATAAAAGATCTTAGAGACCACAACTCTCCTTCTCTTTCTTCTTCGTTAATTTCTAAATGACATGGATGCATCACCCAATTTGTTTTTTCCGGTAGTTGTCGATTCTTGCCGAAGTTTGTGTAAAGTACTAAAATCTTCTTGCATCCTCTTTGTCGACCGTTCGTCATAACCGGTCTTGTTTTACCGGTTTTGTGCCATGTCGTTTCTGATGATGTTCCGGTTGACTCGGGGTCGTGATCGGTTTGGATAATTTTGCGTCGTTTTTTTTTGTTCCGGCTGTGTAAAGCTCTTCATGGTTTGTGGAAGAAGAGTTTGCTTAAGCCATCTCTTGTTACCCCTAATTAATGGCAAGCAAATTTAAAATGATTTGAATTGGATTTCTGAAAATAATGTAAGAGGGACAAGTTATTATGAAAAAAATGCAGTGAATTGTGTTTTTCAAAGTTAGGCTACCAAACATTATCTAAGAGCCCAATACTACTATTAGTTATGTATATATAATATATATGAACTAAAAATTTTCCCAAGAAATAAAATTACCAAGTTCACTAAAGAGTCGATTAATTATGTTGTTATTAATTTTAAATTAGTTAAAACTCATCACATCATTTTATTTCATAATAGGTTTCGTTTTTTTCCTTTTTATAAATAAGAAAAAAAAGAAATATTTCAATCGTTTTTTTTTTCTTAACACATAAAACATATCGATTTCCATGTTCATCAATATATAATTTTCCAAAAGAAATTACTCTAAGAGTGTCCTTTCCAATTCATTATTAATTAAACTATATAATTTATGTATTTAAATAAAATATAAAAAGACACATATTAAAAACAGAGAAAATGTAAAAAAAAATCTCTAAAGTTTCGTAGTAATATTTATGTTAGAATAATTAGGATAAAGACTTATTCAATAAATTAATAATTCAAAACAATCAAGGGTGCTGGAAAAAAACATTATACCAACGATTTTTATTGAAAAAGTTGAAGTAGTGATTTCTAAATCGGTTGCAGTACAAAATATTTTCATCTCCTTAACTTTATAGATACCGAATCAATCCATATTAAGAGTTCGCTCGAAATCATGTATCTCCGTGAACATCTTTCATCTTTTGGAGGACAACTGTCGATCAAATTGTCCTTTCACTTTTTTATAAAACATCGACCATCTTGAACCTCTTGACAACACCCCATCTTGTAAGGGGATTAAAGGGGAAATACATTTTTCGGCCAGAGAAGATGATGCTAAGATGTGAAGGAAGATAGATCTAAGTCACCATCGTCAACCTCGCAGTTGCCGGATTAATAAGTCTGCAAAAAGGTGAGAAAACATCACAAAAAAAAAAAAATTTCATAATTTTTATTCTCTATAATTACATATCTTACAAATAATGTTGCTAAGTTTTTTGTTTATCATATTTAGATCCTATAATTTTACATCTTATTAATATTTTACTTATATAATATGATAAATATAGTTTTCACTTATAAGATTAAATAAACATATTAAAATTAAAATACAAGTATTTATAGAGAAGAAATATAATAACATAAAAAACAAATGTTATACAAAAACAATATTACATTAAGCAAATTTAATAAAAAAATATAAAATAAAATTACGGCGGTAAGGCGGTTGCCTTCAACGTTGCACATCAAGTGAACGTTGATGTTAGTCTACCACGACATCTTTGTCTTCTTCCTCTTTCTTTCTCAGCTCTGTTTCTTTTTTTCTTTTTTTTTACACATCAATAGAAATACATCATCGGAACTTTCTTCTCTAGTGTGTGTCATTTAGGCAAATATAGATTTATACATAAAGAACACTTGCAAATAATATTATCCATAATAATTTGGATCAATCAGAGTTTGTTGTTTTTGTTCTTGAGTTCTTCTTTTTATTCTTTTTTTTGTTCAGATCGAATAAACTCATCGATATTACTATCAACAATAGTGTCTAAACTTGTTAATAATATTTTAATTTCCTCACACATTTTTAGGGCTAATTGTTTTTGCTTGGTTTTGCTTACATCATTGAACTATCTTATTTATTAATTAATATATGTTTTGTAGTCATTTTAAAAAACTTAATAATTTTAACTAATTTTAACTAATTTTGATCAATAATAAGGAGTTTATTGTAAATATAAGTTTTTAAAAGTTAAATATAAGGTTTCTTTCCAAACATTAAATTTGAGGTTTTGGAAATCTTAAAAATAAGATTACTATTACAGTTTTTTTTTCCGATGGGCTACAAGGATTTGCCTCACAAGAAGAGTGGGATTCGAACCTCGGGTGACTGAGATGCTGAAGCAGCACTCAACCGATGCACTACGAAAAGCAGCACTCAAGTATTGATTGTCTGTGATTCTTTTATAGTGACCGCCATTTTCCTCCAAACTTTGAATCTCATGAAATGTTTCCTCGATCTTTGATATTTAATCACGTAAACCCTCAATTTTGTAAATATAATCTGATGTTGAAAAACATTTTGGGTGGAATCCTTTTGTGCTTGACCATTTAATTCTTTGAAGTAATTTAAAATAAATATATTTTGTTGATAATGATTGATGAAACGTAGGGGTGGGCATTTCGGTTTAAATTCGGATTCGGTTCGGGTTCGGTTTGGTTTGGGTATAAAAAAATTATAACTGAACTGAACCAAAGTCAATTCGGTTTGTTTTGTGTTCGGTTCGGTTTAATTATAATTCGGTTTAGTTCGAATTGGTTTGGTTTTTAGTTCGGTTTACTCGAATTAATTTACAAAATACAAGATCAAACCCAACTAACATCAATAATTAATATTAACAAAAGAGTAATATAAAAATATAAACTCAATAACTTAAATAAAACTTGTAAAAAACATAGAAACGAAATTATAAAAACTCAAATCATTAATATTAATTAATATAATTAATTAAATAATAAACATATTGGGTTTTTAATTCGGTTCGGTTTATAACCGAACCATTCGGGTTGACAAAATCTTTAACCGAAATGTTATGACATAGACTTTGGTTTGGTTTGGGTCGATTTGGGTTCGGTTGGTTCGGATTAGTTTTTTTGCCCACCCCTAATGAAACGGAGGAAGATGAACGATCATCTCGAAACGACCGCGTTTCAAAAAAGATGAAGAATAGTAGAGACTTGAAGTAAAATGAGTGAATCAAAACAATAATAACGAAATGGTTTAAAATACCATCAATCTTTTTGATATAAAACTAAAAGTTTTTTTCCGATAGAATATCTCTTTTAAAAATATGTGAAAAGAAAACACATTACTACATGAAATAGTAGGATAATTTTTTATTATTATTATTATATGTTATCCCTAGTGTAATAATTAGCAAAATTCACTTTTATGGTTTTAATTTAAATATCTTAAATTCCAACTATTCTATTTTTGTACTTAGTAGTACTTAGAGAAATTGCCTCAAACAGCCCCACTTTAAGTTTTCAGTTCAATAATAGACCTAAAAATATTGTTAATCACTTTTAGCATTATTAGGAAGGTGTTAAACACATTTAGGAAGGCTCTCATAACTCAATTTATGAAGCTGTTAGACACATTTAGTAAGTATTTCCTAATTTTAATGAAAATTTAGAAAGTCGTAAGGAATACATTAGACGCATTTAGGAAGGTTTTCATAACTTTAATAAAGGCTATTTATGAACAAACTAGTTTCTAGGGCTATTTTTGAAAAATAAATTTCATTTTGTGCTCTTTAAGAAAATTGTCCTAGTACTTATGTTAGAATAATTAGGATAAAGATTTATTCAATAACTTAATAATTCAAAACAATCAAGGGTGCTGGAAAAAAAAACATTATACCAACGATTTTTATTGAAAAAATTGAATGAGTAGAGTGATTGCTAAATCGGTTGCAGTAAAAAATATTTTCATCTCCTTAACTTTATAGATACCGAATCAATCCATATTTTTATGTGTTAACGGTCCATGCAGATCATATAAATCAAACTTCTTGTGTTGGTGCATCGAAAATAAATACGCATCGAATTTAAAATAAAAATAATATAAAAGCCCACACGGGCGAGAGAAGATATGATAATGATCCAATACATAGTTTTCGGAACCCAAACACTGTTGTTTACAAAATATCAAACAACACAAACAAGGTACGTTTTGGATAAGCTTGAGAAGAATATGCTAGAAGATTGACACGCTTCCAAAACGTGGATGTTAAAGAGCGATAGAAATTGAAGCGTCGCCGTGAAGCTCTGCCTGTCACCCAGATCCGATGATTCTGATTTTCACCATGGAATCCGTCTTATCGCATGCCCCTTCTTCGAAAACAACACTGCGAGATTAAGTAATTCGCTCGAAATCATGTATCTCCGTGAACATCTTTCATCTTTTGCAATATGAGTGTCGATCAAATTGTCTTTTCAATTTTTTTATAAAAGATCGACCATCTTGGGCATCTTGTAGAAGATTAAAGGGGAAATATAATTCTCCGCGAGAGAAGATGATACTAAGATGTGGAAGAAGATAGATCTAAGTCACCATCGTCAACCTCAAAGTTGCCGGATTAATAAGTTCTGCAATTGGGCGAGAAAACATAAAAAAAAGAAACCATATATTTGAGATTTCATATTTTAATCCCTATAATTATATATCATACAAATAATGCTAAGTTATTTGTTTATCATATTTAAATCCTATAATTTTATATCTTATTAATATTTTTCTTATATAATATTATAAATATAATTTTCACTTTTAAAATTAAATAAACATATTAAAATTAAAATATAAATATTTATATAAAAGAAATATAATAAAATTAAAAAAAAAAGTTTATACAAAAGCAATATTACATTAAGCAAATTTAATACCAGAAAACATAAAATAAAATTGCGGCGGTGAGGCGCTTGCCTTCAACGTCGCACATCAAGTGATCGTTGATGTTAGTCTGCCACAACATCATCGTCTTCTTTCTCTTTCTTTCTCGGCTCTGCTTATTCTACGGCTAATCAGAATGTTTTTAAAATAGCATCAAAACTATGAGTGTGTGACATTTAGACAAATATAAATTTATACGTAAAGGACACGTGCCTGTATATTTTCTATATAAAATTATTATTTGACGAGTGTAAGAAAAATTTGGTAATATTTTTTAATTTTACTAATCCTTATAGTATTTAATGATCATGGTAGTAATCTTAAAAATAAAATTAACAAATTATGAACAACTTATAAACTCATATAGTTTTATTTATAAATATTTTTTAATTAATCCAACATATTCTTATTGTTTTTATTAATCCAACATATTTATTTATAAATATTATTATTATAGAACATTTATTACTTTCACCATTTAACTATTAATTATTTCATTAATCTTTCACCAATTATTTTGCATCATTTTGTTTTTTGTTTTTTCTTTTTGTCATCTTTTGTTGTTGAACTCCTCCCTTCTTCTTTCGCATCAGATGTATCTGAACTACTCCCTTCTGTCTCATCTAATTGGTCTGCAATGGATCTGTTGTCACCATTTAAAATCTTAATGATAAATCTTAGCAACTATAAAATTCTCAAATATAGTTATATATTTTTATATACAATTATAAGATCATATAAATTACGGTGATATCAACTAATGTATTTTTTTAGATCACAATGCAAATTGATATGTTATTGTTTTAATTATGATATACACAAAATCCATCAAGAAAAAATATATTAGTTATGTTGATCTATTAAAAAAATGAATAATTCACGAGAGATAAATTAAAAAAAAAAACTTACTCCATCGAAAAAATGAATTTTGTACCATTCCAATATAACTTGATGGCATCGCCTTTCTTAAGGTGTCTTGCATCTCTGAGTTTTGTCCACCCCTTTCTGAGATGATAATTATTACCATTTTGATGAAGGTATGCCCAATAAGATTTTGTATTATCTACAATTTCCACTGGAATACCATTTTTAGGCATTTTAATTTTCATATTCTTTAATATGTTCTCGACCTTCTGTTTTGTTAAAATCAACACACCGTTCATAGAAAGATCATTATCTGTTAATGTTTTTTCTATTATCATATCTGAATCCATTAGACTAACTTTCAACAGTTTGAGGGATATTATTAAGAATGCTTTCAAGAAATAAAATATTTGAAGAGTTTGAAGAGGTTAACAAATATATATATTGGGCCAAAATAATGTTTTTTGTCTTTTATGTTTTCTTTAACAGTAGTAATTCTCTTAAAAATAATTATCTAAATTTAGTTACTTGTAAGGATATTTTTCTAAGTTAGCATATGTTACTTTTTTAAACTTTACAACTTTATATGTTAAATTAATTATTTATTCTTATTATGCTAAATTGTATTAATATCAACCTTGTTTTTTTTTATTCTTAAAAAATTCTCCCATATATACAAATTAAATTTATTACAATAGCTAAGAAAAGTAAAATCTATTAATATCATAAAAATATCATTTCCAAACACTCTAGAATTTGAGTATTTGGTACCTATATTTTTTGGACATCTATATTTATGTGTAATAATTACTCCATTATTTTCAACGTTTATTTTTGAATTATGAAACACAATTAATAACAAGAAATCTAGTTATTAATACATAATGTGGTTTTTATAAGTATTTCTTAATTAAAATTGAAAATTGACAAAAACAAATTTCTCTACAATAATACATTATTGTTTTTTAAAAAGTATATTAATTACTAAAAATGTGAAATTATCCATATCATAGCTATGGAAATAACATCCAATATTACGAATGTTGTGGCAGAGTAACATCAACAGTTTCATTAATGGAAATAAAATTAACCAAATGACCATAAATTTTCTTGTAACTAATAAATGAAAAAGAGGATATAAATTAATAAATGTAAACTCAATCAATTAAAAGACATGTTAAGGAAAAATAAAATGTTATTATCAAATTTTTTGTAACTTTTCTTTTTGAACAAATCTTCCCATTTCATATAATTAAAAAAAAAATTCTCTAACTTTGAAATAAAATGAGTGAATTAAAATATCATTAATCTTATTGATATAAAATTAAAAGTTTTTTTAATAGGATATCTCTTTTAAAAACATTTGGGAAAAGCACATTATTACATGAATATTGGAAAAACAATTGGCTTAAATAGTAGGATAACATTTTTTTATTAAGGTTTTTTTAGTCTAATAAATAGTAAAAGTCACTGCTGTAAAAAGAAAAAAAAGTAAAAGTCACTTTTATGGTTTTAAATATTTTAAATTTCAACTATTATATTTTTGAACTTTTGTTAAATTTTACTTTCGATTTCTATTATTTAATTTCTTTCAAAGTTTATAAAATTATAATGTACTAAATTGTTTTGGAAGATATATTTTATAGAACTAGATGATTTTTAGTGTTACTATTATTGTAACTGTGATATAAGGAAAAAACCGTTAAAAAAAACTAAAAATATTAAAATTAATAATATAGGATCATATCTTGTTATTTTTTAACGAGGCATGCAGCTATGAATATACAGTCACCAACTAAAATATCTTTTTGCCATCTTATAACTTAAAATTTGAAGTTTTATGCACTTTAAGTAGTAAACCTCAATTATAAAGTTTAACTATTCAAAACCGTAATATTTTTGGTTTCTTCTTAACGGTTTTTTATTAAAATTTGTGTTGTTTTTAGTCTAATAATTATTAAAAGTCACTTTTATGGTTTTATATATCTTAAATTTCAAATAATATATTTTTGTACTTTTGTTAAATTTTACTTTTGATTTCCATTATTTTTTTTCTTTCAAATTTTATAAATTTATAATGTACTAAATTGTTTTGGAATATATATTTTATAGAACTAGATGATTTTTAGTGTTGATATTATTGCAATTGTGATATAAAAACCCCCGTTAAAAAAACAAAAACAAAATATTCCAATTAATAATATAGGATCACATTTTGTTATTTTTGAACGAGTCATGCTAATATTAATATATAGTCACAAACCTAAATCTCTCTTTAGACATCTTCAATAGTAAGCTTATAACTTAAAATTTGAGGATTTATGCACTTAAGATTTAAGGTTTTAAATAGTGTAACCTCAAATATAAGGTTTAACTATGCAAAACCGTATATTTGAGGTTTTATATTTTTTTAGTCCCTACAATTATATATCATACAAATAACTAAGTTTTTTTTGTTTATCATATTTAGATCCTATAATTTTATATCTTATTAATATTTCACTTATATAATATTATAAATATAATTTTCACTTATAAAATTAAATAAACATATTAAAATTAATATACATATATTTATATAAATGAAATATTATAACATTATAAAACAAATTTACACAAAAGCAATAGTACATTCAACAAATCTGATACAAAAAACATAAAATAAAATTACATGAATATATACAATATTATAAAAATTAAAATACTACAACAATACTAATATCCAGGTAACTTTGATCCCAAACTTCCAAGATCACCAAAATATTATCCATACAAATTTGGATCAATCAGAGTTTGTTGTTCTAGTTCTTGAGTTCTTTTTTTCATCCTTTTTTTGTTCAGATCGAATAAACTCATCGATATTACTATCAACAATAGTGTCCAAATTTGTTAATAATATTTTATTTTCCTCAAACATTTTTAGTGCCAATTTTTTTTGCTTGGTTTTGCACGCATCATTGAACTATCTTATTTATTAATTAATATATGCTTTGTAGTCATTTAAAAAACTTAATAATTTTAACTAATTTTTAACAATAATAAGGAGTTTATTGTAAATATCAGTTTTTAAAAGTTAAATATAAGGTTTCTTTCCAAACCTTAAATTTGAGGTTTGGAAAACCTTAAAAATATTTGAGGCTACAACGGATCGGTCAATGGACCTATTAACCTCACAAAGAGTGGGGTTCGAACCACTCTTTACACTTTTTTTTGTCAACCCACTCTTAACACTTTATGTTGATATAATTAAGAGTTGATTGTATGCGACTCTTTTATAGTGACGGCCGTTTTTTCTCTAGACTTTGAATCTCATGAAATTTTTCCTCAATTTTTGATATTTAATCACGTAAACCCTCAATGTTTTTGCCTAACATGTCATTCGTAAATGAGGGTGGTTTTGTAAATATAATATGATGTTGAAGAACATTTTGCGTGGAATCCTTTTGGAGCAATTTAAAATAAATAAAAACATTCCAATATTGATAGATGAAACGGAGGAAGATGAACGATCATCTCAAAACAACAGCGTTTCAAAGAAGAAGAAGAATAGTAGAGGTTTGAAGTAAATTGAGCGAATCAAAACAATAATAATGAAATGGTTTAAAATACCATCAGTTTTTTTTATATAAAATTAAAAGTTTTTTTCGATAGAATATCTTTTTTAATACATTAAAAAATATGTAAATTTCTATTGTGTCCCTTATTAATATATTATATAAGTTTCTTTAATTAATTAATAAGTTAAAATAATAGGAATAAAGTTGAGATTTAATTTAAAAATTTGCACTTAAAATACATAATGATACTATTTGTATAACAAAAACAAAATGGTAGAATGACACTTTTGTGAAATGGAGAGAGTACAAGATTGAATCCCTTTTGACCTGATGTTTGAAGTAACAAACTAAATGACTAGTTGACAATTGTTTAATCCAATATAATTCTATTTATGAGATATGTAATTTTCATCATTTTAATAATTTTGGTCCTTCATTTTGCTGTGGAATTGCTTCTGAAATTTGCTGCAAATTTACACATTTGTAAGTGATCTTTTGAAACATGCAAAATATGGATCAATAATCATCACATAGCCTATGTTACACATTATTAAGTCACAAATGTAACTAATTAAATATTTATTAAAAACTTACGTCATCTGTGCTACTAGTCATGACCAAAATCAAACCGTAACCGTATTTTGGACCGTAACCATATCGTTTTTAAACCGTAACCGTACCGTAACCATATATAACGGTTAAAAACCGTAACCGTTAACCGTAAAAATATATTAGTTATGATTAAAAAAATTATAAACTGTAACCGTTAATTAACCGTAACCGAATAAAAACCGTTAGTTAACCGTAAGTTTAAACCTTAACCGTAACCGTTTAAATATAATTAAATATATATATATATATATAATTAGTTTTGTATAATTAATATTTGACAATAATTTAACCATAACCCACTACAAGAAAACATGACATTTGCCACGATTTTTTGCGAGGAAAATAAATCGTAGTAAATTAGCATCGAATTAACGAGGAATTTACGAGGAAAAGTAAAAACGTCGGTAATTCGTCGGAAAGACCAACGAAAATAAATCCTCGCAAATTCGTCGTAAAATTCCAACGAATTAACGAGGAATTAACGACGAACATATATTTCGTCGCTAATTCGTCGTAAATTAACGAGGAATTCGCGACGAAACATGTTTGACGTGTATTCCTCGGAAATCCGTCGTTAATTTCCGACGAATTACCGAGAAAGTATTTCGAAGTAAATTAACGACGTATTAGAGAGGAAAAAAAGTTAGATGAAAACGTGTTTTACTGGTTTTTTTGCCACGAAAATATTCCTTGTTAATTCGTTGGCAATTCGTTGGTAATTCGATGTAAAA
>JAHZTW010000002.1:76227111-76525012 GCA_020283515.1 Alliaria petiolata
ATAGAATTAACGAATTGTGAAAATTAACTTATAAACTACGCATATACACCGATTATAATTTAGTTACTCAATATAGTTTTATTTATAAATTTTTTTTTATAATAATCCAACATATTTAGAAAAATTAATAAATTATAATATTTATAGCACATTTATTATATTCACCATTTAACTATTAATTTTTTCATTTATCCTTTACCATTTGCATCATTTTGTTTTTCGTTTTTTGTTTTTGTTGTTTGCAGGAGCCGTACTTGAACTGCTCCCTTTTGCCTGATCTACTTGTTTCGCAATAGACGTACTTGAACTGCTTCCTTTTGTCTGATCTACTTGTTCCGCACTGGACGATCTGTTGTCACCATTAAAATTTTTAAGGATAAATCTTAGCATCTGTTAAACTCTCAGTGTTATATAGCTATTTTTTGGTATAAAATGATAGGATCATTTAAATTACAGTAATACCAACCAACATATTTATAATTCAGATCATAATGCAAAATTAATATGCTATTGTTTTAATTATGATATACACAAAAACCTATCTAGGAAAAAAAACATTAGTTATATTGATTTATTAAGAAAATGAATAATTAATGAAAGATCACTTTAAAAAAAAACTCACTCTATCGAAAAATGAATTTAGTATCATTCCAATATAATTTGATGACATCGTCTTTCTTGAGACCTCTTGAATTTTTTATTTTTGCCCATCCATTTCTGAGATGATAACTATTACCGGTTTGTCTAAGCGTTACCCAATAAAAATTATTATCATCCTGAACTTCCACTTGAATACCATTTCGAGGCATGGTAATGTCCATCTTCTTTAATATGTTCTCGACCTTCAGTTTTGGTAAACTCAACAGACCGAAATTAGAAAGATCGGACTCTGTTAATGTTTTTTCTATCATCATATTTGGATCCATTGTACTAAACTTTCAACTGCTTGAGGGATATAACTTACAATGCTTGAATAAAAGATTTGAGAAGTTTCAAGAGTCTAACAAGTATATATAAATGTTTTTTGTCATTTATGTTTATTTTAATAGTATTAATGCTTTTAAAAACAATTCTCTAAATTTAGTTACTTACAAGGATATGTTTTTAAGTTACAATAGCTAAGAAACAGAAAATCTATTAATATTATAAATATATCATTTCCAAACACTCTAGATTTTGAGTATATGGTACTTATATTTTTGACATCTATATTACGCCTCCACATTGAAGATGATTCTTCTCCCATTTTATTACTATCAACAATAGTGTACAAATTTGTTAATAATATTTTATTTTCCTCACACATTTATAGGACTAATTGTTTTTGCTTGGTTTTGCATACATCATTGAACTATCTTATTTATTAATTAATATATGATTTGTAGTCATTTATAAAAACTTAATAATTTTAACTAATTTTGATCATTAATAAGGAGTTTATTGTAAATATAAAATTAAAAGTTTTTTTATAGAATATATTTTTTAAAAATATTTGGGAAAAAAACACATTATTACATGAAATAGTAGGATAATGTTTTTCTATTATATGTTGTCTTTAGCGTAATAATTAGTAAAAGACACTTTTATGGTTTTAAATATCTTAAATTTCAACTATTATATTTGTGTACTTTTGTAAAAATTTATTTTTGATGTCCTTTATTTTATTTCTTTCAAATATTATAGGCCCCAGTACGTACGTATTAATTGATTCAGATGGGCCTTAACATGTCATTCGTAAATGAGGGTGATTTTGTAAATATAATCTGATGTTGAAGAACATTTTGGGTGGAATTGAGTTTGACCAACTCCCTCTTTGAAGCAATTTAACCGGCAATGGTCGATGAAACGGAGGAAGATGAACAGACGCAGCGATCATCTCGAAACGACGGCGTCTCAAAGAAGAAGAAGAAGAAGAAGAGTAGAGGTTCGAAGGGCGATAAAGCAAAGAGAGCTCTAATCGGAGCGGGTGGTCGGATCCTGTTTTACCCGACTCTTTTGTACAACCTCGTCCGCTTCAAACTCCAGTCTCAGTTCCGATGGTGGGATCAAATCGATGAGGTATTACGGTTTCTTCTTGAGATTTAAAGGCGACAACAACGCTTTGGTATTAGGAGTTTTGAATTTTGACTGCAATGTTTTGGATCCAAAAGAGGGGAAATGTGTATTGCTTTTGATGTTTGGAGCAGCTGAAATTTCGATTCTTCTTGCAAAGGAATTAGCTTCTCGAGCTTGACAGTGTCTTAGGTCTAACATCAGGTCTTAGCTTCATCATTGTGGGTTTGAATTTTTTCCCCTAACCATATCTGAAACATTCTCACACTATCTTAATTCACACAATTGTTTGTCTGTTTAATAATTATGCCCTAGACTGCTTAAAGATGAGTTCTTTCTCAAGTTTCATTTGCTCGTTTGTTTAAAAGATGAGCTTTTTTTTTTGCAGTATCTTCTTATGGGAGCAGTTCCATTTCGTAAGGATGTTCAGCGACTAAAACAGTTAGGTGTTGGTGGCGTAATCACTCTTAATGAACCTTATGAGACTTTGGTACCATCCTCTTTGTACAATGTAAGGCTCAATGCCCCCAAATCTTGTGTTCCACCAAATCTTCTGTCTACTTGTGGAGTATTTTGATGAATTGCAAAATGTTTTTAAGGCCTATGGAATGGAGCATCTATTGATACCAACACGTGATTACCTCTTTGCTCCTTCGATTGCAGACATAACCCGAGCTGTAAACTTCATTCACAGTAAGTGATGCTGTGCTTTCTTTGTACTCTTAGTTGCATTTACTCTTTCTGTTGCTTATTTCCCTTTATGTAACAGAGAATGCTTTGCTCGGTAAAACCACTTACGTCCATTGCAAAGCTGGTCGTGGAAGAAGCACTACTGTTGTTCTTTGCTATCTGGCAAGTCCATAGATTAGTTGGGTTTTTTAATCGAATTACATTTATCCATCAAGGAATCTCATTCTCACTGACATTTATGTCTCTGTGTGTTTTTCAGATTGAGCATAAGAATATGACCGTAACTGCAGCTTTTGAACATGTGCGCTCGATAAGACCACGAGTTTTGCTGCATCCTTCACAGAGGAAGGTAAGCCTTGCCCGCTCTATCTATACGCCTGATCTATGAGACTGGTCCTGAAGCTGAAAAACATGATTTTTTTTTTGTGTGTGTGTGATTCTTCAATACAAAGTCTAGGATTTTGTTTCTGAATGATTTTGATTTCATGTGTGACTAGGTTGTTGACGAATTTAACAAGCTACAATCTCCTTTGAGCAAATCAGCATTCATCGCAACCTCTGATGTCGTAAGTTAATGGCAGAGATCATAGCTCTACATTTCTGGCATTGATCATAAGGCTAGGCGGGCCAGAGGTTTTTGCAAGACTTCTCTGCTTCCTTTAGTTCAGTTAAAATCTCCGGTTTTGACCATATGACTCGACTCCTGCGAAATTGTTGCCGGTCTAGTGGTTAATTGTATTTATTCATTCAATAAAAAAAAATTGTATTCATTTATCTCCAATGAAAAAACAAATACAAGACAGATTTTCTCTTTCAAATAATTCATCTACAAAGTTATTTCTATGTTGGTTTTTTTTATTCCATTTATATTTGTTTTTGTGTGGGTCTAATATTATTATTTTTTACTTCTGGTATGACATAGTAATTCAAGTGTGGTTTGTATGGTTTTTATCTCCGAAAATAGTTTCATATTTTAATCCGTTGGTTTCATGTGTAATGTGAAGTTTGAATACAAATTATATTTTAGAATGAAAAAGTGTCATTCCAACATGTAAATTTCTATCGTGTCCCTTATTAATACATTATATAAATCTTTCATTAATTAACAAGTTAAAATAATAGGAATAAAGTTGAGATTTAATTTTAAAATTTGCACTGAAAATACAAAATGATACTATTTGTAAAACAAAAATAAAATGGTAAAATGACACTTTTGTGAAATGGAGAGAGTACAAAATTGAGTCCTTTTTGATAGGCGTCCAAAACGTATATGTTAAAAAGTGATGGAAATTGAAGCGTCGCCGTGAAGCCCCTTCTCCGAAAACAACACTGTAAGATTAAGAGTTCGCTCGAAATCATGTATCTATGTGAACATCTATCATCTTTTGCAGGATGACTGTCAATCAAATTGTTTTTTCACTTTTTTATAAAGCATCGACCATCTTGAACCTCTTGACAACACCCCATCTTGTAAGAGGATAAAAGGAGAAATACGATTCTTTGTCAGAGAAGATGATACTAAGATGTGGAAGAACATAGATCTAAGTCACCATCGTCAACCTCGCAGTTACCGGATTAATAAGTTCTCCAAAAGGACGAGAAAAAACACACAAAAAAACAAAAACAAAAAACGTATATTTGAGATTTCATATTTTTGTTTATCATATTTAGATCTATAACTTTATATCTTATTAATACTTTACTTATATAATATTATAAATATAATTTTACTTATAAGATTAAATAAACATATTAAAATTAAAATACAAATATTTATATAAAAGAAATATAATAATATTAAAAAGAAATTTTACACAAAAGAAATATGACATTAAGTAAATTTGACTAAAAAAAACATAAAAAAAAATTGCAGCGCTGAGGCGGTTGCCTTCAAAGTTACACATCAAGTGATCGTTGATGTTAGTCTCCCACGACATCTTCGTCTTCTTCCTCTTTCTTCCTGAGCTCAGTTTTTAGTTTTTTTTTTTTAACACATCAATAGAGATACATCATCGGCACTCAGCTCTGTTTCATCTGTAGTTAATCAGAAAGTTCTAAAGGTAGCGTCAAAACTACGTGTGTGTGGAATTTAGGCAAATATAAATTTATACATAAAGAACACATGCGAGTTTCATGTAATATAAAATTATCATTTGACGAGTGTAAAAAAAATTGGTAATATTTTTTAATTTTACTAATATTTATAGTATTTAATGATCATAGCAATCTTAATATATAAAATTAACAAATTATGAATAACTTATAAACTCATATAGTTTTATTTATAAATATTATTTTTTATTAATCCAAAATATTTAGAAAATTAGTAAATTATAATATTTATAGCACATTTATTACTTTCACCATTTAACTATAATTGTTTCATTAATTCTTCACCATTTATTTTGCATCATTTTATTTTTTTTTATTTTTTATTTTTGTCATCTTTTGTTGTTGAACTGCTTCCTTCTTGTTTCTCATCAAACGTACTTGAACTATTCCATTCTGGATCATTTGATTGTAATCTGTTGTCACCATTTAAAATCATAATGATAAATCTTAACAACTATAAAATTCTCATTGGTATATATTTATATGTTTTTATATACAATTATAAAATCATATAAATTACGGTGATATCAACTAACATATTTTTTTTTTAGATCACAATGCAAATTGATATGTTATTGTTTTAATTATGATATACACAAAATCCATCAAAAAAATTAGTTATATTGATCTATTATAAAAATAAATAATTGATGAGAAATAAATTAAAAAAAAAAAGAAAAAAAAACTTATTCCATCGAAAAAATGAATTTAGTACCATTCCAATATAAATTGCTGAAGCAGCACTCAATCGCTGCACTACAAAGCGCTCGGCTTCTATTACAATTACAACCACTCTTGTTTGTGACTCTTTTGTAGTGACCACCGTTTTCCTCCAGATTTTGAATCTCATGAAAAAGTTTTTCAATCTTTGACATTTATCATGTAAACTCTCAATTTTTCTGCCTAATTCCATCTCAAAAATTAAAATTTACAAATTACGATTAATCATGTTAAATTGCATTTAAGAAATAATGATTTTCCAGAATTTTTAACCTGAATCCAGCTATCAGGTTGGCAAAACAACACCCGGCCCGGGATAGTAAAATTATTTACTCAAATTGAGTTAAAGTTAAAACTTAAAAGATAAATTATGATTCTTTGTATATTTGCCAAACAGAGCCCTCCAAATTTTTCAAGCGCAAGGCTGAGATGCCACACAATCTGTGGAAAGTTGGTCTCACGTGCCACTGATTAATCTGAGTGTCACTCATTCATTTAAGTTAATGTGAAATTCCAGAGTTACCCTGAAAGTGAATAAAAACATTTTAATTATAAAATATTTTTATAAAATTGCCATTAAGCAAATTTGATAAAAAAATAACAACATAAAATAAAATTGCAAGAGGTGAGGAGGTTACTTCAACGTTCCGCATCAAGTGATTGTTGATGTTAGTATGCCACGCCATCTTCGTCTTCTTCCTCTTTCTTCCTCAGCTCTGTTTTTTTTTTTAACACATCAATAGATATATATCATCGCCTCATCGGCAATCACCTAAGTTTCTTCTGTAGTTAATCAAAATGTTCTAAACATAGCGTCAAAACTACGAATGTGTGACATTTAGACAAATATAGATTTATACATAAAGGACACGTGCGAGTATACTTTAATATAAAATTATCATTTGACGAGTGTAAAAAAAATTGGTAATATTTTTTAATTTCACTATTATTTATAGTATTTAATGATCATGGCAATCTTAATATATAAAATTAACAAATTATGAATAATTTATAAACTCATATAATTTTATATATAAATATTGTTTTTTATTAATCCAACATATTTAGAAAAATTAGTAAATTATAAGATTTATAGCACATTTATTACTTTCACCATTTAACTATTAATTATTTCATTAATCCTTCACCATTTATTTAGCATCATTTTATTTTTTGTTTTTTCTTTTTGTCATCATTTGTTGTTGAACTGCTCCCTTCATGTTTTGCATCAGACGTACTTGAACCACTCCCTTCTTGTTTCACATCAGACGTATTTGAACCACTCCCTTCTGACTCTAATTGGTCTGCAACGAATCTGTTTTTACCATTTAAAATTTCAACGATAAATCTTAGAAACTATAAAAAATTTAGTTGTATATAGTTATATGTTTTTATGTACAATTATAAGATCATATAAATTACGCTGATATGAACTAACCTATTTTTTGTTTTAAGATCACAATGCAAATTGATATGTTATTGTTTTAATTATGATATACAGAAAATCCATCAAGAAAAAAAAAACATTAGTTATATTGATCTATTACAAAAATGAATAATTGGCGAGAGATAAATTAAAAAAGAAAGAAAAAAAAACTCACTCCATCGAAAAAATGAATTTAGTACCATTCCAATATAAATTAATGACATCGTCTTTCTTAAGATGTCTTGCATTTCTGATTTTTGTCCACCCATTTCTGAGTTGATAGTTAGTATCTTTTTTATTAAGGTTTGCCCAATAAGAACGGGTATTATCAACAATTTCCACTTGAATACCATTTTTAGGCATTGTAGTTTCCATCTTCTTTAATATGTTCTCGACTTTCGATTTTGGTAAAGTCAACACACCGTAACTAGAAAGATCACTATTTGTTAATTTTTTTTCTATCATCATATTTGGATCCATTAGAATAAACTTTCAACTGTTTGAGGGATAGAAATAAGAATGCTTCAAAAAAATAAAATATTTGAGGAGTTTGAAGAGTTTAACAAATATATATATTAGGCCAAAATAATGTTCGTTGTCTTTTATGTTTATTTTAACAGTTTTCATGCTCTTAAAAAATAATTCTCTAAATTTAATTACTTGTAAGGATATTTTTTCTAAGTTAGCATATGTTACCTTTTTAAACTTTACAACAGTATAAGTTTAATTAATTATTTATTCTTATTATGCTAAATTGTATTTATTTCAACCTTGTTTTTTTTTTGTTCTTAAAAAATCTTCCTATATATACAAGCTGAATTTATTAAAATAGGTAAAAAATATAAAATCTATTAATATCATAAAAATATCATTTCCAAACACTCTAGAATTTGAGTATTTGGTACCTATATTTTTGACATCTATATTTAAGTGTAATAATGACTCCATTATTTTCAACGTTTATTTTTGAATTATGAAACACAATTAATAACAAGAAATCAAGTTACTAATACATAATGTAGTTTTTAAAAAGTATTTCTTTATTAAAATTAAAAAGTGACAAAAAAACAAATTTATCTACATTAAGTACATTAATGTTGTTAAAAGTATATTAATTTGTAAAAATGCAAAATTATCCATATCATAATAAATTAACAACGAAATGATTATCTTAAATGTTTATTGGCAAATGATCATTAATGGAAATAAAATGAACCAAATGACCATTAATTTTCTTGTAACTAATAAATGAAAAAGATGATCTATTATAGAAAAGTTGAGTGTGTCTCACAAGTGATTGACACCTAAGCACCCCTCTCCATGACACATCATCTAATTTATTTATTATTTTTTAAAAATATAAAACTCAATTAAAACTTTTTTCTCTTATTCAAAATTCAATTAAAGCTATTTTTTGGGTCAAATTTCAATTAAAGCTCAATTAATCTTTTGTTTACATGTTCATTTCTCCCATGCTCTGATTTATTTATCATGATGGCTTTTTGACTTTTATTTTTAATACATTTTATTTCTTTTCTTTTTTTAATGTTGAACATTTGTTGATAGGTTGGTTAAAGAAAACTATCATATATTAATTTATTATACTTGAGTAAGTTTTACTTTAAAATGAGATTCGCTAATGGTTTGTTCTTCTACCTCACAAATTACTGTGTATTTTTATGTTATATATAAATTATATTATGTATTATGGTATTATAGATTGATATGTTAAAAAAATCTAACAAACATTAATTTAGTATACTTAAGTAAGTTTTACATAAAAATAAGATTCACTAATGATTTGTTCTTGTATCTCACAAATTATTGTGTATCCTCATGCTATATACAAATTATTGTGTATTATGGTATTATAGAACTGATTTTTAATTTTTTATTTGATTGGTATATGGTTGAAATATTCATTTACTTAACCTTTTAATTTCAAGAGAAATTGTGAAGGTCTCAATAAGAATAGAAAAATTGGTTATAATAAATTTATAAATTTATTTAGAGAATATGCGTATTGAATTATCATAATATTTAGTATACTATATAGTATTTGTAGATTCTTTTATCTACATTTGTTTAACTGAAGAACTTAATTGTTTTTAGTATTGTAATTGTGTGATAAGTTTCATTTAAGACAAAAAGTCAATAGAAAAACTAACCAAAACAAGATCACCCTAAGAAAACAAAAAATCTTTTCTCTACATATGATGATCATAAAAAAAAAAATGAAAGTGAACTTAAAAAAAAACTACTTTTAAATTTTAAATATTAGACAAAATATTAAAAAGAAACCCCACACATTTGTGTGGGTATTCATCTAGTATAAATTAATAAATGAAAACTCAATCAATTAAAAGAGATGTTAAGGAAAAATAAAATGTTATTATCAAAGTTTTTGTAACTTTTCTTTTTGAACAAATCTTCCCATTTCATATAATTAAAAAAAAAATCTTTCTCTAACTTTGAAATAAAGTGAGTGAGTTAAAATACCATTAATCTTATTGATATAAAATTAAAAAAAAATTTATAGGATATCTCTTATAAAAACATTTGGGAAAAAGCACATTATTACATGAAATATTGGAAAAGTAATTAAATTTAAAATAATAATTAGTAAAAGTCACTGCTGTAAAAAAAAAAAAAGTAAAAGTCACTTTTATGGTTTTAAATATTTTAAATTTCAACTATTATATTTTTGTACTTTTGTTAAATTTTACTTTTGATTCCTATTATTTAATTTCCTTCAAAGTTTATAAAATTATAATATACTAAATGTTTTTGGAAGATATATTTTATAGAACTAGATGAATTGTAGTGTTACTTTATTGTAACTGTGATATAAAGAAAAAATGTTAAAAAATCTAAAAACATTACAATTAATAATATAGGATCGTATCTTATTATTTTTGAACGAGCCGTGCAACTATGAATATACAGTCACCAACCAAAATATCTTTTTTGGCATCTTCAATAGCAACCTTATAACTTAAAATTTGAAGTTTTATACACTTTAAATAGTGCAACCTCAAATATAAAATTTCACTATTCAAAACCGTAATATTTTTGGCTTTTTTAACGGTTTTTATTAATATTCGTGTTGTTTTCAGCCTTATATTTTGTAAAAGACACTTTTATGGTTTTATATATCTTAAATTTCAAATAATGTTGCTAAGTTTTTGTTTATCATATTTAGATCCAATAATTGTATATCTTATTAATATTTCACTTATATAATATTATAAATATAATTTTCACTTATAAAATTTAATTAAACATATTAAAATTAAAATACAGATATTTATATAAATGAAATATAATACCATTATAAAAAAAATTAGACAAAAGCAATATTACATTCAACAAATTTGATACAAAAAACATAAAATAAAATTACTTGATTATATAAAATATTATAAAAATTAAAATATTACAACAATACTAATATCCAGGTAACTTTGATACCAAACCTCCAAGATCACCAAAATATTGTCCATGCAAATTTGGATCAATCAGAGTTTGTTGTTCTTGTTCTTGAGTTCTTCTTTTTATCCTTTTTTGTTGAGATCGAATAAACCCATCGATATTACTATCAACAATAGTGTCTAAATTTGTTAATAATAT
Source organism: Alliaria petiolata (assembly GCA_020283515.1). Lineage (NCBI taxonomy): Eukaryota > Viridiplantae > Streptophyta > Magnoliopsida > Brassicales > Brassicaceae > Alliaria > Alliaria petiolata. The sequence goes on from JAHZTW010000002.1 coordinate 76,237,742, forward strand.
TTTATTTTCCTCACACTTTTTAGGGCTAATTTTTTGTTTGGTTTTACATACATCATTGAACTATCTTATTTATTAATTAATATATGCTTTGTAGTCATTTATAAAAGCTTAATAATTTTAACTAATTTTGATCAATAATAAGGAGTTTATTGTAAATATAAGTTTTAAAAAAGTTAAATATATGGTTTCTTTCCAAACTTTAAATTTGAGGTTTGGGAAATCTTAAAAAAAAAATTGCTATTACAATTTTTTTTTCCGATGGGCTACAACGGCTCGGTCAATTGGCCTATTAACCTCGGGTGACTGAAATGTTGAAGCAGCACTCAACCGCTGCACTACGAAACGCTTGGCTGCTATTACAATTACACTTTTTGAAGCAGCACTCTTTACACTTTTTTTTGGGTCAACCCATAATTAAGAGTTGATTATCTGTGATTCTTTTATAGTGACGGCCATTTTCCTCCAAACTTTGAATCTCATTAAATGTTTTCTCAATCTTTGATATTTAATCACGTAAACCCTCAATTTTTCTGCTTAACATGTTATTCATAATTGAGGGTGATTTTGTAAATATAATCTGATGTCGAAGAACATTTTGGGTGGAATCCTTTTGTGTTTGACCATCTCTTTCTTTGAAGTAATTTAAAATAAATAAATAAATTCCGATAATGATTGATGAAATGGAGGAAGATGAACGATCATCTTGAAATGATGACGTTTCAAAGAAGAAGAAGAATAGTAGAGGTTTGAAGTAAAGTGAGTAAATCAAAACAATAATAACGAAATGGTTTAAAATACCATCAATCTTTGCGATATAAAATTAAAACTTTTTCGATAGAATATCTCTTTTACAAATATGTGGGAAAAAACACATTATTACATGAAATAATAGGATAATGTTTTTTATTATATGTTTTCTTAGTGTAATAATTAGTAAAAGTCACTTTTATGGTTTTAAATATCTTAAATTCCAACTATTATATTTTTGTACTTTTGTAAAATTTTATTTTTGATGTCCTTATGCTTATTTGGGCTTATGCTTGAGATTTAAAGGTGACAATAACGTTTTGGTATTAGGAGTTTGATTGAATATTGACTGCAATGTTTTGGATCCGGAAAAGGGGAAATGTGTATTGCTTTTGATGTTTGGAGCAGTTGAAATTTTCAATTCTTCTTGCAAAGGTCTTAGCTTCATCATTGTGTGTGAGTTTTTCCCCTAACCATATCTGAAACATTCTCACGCTATCTAAAAGTCACAATTGTTTCTGTATAATGATTATGCTGTAGACGACTAAAAGATGAGCTCCTTCTCAAGTATCATTTGCTCGTTTGGTTAAAAGATGAGCTTCTTTTTTTTTCAGTATCTTCTGATGGGAGCAGTTCCATTTCGTAAGGATGTCTCCCGGCTAAAACAGTTAGGTGTTGGTGGCGTAATCACTCTTAATGAACCTTTCGAGACTTTGGTACCATCCTCTTTGTACAATGTAAGGCTCAATGCCCCCAAATCTTGTGTTCCAATTTCCATATTTGATGAATTACAAAATGTTTTTAGGCTTATGGAATGGAGCATCTAGTGATACCAACACGTGATTACCTCTTTGCTTCATCTATTGCAGACATAACCCGAGCTGTATACTTCATTCACAGTAAGTGATTTTGTGCTCTCTCTTTTGCCCGTATTTGCATTTGCACTTTCTGTTGCTAATTTCTTCCCTTTATGTAACAGAGAATGCTTTGCGCTGTAAAACCACTTACGTCCATTGCAAAGCTGGTTGTGGACGAAGCACTACCGTTGTTCTTTGCTATCTCGCAAGTCCATAGATTAGGCGGTTTTTTAATCGAATTACATTTCTCCATTAAGGAATATTGGGATTAGTAGAGGTTAATGGGCCATAAGGTCTTAATCTCTAGAGAGTGTGTGTAAGATTATTTCACATTAAAAGTTGGGAGGAACATTGACTAATATATAAGTAACTTGGGTCAATCCACTCATTACCAATTGGTTTTGGGTTGGAAGCTCAGAAAACTTAACAAGGAATCTCATTCTCACTAACCTTTATGTCTCTGTGTGTTTTTCAGACTGAGCATAAGAATCTGACCGTAACTGCAGCTTTTTAAACATGTGCGCTCGATAAGACCACGGGTTTTGTTGCATTTCACAAAGGAAGGTAAGTCTTGCCCACTCTATTTATACGCTCAATGCCCTCAAATCTTGTGTTCCACCAAATCTCATGTCTACTTAGGAGTACCTGATGAATTGCAAAAAAAGAATTAAGGCTTATGGAATGGAGCATATGTTGATACCATCACGTGATTACCTGTTTGCTCCTTAGATTGCAGGTATAACCCGAGCTGTAAACTTCATTCACAGTGAGTAATGTTGTGCTTTCTTTGTTGACACTCTTACTTCTTACGCATTTATGCATTTTATGCATTTATGCATTTTCCCTTTATGTAATAGAGAATGCTTTGCTCGGTAAAACCACATACGTCCATTGCAAAGCTGATCGTGGAAGAAGCACTGATCTATCTATACGCCTGATCTATGAGACTGGTCCTGAAGCTGAAAAACATGATTTTTTTTTTGTGTGTGTGATTCTTCAATACAAAGTCTAGGATTTTGTTTCTGAAAGATTGTGATTTCATGTGTAAGGTTGTTGAGGAATTTAACAAGCTACAGTCTCCTTTGAGCAAATCATCATTCATCGCAACCTCTGATGTCGTAAGTTAATGGCAGAGATCATCGCTCCACATTGCTGGCATTGATCAAAAAGCTAGGCCGGCCAGAGGTTTTTGCAAGACTTCTCTGTTTCCTTTAGTTCGGTTAAAATCTCCGGTTTTGACCATCTGACTCGGTTTGGCTCCTGCGAAATTGTGGGTGTCTAGTGGTTAATTATATTCATTCATTTATTCATTCAAGGAAAAAAAGTCAAAAACAAATACAAGACAATTTTTCTCTTTCAAATAATTCATCTACAAATTTTTTTCTATGTTGATTTTTTTATTTCATTTATATTTGTTGTTTTTGTGTGGGTCTAATATTTTTTTTTACTTCTGGTATGACATAGTAATTCTAGTGTGGTTTGTATGGTTTTTTTTATCTCCGAGAACAGTTTCATATTAATCCGTCGATTTCATGTGTAATTTGAAGTTTGAATAAAAATCATAGTTTAGAATGAAAAAACAAATACAAGATTTGAGCCCCTAACCCTTTTGACCTGATGTTTGAAGTAACAAACTAAATGACAATTGTTTAATCCAATATAATTATATTTATGAGATATGTAATTTTCATCATTTTAATAATTTTGGTTTTTTTTTTTTTTTGAAACAGATTTTTAATAATTTTGGTCCTACCAGAATGGTGGAAACGTTAACCAGTCTGCTGCATTTTGGTGTGGAATTGATTCTGAAATTTCCTGCAAAATTACACATTTGTAAGTGATCTTTTGAAACATGCAAAATATAGATCAATAATCATCACATAGCCTATATTACACATTATTAAGTCACAAATTTAACTAATTATAATATTTATTAAAAACTTACGTCATCTGTGCAAGTAGCTGTGCAACCCATAATTAAGTCTTCTAATCCGGAACTAAAATTGCTGCTGCTGTCATTATTATTTTTTTAATACGAATAACAATAATTTATAACAAAAAGAAACAATTCACATCCCACTCCAAAGAAGTATAGCTAATTTAAAGATCATATACGTATGTGAAAATATATAACATTTCCACAACCCATGTATACTTCTTACTTTTCCAAGCTAATTTACTTTAATTTTATACGAGTATATTGCATGATTTACTTTTTGCATGAGCATGAGCCTGTAGTTCTAAAATCATTTGTTTTTCTTTCAATGAGTTGTTATGATTAAATATGTCCAAGAAGACAAGAAATACTGTTTTACTACTATATATATCCATGCACGTTCGCGTGCAATGACTTCATATAAGAAATATATTTGGAATTATATTCTATTTTGGGTTTAATTATTAAGGAAAATTAATTAATGGGACTTTACCTGAAATTGCACAGGACTTGAAATATTGAAGATTGATTCATGTTGATGTGGTGACGAATATGGCATGTGAAATTCTCTTCTACCTCGGCCTTGATGATGTTGATTATGATCATGGATCATATGATGAGATGACAACGATGATGATGGTCTTATGATCCCATCATGTACTTCCTCGCACGTGCCAGACATACAACGGTTTTCTCTTCCCTTCGAAGCTTCGGCTGTCCCCTTAATTGCATACATATTAATCACCACACACAATTTGTTAAAATTGTTGCTTTAAGACACCACAATAATTCGATTTATTTTTGTGTAGAAGAAGAAGTTTATTTTTTGTTGAAAATTGTGTAAAAGTTTAGCATTAGAGAATAATTAGGTTTAAAAGACAAATATATCCACGTTTTTTATAAAGAAGATTATAAAACATATATATATATATATATATATGTTGTAAATGAATATATATATAGTATTAGCTGAAAAACCATTATTTGTAAACAAAAATTAGTAGAATACTTTTGGTAATCCACCACTACGAGTTGATACCATAAAATATTTTTAATCATTTTGTTTTGTTAAAGTAAAATACTTTTAATCGTATTGTTGTAAGAAAAAAAGAAAAAAAAAAAAAATATATATATATATATATATATACCTCATCGAAGTCTCTTGTAAAGGGATTCGTAGAGACGACGTCACCGGAGCCAAGACTCTGCAAAGCGGCAGCAACGCCGGATATTTCATCTCCGGCACCAATTCCGATCAAGTCCTTGGAACTACCATGATGATCCGACCAATTAATATTACATTGTCTAGGTTGTGTTTGATAAAAGATCTTAGAGACAACAAGCTCTCCTTCTCTTTCTTCTTCATTAATCCCTAAATGGTATTGATGCATCACCCAATTTGTTTTTTCCGGTCGTCGATTCTTGCCGAAGTTTGTGTAAAGTACTAAAATCTTCTTGCATCCTCTTTGTCGACCGTTCATCATAACAGGTCTTGTTTTACCGGTTTTGTGCCATCTCGTTTCTGATGAAGTTCCGGTTGACTCGGGGTCGTGATCGGTTTGGATGATTTTGCGTCGTTTTCTTGTTCCGGTTGTGTAAGCTCTTGATGGTTTGTGGAAGAAATGTTTGCTTAAGCCATTTCTTGTTACCCCTAATTAATGGCAAGCAAATTTAAAAAGATTTGAATTGGATTTCTGAAAAAAATGAAAGAGGGACAAGTTATTATGAAAAAAATGCAGTGAATTGTGTTTTTCAAAGTTAGGCTACCAAACATTATCTAAGAGCCCAATACTACTATTAGTTATGTATATACATAATATATATGAACTAAAAAAATTCCAAGAAAATAAAATTACCATGTTCACTATATTGCATCGAAAATAAATAAATGAACCTGGAAGCTTCTGTGGATGAGTGTAACATATCCCATCTTCTCCATCAATGGTGGGGATAAACTCATCTATGAGAGGATGAGACGATGAGGACCATTTCTTATTTTCTTCTTTTCCCTTCACTTTTGCCTCTAAATGCTCTATAAGTTCTTGATCCGTCGGATCGAATTTTACTCCCGCAGGCAATCCAACCCAATTCTAGAAAAGAAAAGAAAAAAGATGATGAATGATGAAGAACAAATTCAAAGAAATAAAAAGTTAAAGGAGAATATTCTTTTATTTTATTTTGGGTTTTGATAAGTTTTATGGAATATGGATATTACTGGTTTAGTAGCAGCTTGAATCATGCGACCACATCCAGGACAGTGTTTTGATCCGCAAAGATGATGATGATCTTCGAGCTTTGAATCTATGAAATTACATTTGATATTCTTCATTTCCGTTTGGGAGGTAGCTAAAATGATCGATCTCCGTTGTATGAGAGATTGATCTGCAGTTCATAAAAATTAATTAAAGCTTTCAAATATATATCTTTCTTGATGCGTATATACAAATTCCAAGCATAAAATGTACAAAATAGTATATAAATATCAAGATTACCAGATTTATATGGACTGAATCGAAAGTGGAGAGAAGAAGAAGATTTTGATAAAGACAGGAGTGTTCTCAATATAAATAACTAGAGAAATTTAATAATATATAATTTATTTGCAAATATATATTTACGCTTTGAACAAAGTTTAATTATAATAATTATTGTTACTGTTATTATTATTATTATTATCTCTCTTTGGTTCCAGAAGAGACACAGAAACACATGTAGATACGACTTTAAGTACTGAAAAATCTATGTCAAGTAGATAAAGAAATGAAGAAGAAAAGAGGAAGAAGAAGAGTAAAGGAAATAAAAGGAGTTGAGACTGAAAAGGTTGAAACCCTAATTTTACTCCCTCTTGTCTTGTCTTGTGCAGTGTCTTGACCAAACCGTTTTTGTCCTTCTTTTTTTTCTAAGTTAAGTTAAGCGTATTTCATACTACAATCTAAGAAGGTATGTACGATAGTTATTGTACAAAAAGATATATAATGATTTTGTACAAACAATAAATATTAGTATTTTACACACTTATGAATATCAGACCATATCAAACCATTTTTAAAGGTGTGATTGTGAATAATACAATACTTATAAACTGATTAAAGTTTGATTTTAATAAATGAAATGTTGCAGCGTTCTATTTTCTACAACAATATTTTTTTTTTTGTTAAACTTCTACAATCTACTTTTAACATCGTAAATGTGTGACAACAATATACATGTTTCCCAGAATATTGAGATTGATATGTAAATTTGTTCAGGTACATGGTTTCCTCTCAACAGGGTATTAGTGCAGACATGATTTCCTCTCAGTTACGTGTCTACGTTAAATTTGAGTTTTTAGGCCATTTTTTAGTTAATTAATTAATAATTTGAAATCACGAAACTTTTGAACACAATTTCGGGTTAATTTTTAAAATAAAGAACGCAGATAAAGAACATAGGAAAAAGCATTTAAGGATAATCTTTTGGATTATAGGGCAAACACATGTTTTAAGAATCTTTGTCTTTTTACTTTGATTCACATTATTTTTGATATATACTGTATAGTTTTGGACGTTGGAGCCAATGGGTCCCACACTGATGTGGGTCCAATGATGCTGTCGGGAGATGGGGCCTAGCGGCAGATTTGTTTGAACAAGATATCAGACGGTTATGATTTATTCGATCTAATTAATGATAATTAGGTTTCGCATTTTTCTTCCCTTTCTCTTTGAAAAGCAGAAAGAAAAAAGAAGTAAAAACTCAGCTAGAAGTAAAAATAATTATGACGAATCCCTCCAAATGTGGTTTGCAGCGCAAGTTTGAAGATCAAAAACCTTAGTATCAGTCCAGATTTTGTTTTGTTTCCATTTCTGCTTCTCTAACATATGATGCATTTGATGTAATAAACAGTTTTTTCTTGAATTAATTTGACATATAATTCAAAAAAAAACAAAAAAACAAAAAACTCAGCTAGAGAGTTCTGTGTGATACGAGAATAAACATTTTTATTAGATGTCTAAGAGTACATATGAGACCGACCTTTTAAAAATTTTAAAGAGTTAATTTGTTTATCAAAGTCTGCTATATATATGGAAACACATATGTAGACACAATAACAAAATAGAGCATTTTGAATTTCGAGGTTATAAGAAAATGTTTTCGAAAAAAAGTTAGTATATATGTGTATAGTTAAGGAGAACACAATACAATTAATGGTGTAGACAACCATGATATTTGGACTAATTGGCTACCTATTGCAAATATTTATATTTGATTTCTAGTTGACGATAACATTTAAAATATCCATCAAACTAGTGTGATTATGTACGCAACGATGTGGTATTGTTTCAGCTTGTGTCTCTAAAAATTGTCAATTTGATTCTTGGGCCGAATCATGACCCATCTGTCGACCTGTGATTAAAGTTAGGCTTTCACAATAGCCCATTTAGTTTCGTTTTTGTTTCTTGCAACTTATAGAGTGTCGACATGTACCTAAACCTAATGTATGCAGCGTCGATCTATAGTTTCCATTTTTCAGAAATGAATTTCATATCCGACTGTGTATATACTATATACTATATACAATTAATTTTTAACCAGTAACTTCTGAATACGATTTTTTTTTTATATATATGTAAGGAACTGTCTTAATTTATTTTTGGAGGGAGATTAGCGAAAATCATATGAAACAAACAGAAATAACGGCCAGATTTAATACAATTTTACTACTTTTATTCAGATTCGAAATCGACCGCAAATATGCATTATATTACGTGACCGGACGATTCCAGAACACTATACGATTACACGTGTATAGTTATTATTTAACATTACGCGAGCTGTTTTCAAACGAATTATACGATTACACGTATAGTTATTATTTAACATTACGCGAGCTGTTTTCAAACACAATAATATATATATATATAAACGGCTAAGCAAGTATGTCATCTCATATCATTATGAGCTTATAGGCTTTTTGTCAACTCTTTTTGTTCATTTGTAAAATATATTAATATCATACTATTTAGTATTTGTAATAAACAAATTGTTGCGTGACAACAAAAAAACGACAAATAGATTTAAGAAAACTTATTAAACAAATATACAAACATAAGCCGACACACAAAATTTGGACTTGTCTTTCTTTTTTTTAAGAGATTCTTTTATTTTTTGTAAACTGTTGGAATATTCTTCAAGATCCGACTGAAGTATTACAAAAGAAGTTTAAAAAAAAAAATTGAAAGGAAAAATCATTTGACAAGGTAAAATTTCAAAATTACTTGTTTTCCAAGTCCCAGCTATAATAGATTTCGTAAAAACGGAAAGTTACAATTAATGAATTAGTCTTTTTTTTTCTAGAAGAATGTGAATCATCTTCTCCAAGGTTCAACGTTGGTTTTTTTTTTTTTTTGTTAACCTCATCATCAAACTTTACATACAATATATATAAACACGAGAATCCTGCACCAAAGTGTACATGTATATGTATATATATTATTCTCTTTCGTTTAAATTTTGTTCGGTGAAAATCAATTGATTGCCCACCACCTGTTTGATCATATTCCCCAATCTAGAAAAAGCGAGAAAAGTCCTTCGTCTCAATTGGTCTCTCACTCTCTCTCTCTCTCTCTGTTTCTTACCTCTTCTGATTTCTTAATCGACTCAAATTTTCCAACTCCTACAAAAATGGGTCGCCTTGTATTCGATTGACGGGTTTGATTCATTTTCCATCTTCGTTTCAGAAATTTGGGGTTTTTTTCTTTCTCTTCTCATTCAAAGTAGTCTCTTGTCGCGATTTCATCTTCGTGGAGAGACTTTATCTATATTTTTGATCGTCGTTATGACTAGTCCGAAAAGTATCAAGCCGAAGATCGTCAACGGTCCTGGAGGTTATATACTACAGGACGTTCCTCACCTCATCGATTATCTTCCGGATCTTCCTGTACGTTGCACTTTTGATCTCTGGTTGTTGATTTGAAAAAAATTGAAAGGAATAATCTCGATCTATTAACAAAGGATGAATCTTTTGCTTTTGGGTTCCAATGTTTTGTTCTTGGTTTACTTCAAATCAAATGGTGATCATTTGTAGTTTTAAGTATGTTTAATGTTGGAATCTTTTTCTTGTTTTTTTTTGTTAATGTTATTGCAGACTTATCCAAATCCATTGCAAGACAATCCAGCTTACTCAGTGGTTAAGTAAGCATTTTTCACCTATTTCAGACGTTTCTATTGTTTAGGTTCATAGTTTGAGTTTATTTACAAAGATTTTTTTGTTTATTTTAAGAGTGTTATATCAGGCAATACTTTGTTGATGCAGATGATAGTGTTCCTGAGAAGGTAATTCACTTAGCATAATCCTTCTTTACCCTGAATTGTTTGAAGATTGGTGTTTGTAATTGTTATTTCTTACTCAGAAACTGAAAAATCACAACAAAATGTTATATACAGATTGTAGTCCACAAGGATGGTCCAAGAGGAATCCATTTCAGACGCGCTGGTCCACGCCAAAAGGTTTACTTTGAGTCTGATGAAGTACATGCCTGCATAGTTACATGTGGAGGTCTCTGTCCTGGTCTCAATACCGTTATTAGAGAAATAGTGAGCAGCTTATCATACATGTATGGAGTAAAGAGAATTCTTGGAATCGATGTGAGTTTTGTGAAACACACATTAATCTCTTCATTTACAGTTTTGAGTTTTCAGAGACTGATTTCCTTATGATTATCATTTTGTTTAAACTTTACAGGGGGGATACAGGGGATTCTATGCCAAGAATACTATCCCCTTAAACTCTAAAGCCGTGAACGATATCCATAAACGAGGAGGGACGATCCTCGGTACCTCACGAGGTGGACATGATACCACAAAGATAGTTGATAGCATCCAAGATCGAGGAATCAATCAGGTTTACATTATCGGTGGAGATGGAACACAGAGAGGAGCTTCAGTTATATTTGAGGTAATGCCATTGTGATATTTCAGAATATTAGTTTTAAGTTATAACAATCAACAAACTGAACTTAGATTGTATAAAACCATGTAGGAAATTAGAAGGCGTGGACTTAAAGTTGCTGTGGTTGGAATTCCAAAAACGATTGATAACGATATACCGGTTATAGATAAATCTTTTGGGTTTGACACTGCTGTGGAGGAAGCTCAACGAGCGATCAATGCAGCACATGTTGAAGCCGAGAGTAATGAGAATGGTATCGGTTTTGTTAAGCTTATGGGTCGTTACAGTGGTAAGTTTTTCTCTTCTTGTGTGTTCTGCCTTGGAAAATTACACTTCAAAACCTTTGGAAGCTGTTATTGATCAAAGACTCTGCGATGATTTACTACAGGATTCATAGCGATGTATGCTACATTAGCCAGCAGAGATGTTGATTGCTGCTTGATTCCCGAGTCACCATTTTACCTCGAAGGAGAAGGTGGACTCTTGGAGTTCATAGAGAAACGGCTCAAGGAGCATGGTCATATGGTTATTGTTCTTGCTGAAGGAGCAGGACAAGATTTGATGTCCAAAAGCATGGAATCTAATACTCTTGAGGACGCGTCTGGTAACAAACTTCTTAAAGACGTCGGCTTGTGGCTATCGCAAAGCATCAAGGTATATAAAAAGAAGGCTCGAACTTTCTCTTATGCCACTACAGAAAACTCATCATAGTGTTTTTTACTTTTTCTCTGGTGATAGGATTATTTTAAGAAGATTCAGATGGTGATGAATCTCAAATACATTGGTAACAAAATCATAACCCTTTTATTCCCCATTTTTTCAACCATTTGGATTTACCGTTTCTTTTTAACTCATTTGTCGTTTCTCGCGCTTAGATCCTACATACATGATCCGGGCTGTTCCAAGCAATGCATCAGACAATGTTTACTGTACACTTCTTGCTCAGAGCGCGGTTCATGGTGCAATGGCTGGTTACACTGGCTACACCAGTGGTCTTGTTAATGGAAGACAAACATACATCCCTTACTACGTAAGTTACTGATACATATCAAATTTGTTTTACTCGAGAGAGTTTCGACTTGCGGGAAGGATCTGACTGTTGATTAGGGTTGTTGCAATGGACTAATCTGGTTCGAACTGACAGAGCCCGTGGTCTTGTGGGATGGTCCTGATTTGATATTATTGATGTTGCAGAGGATAACTGAGAAACAGAACAATGTAGTGATTACGGATAGAATGTGGGCAAGGCTATTGTCTTCGACAAATCAGCCAAGTTTCTTGGGACCTAAGGATATACCTGAGGAGAAGAAAGAGATGCCGGAGACGCCGCCTCTTGACGGTGAAAACTGTGACGGAGTTGTCGATATTCCTCCCGTGACTAAAGAGATCACTAAGTGAAATTAAAAAGCTTTTGGTTAGAAATTTCAGGCATCTAATACTCAGGGTCAGGGGTCTCTGAAAACGATGCCGTTTACGCGAAAGTGAAATAATTGTTTGTCTGACCATTTTGCCCTTTTGTTGGCAAACACAATGTTTTTAGTTTTGTTTTTAGATGTTTAGTTTTGCAATTCTTTTTGCGCGTCTGAAATGGAATCCTCTTGGACCCATCCTTGTGGTCGTGGACAACAATCAATTCTTTTTACATGTCATAGGCTTATTAAAATATTTCATCCTACAATATTAATATTCCAATTATTTTATACATATTCACATGTTATATTACTCAATCGTTAATTTTTTATAAAATCAATAATAATTTTTATTATCAATGTTTTAGTCGGTGTTTATGTTCCTGTTTTATTTTTATTTTTGTATGTTCTCTTTTTTTTTAATTATATATGAGATTAATTCAAAAAAAAAAGTTTTTACATAAAAATATAAGATGCTATTTTTGTTTGAATTTTTGAAACAAAATTACTAACACTTCTTAGTTTTTAACTTGATGAAGCAAACCAAATTTGAAGTCCTTCCTCATATCTTCTATCTCATGTACTCTGAATAGAGACGAGTCGATTATTCACTTGCCTATCAATGATTTTGATGATTGTGCTAGGAGAGTTACCGTTCCCTCTTTGTAATAAATTTATTTTGTACATATAGGAAAATCTTTTTTAAGAACAAAAAAAAGACCAAAATTGATATAAATACAATTTAGCATAATAAAAATAATTAATTAATTTAACCTATAAAATTGTAAATTTTAGAGAAGTAACATATACTAACTTAAAAACATATCCTAACAAGTTACTAAATTTAGAGAATTGTTTTTAAAAGCATTAATACTATTAAAACAAACATAAAAGACAAAGAACATTATTTTGACCCAGAAATATATATATATATATATATATATATATATATATATATATATATTTGTTAAACTCTTCAAATTTCTCAAATTTTTTTTTTAAGTATTTTTAGTTATATCCCTCAAGCAATTGAAAGTTTAGTATAATGTATCCAAAGATGATGATAGAAAAAACATTAACAGAATCCGATGTTTCTCAAGTCGGTGCGTTGGGTTTACCAAAACGGAAGGTCGAGAACATATTAAAGAGAATGAAAATTACAATGCCTAAAAATGGTATTCAAGTAGAAGTTATGGATAAGGATAATGATAATTCTTATTTGCTAACTCTTATTCAAAAAGGTAATAATTATTATCTCAAAAATGGGTGGACAAAAATCAGAAATGCAAGAGGTCTCAAGAAAGGCGATAGCATCAAATTATATTACAATGGTACCAAATTCTTTTTCATGATGGAGTAAGTGTTTTTTTCTTTTCCTTTTTAAAGTTATCTCTAGTTAATTATTCATTTTTTTAATACATCGATTTAACTAATATTTTTCTCTCGATGAGTTTTTGTGTATATCATAATTAAAACAATAGCATATGAGTTTGCATTGTGATCTAAATTATAAAATACGTTGGTTGATATAATCATAATTTATATGATCCTACAATTGTATACAAACACGTATAGCTATATAACACTTAGAATTTTATAGTTGCTAAAATTTATCCTTAAATTTTTAAAAGATGGCAACAAGTAGAAGATAATACAAGCAGTTCAAGTACGTCTGGTGAGGAATAAGTAGATCAGGCAAAAAGAAACCGTTCAAGTAAGGATGACGCACAACAAAAAGGGAGCAGTTCAAGTACGGTTCCTCCAAAAACAATAAATGATAAAAAGAAAAAAGAAAAAAATAATAATGCAAAATAAATGGTGAAGGATAAATAAATGAAATAATTTATAGTTAAATGGTGAAAGTAATAAATGTGATATAAATATTATAATTTACTAATTTTTTAAAAATATGTTGGATTAATAAAAAAAAATATTTATAAATAAAACTATATGATGCATTTGCAGAATTTATAAGTTATATATAATTCGTTAGTTTTATATAATAAGATTGTCATGATTATTAAATGGGTTTTCTGCAAATCAACTCTCAAAATAGTTTTTTTTTACAATTATATCCTTTACTATCAGAAAATACAACTATACAAGTCAAACCTATCAAGTTCGAGTCAACCTGCAATATAACTCTCGTCTCTAACTGACGTTATATCCGTTAAGGTGCTATGTAGCACATGTTTTAGACTATAAATTATTAATAATAATAAATTATAATAAATATTAATTATATAAATTATCCTAAAAAATTAGTACATCTCCAACAACGATTGAAGAAAAACCAGGAAAGATTGGAAATTATAATAGGCTAATCTAGATGAAAAACACAAGGAGAAAACAAAACGGTTTTTGGGAATAAGTTTTACGGGCTTGGTACAACCTATTTCGGTGGACCCAGTGTCAGAGTCCAATCATCGTCGCCGAGAGAAGTGTCGAGAAATCGGGTTGTCCAATCCCAGCGAAACACGCTGCTCAGTTTTGACGAACCGTCGATCCATCCATATCCATTCTAGTGATCTGAATATATCCTTGCAAAAACCATCAATTTAACATTTTATTACTACATATATATTTTTATTGGATATGTTTTCTCCACTACGAATATAGGATTTGAGAGATTGCATAACGAATGAAGCAACCTATTATTATTATTTATTTATTAAAATTGTATTTAAATCTAAATGATTTGGTGCAGTTAAAGGCGTTTTGAGATATCTAATCATTAAAAAAAAAAAAAATTCAACATCAATTCTGTTGATGATAGTTGGAGTTCTTGTAACTCTGAGGTTAGACTGAATTCGTAAAAAAAAAACACACATAAATGCGTACTATATATATATCTGTCTACGTCATTATTACTGGATAGTGGATAGTTTTTACTACCATCGAGTAGAAGGGAGATATTTCCTTATTTCGTATTTTGCCATATTCCGTAATTACCATTTACATCTAATATATTGTTAGACTCCATAAGCAAATACTCTACAAAAGTCAACGAGAAAAAAGGATAAACTATCATCTAAACAAAAAGGATAATATTATTTTTATTAATAATAATAGGACAGACGAGATACAATATTTTGTATCAACATTATAGGACAGACGGGATACAATATTTTGTATCAACATTAGCTAATGCTAATGTAGTAATAAATTTTTATTAACTGGGCCGTAATACTACTTTCCAGTGCTTAAACGACCACTAATCTGACACCATTTTTGTGGACGCCGTGATGCAGTTTCACCAGTCACCACCTCAAATTTTCCGGGAAATACTGAAAATCCAAAACAAAATTATTGAATATTAAAAATAAGAAAAAATCAATATACAAAATTATCACAAATGCTGTAAAGTGTAAATTATTCTATGTTTTTAAAAAAATCGTTGTTTTATTTATATCCATAGTACCGATTTGTCATTCAATCAAATTTTTTCTTAAAATAAAATTTTTGTCGGATTAAATTAATTATTCCTTTTCAAACCAGATAAAGAAAGATTCTCACTTTCTTGATGATAGACATGTAGTACGGCTTAACCTTCTCGACATCGACGTGGACTTTGCTTTTGCTATATAAGTCGTACTTGCTGTATTATATATATAAACACAACGTATTAAAATCTAAGGATCAAAATAGGAAGTAATTAAGATATATTTTTATTTTGCTAAAAAAAAGATAGATTTTTATTTTTTAAAAAAATAATTACTTGAAAACATGGAGCCATTTGAGATTCTCCTTGTCTTCCTCGTTCATAAGGTGAGTGTAAGCTCCAGCCTTGTGCAATGCTACATATATTGATCACATAAACGTGTTAATTACTTAATCAAGACATGTTACTAATTAAGTGTTTAGTTTGTCGATAATATTTTTATTCTTACGATAAAAGGAATGGTATCGGATGATGAACAGTCCCGGAGATGGCAAGGTACTTCCATTCTCCTTGGCCACCTATTAACATACAATTAACGATTTTTAAATCCTGTAAATCATAACTAATAATAATATATATGAAACTATATTAATAAATTAAAATAATATACCATATACATGTAGTCATCATGACCCCATGACATGGAAACATTTTCTAGTCCACATCCTTCAGAATAAATCCCAGTTTTCGTATTATAATTTGGGTTGTTAAAATCAGGGTTTTCCACAAAATACTGCAAAAATAAAGGTTAAAAAAAAAGTTACATTAATAAAATTTACCATTTTTAATAATATGATTAAAATATATATGTTAAAAACAAAATTAATTAGCAAAATAGTGAGAATTATATGTACTTTGTGGTGTACGTTAGACTCATCAAATGCACATCCAACAGGAAATGTGTCACCTGCAGGTTTTGATAGAAAATTCATAAGTTACTAAAAAGGAAAATTAATAGGTTAAGTGACAATCAATCAGGAAACATATATGATTAATTAATTAGATTCCTTGATAATTTATCAGACTTACCAACAACAGCCCACTGAGGAAGCCCTCCAAACTGTGGAAGAGTAAGAACCTTCCCAAGATCTGGAAATTTAGCAATTTATAAGATTCTTATATATATATAAGGTAATTTTGATTTGTAATTTTAGCCATAAGCCTTATTTTTTTCCTTCTCATGATTAACGATTAATTACCATGGATAAGAGCAGTCAGGTGAAGCCAATCTTCGTTAGGATAATCTTTACGGATTGCTTCTGCAGATTGAAGCAAATGCTGAATTTGTGGTTCATCAAGATCAGGATCACTCTCGTCAACCACTTCGTTAAGGAGCTCACAGCATTCCCAAATGTTCATCACCATCTTATCCAATTTTCCATACTCTTTCCTCATTTTACTTACCTGAAAAAGTATAACCATATTTTTATATGAAATCTTTAGAAACTATTTTTAATATTTTGTATCAGGAATTCATAAATAATATCCATGCGAACTTTTACGTGGATAGGTATACCCATACACACAAACTAATAAACCTTAAATTAAAAAAAAAAAAATAGATAAGAGAGAGAGATTTTACAAAGTCTAAAGTTTGGTTGGTGTGTTGTGTTTTGTAGAATTCCTCGACGCTCTTCTGCCTTTCGCTGTTCGCATCCGCGTAATCTCTACAACAATTCACATTTGATTATATTATATTTTTCGAATTATTAGAAAAAAATGTTTATAAATTATATATTAAAAAAAAAGAAACCTGAACTGACGACCAAATGCGTTCACCCCAGGAGCCAAAAACACATCCTCATCATCAGATGATTTCTTCGACATTGGAATCCCGTTGTCCATTTGTAGCTCTTCGGTCTTTTTTTGTGTTGTAAAATCCTCATGCCCTGAAAAAACATATATAGAGTAAAAATCATTAACGTTTTTTTTCTAATTTTGTTAATGGATATAAATAAATTATAAAAAAACGATAATTATTGTAGTAAAGGAAGATAGATGTTTACCAAAAACAGAGTTTTCGACAGAGATAGTCATCTTTTAAGAAGAAAACAAAAAAGATGAATATATGGAGAACAAAAAGATCGAGAGAGAATGTCTACAGAAAGGTGTAGTTTGATGAAGACACAAAAGGGGTATTTGTAGTGGTGATGGGATTTGGAGATGATAAGTCCTTTCCTCTATATTTAGAGAGAAATCCAAAGTATTATTTGATTTTGACCACGAATTATTTAGCAAACCTGGATTTTTTAAATCCATCTATCAAAAAAAGACAAAAGTCACAAAATTAAAATAAAATCTGACCATCATAAATAAGGCGTATGTCAAAACAAAATATTTGTTAAAACTTTATACCATGTCAATCGAATATTCTTTCTTTATACGCTATAAGCTAATATTGAATATACCAAACTTGATTGTAAAATCCTTATTTTATTTTGGCATATGTGTCCTCTTCCTTTTTTAGGATTTGGCTACAATTAACATCTGTCAAATTGTATTCAAACCTAAAAAAAAACTTTGTTACAACAAGTGTTTCATGCTTTGAAAACTTTAGAGAAAGCTTCTTATCTCTTTTCTCTTAGGTAAGCCGATTTTCTCATGATTTTGTCAAGGATCTTCTTGATATGCCTCTAGGGAGGGTATACTAATTGCAAATTTGCATTATGTAATGTATTAACCCCAAATCATTGTTCTGATGTTATAATACTACAACCACTATTATTACACTACTAATCAAATCAATAAAGTTCATGGAAAAAAATGTATGAGGAAATTAACCTTTTGTTTTGCTTGGCAAGTAGAGAGAGTTCCACGAATTTATAAATCCTGTTCGAGTTATGCTAATGGGCCTATATGACGATATATGGCCCATTAAGAATCGGGCTTTGTGGAGTCTGTCTCAGTATCATCTATATTGTGTGACTGGTGTGGTGCATCAGTTAATCAGAAAGTCGTTGTCTTCTTCCTCCGACCTCCATGGCTCTAATCAGTAACAACTTTTTGCTCTTCAGTTTTACTTTCAAGCTTCTCCATCTACTTCGCGTTTCATCGGAATCTTCATGGATCGCCGGCGATGTGTCTCGAGCCCCGATGAAGCTCCTCGAATTCGCGAAGAGTCCGGAGGTTTTCGATTGGATGGTGAGAGTCAGGAGGAAAATCCACGAACATCCGGAGCTGGGTTACGAGGAATTCGAGACTAATAAACTCATTAGGTCGGAGCTGGACCTCATCGGAGTCAAGTACAGGTATCCGGTCGCTATCACCGGCGTTATCGGGTATATCGGCACCGGAGAACCTCCGTTCGTCGCGCTGAGGGCCGACATGGATGCGTTGGCTATGCAGGTGTAGTATCATTAAATTCTTCTTAATTGGTTTCAGGAAAGTTTGAATTCTGAATATATCAGTTCATTGGAGAAGTGATGTTTCATGGTTCATGTATTAACTTTATCGAATTTGATTCGAAGGTTTCCTGATTATATACCATCACCAATATCAATCCCTTAGGAAATGAATGATGATAGCATTTGAAATGATAATCTGATTGATTTCGAATTACAGGAAGCTGTTGAGTGGGAGCACAAGAGCAAAGTTCCCGGTAAAATGCACGCTTGCGGACACGATGGCCATGTCGCTATGCTTCTTGGTGCTGCAAAGATACTTCAAGAACATCGCCACGATTTGCAGGTTTGTACACACTTTCTGCATTGGCCTTTTGCTTTCATCAGCAACAATCTCTCACTCAACAATACTTTGTTTGTTGTTAGGGAACTGTGGTGCTTATCTTCCAGCCAGCTGAGGAAGGTTTGGCCGGAGCGAAGAAGATGATAGAAGAAGGAGCGTTGAAGCTCGTTGAAGCCATTTTCGGGATTCATCTAACCAACCGGATTCCCTTTGGGAAAGCCGCTTCACGTGCAGGCTCCTTACTGGCTGGATCTGGACGCTTTGAGGCTGTGATAACCGGGAAAGGAGGTCATGCTGCCATCCCACAACATACGATAGATCCAGTTGTTGCAGCTTCAAGCATCGTCCTCAGTCTTCAACACCTGGTCTCACGTGAAACAGACCCTTTGGATTCAAAGGTTCCTTTCTTACTGTCCTTATACCTCATATCACGTGGCCTTGGCTTCTCTTCTAACAGAATTCTCATTCGGATTGCTTCTGCAGGTTGTTACAGTTTCTAAGGTTCACGGAGGCAATGCCTTCAATGTCATCCCTGATTCAGTCACCATAGGAGGAACTATCAGAGCCTTTACTGGTTTTTCTCAGCTTCAACAAAGACTCAAAGAGGTAATGTCTTTCAAGATTGCACCTTTTTAGATTTTCCGGCGTCATTGCTTCACCGGTTTCGACTTTTGATTCTAAGGTTATTACCAAGCAAGCAACAGTCCACCTGTGCAATGCATCCGTGAATCTAACACCAAACGGTAAAGAACCGCTCCTACCAACCGTGAACAATGTGGGCTTATACAAGCAGTTCAAGAACATGGTCGGAGATTTGTTGGGTGGAGAATCTTTTGTGGAAGCGTCTCCTCTTATGGGAGGAGAGGACTTCTCCTACTTTGCAGAAGCAATCCCTGGCCATTTCTCGCTCCTGGGAATGCAAGATGAGTCCAAAAGTTATGCTTCGACTCATTCACCACTATTTAGAGTCAACGAGGATGTGCTTCCGTACGGTGCTGCGATCCACGCATCGATGGCTGTAAGGTACCTTCAAGACAAGGCATCTAAAGGAACCGACTCACCCAAAGGCTTTCATGACGAACTTTGAAGCCAACACGTTTCGTTATTATTACACTTGCATATAGTACATTGGTTATTGCTGGTTAGCGATTAACCCAAAATCCCATGTCGGGTCATTGGTTTTAGAACTCAAAACGAAATGATGAAATCAAAAAGATTTTATAGGTTGTTTAAAATAAGAAACAGATTCAGAAGTAAAAAAAAGAGTCGTATTTCATAGCATAGAATCAAAACATCTAAGTTTAGTGCCAAAGAAATAAACATGCCAAAAACAAACGAAGAGAAAAATCCCGAAAAGGTTACAAAATAGTCATATGAGAAGGTTTCAGAGAAAGCTCTCTTTGCAGCATCTATCTTGTACTTCTCGGAAGAGTTGTGTCCATCATCTATCTTCTACTTCTCAGACGAGTTAGGTCCTCTCTTCTTGCCGAAACCAACAACTGCGAAACAAATCCATCAACGAACAAAAATCAATGTATATACATAAAGACTGGTGTTGTCATTTGATTGCAGAGACGTGAACAATCAGATATTGTCTGGCTAACAAAAGAGCTATCATCTATATAAACATAGCACAACAGAAGCATAAACATTCAGCTTTTTAAAACATTTCTGTAGATTCATAATACAATGCAATTTCGAGTGATCACAAATCCCAATTCACTGAATTATTAGCTATAAACTGAACAATGTAAATCTAATCAGCAAAGTGTCTAAATCCCTAGTCTTATGGGAAAGGAGCTGAGAAATTACCGGCGGTGACGAAACGGCGATTGTGCTGCATACGCTTGTGAGCACGACCTCTGGGTTTCTTCTTCTTATCCTGCTTCGCCACCTTCGGTGTTTGTCCTCTGACCTTACCGGCACGAGCCAAAGATCCGTGTACTTTTCCTGAAATCGACAAACACTAAACGTTAAACAGATCCGAAAGGCAAAATATCAAACAACCAAATCGAACGACTAGATTTTCACTGATACTGTAGTTAAAAATAAAACTCTAGAAGCTCTGAGGAATTACCCATGGCGGATTTGCTTCTCTCCTTTTTTTCTTCCGACGGCTGCAAGAAGCTTAAACGTGAGGGTGTGATCTCAGAATTAGGGTTTTCGAGCTGATGATATGTATTTATATCTGACAATGAAATTTATTGGGCCTACATTTTGAAAGCGTTTATGCATAAGAGGTTATAAATATGGACCCTTACCAAAATAATTACTATTGGGTATTTCAAGCCCATTAAGTAACACAAGTTTGACAATCTCTGAATATTTGATCAATGTTTTTGGAAGATCTATGGTCGCATAATATAATAACTAAAGATTTTTGGGAATATTTTATCTACTATAAAAAGATTATAGTTGCTAAATTTTTGTAACAACTTTTATATTTGTTATTTTAAAGATTCATTTTTGTTTCAATTTATTTGTTGTTTTTGACAATTTTTATGTAAAGTTAATAAAATAATATTGGAATCTGGATAAAAAAATTTTCTAAGGATTCTTTTTTCAAAAAGAGACAACTTTTTTTATTTAAAAGATTATTGTAATTATTTTTTTTGTAATTAAATGAGTTTTTTAATATGCGTGAATTATGTTAAAACAACAAATAATACGGAACGGAGGGAGTATTAAATAGCGTCTTTGATTAACATCGTTTGTTCTTTTTTAAAATTCCATTAATAAGAGGCAATATATTCTTGGAACAAAAAGAAAAAGGAATGATTACGAATCAAATATTCCATCTCCTCCGTTAGAATCTTTGGCTTGTCAATTTCCAATTTTATCCCTACATAATTTTTCAAAATCCAAGCAACATATAAATATCCTGAAACCTCCTTCTTTAGGTTTTTTTTTTAATTATCAAACTCGCCGCCAAATTCATCACTACTCAAAGTTTTCGAACAATGGGTGATGAGATTTCGCCGACGGCAGATCATCAATTAGCCGCCGTCTCTTTGGGAAACGATGTAGCGTCGGTCCAGAAAGCGCGGGTACTCGTCTAGTTTTCTTCCTTCTTGCTTTCGACACAGATTCTTTAATTAGAGGCTTAATCAAAAGTTGAGAGTGTTTTGAGTATATCTTAAGTTTGAGTGGAGTCTGCTAATTGCTAATTAAATTTCTTTGCCTGTGATTTTCAGATTTCATCAGTTATAAGAATCCGAAGCGTGCTTGCCTTTGCCACCCACAGTTTCTTTCAAGAAAATGGTTACAACTACATTCAAACTCCAATCATCACAACAAGTGGTTGCGAAGGTGTAGCTGTTCTTCCATCATCGTTATAGAAAAAGGAACTTAGAGATTTCTGACCTTCTTGCTTTCTTTTTACTTTGTCTTTCGTTAGGCCTAAGAAAATCTTAAGATTTCAAAATAAAAGAGATCATTTAGCTTCTGGTTAAACGGTGTAAGAAATAGTATGCATGGGGTACAAAATAATTCCAAGTAAGAGCTCCATCATGGCTGTGGTCAATTTACTCCTTTGTGAATCTTGATGCATCTAAAAACCTTGATCTTTAAAAGATTTGGTGGCTATCCTAAGTTGTTGTGACCACAGTGAATGCGTTAATTGTCTCTTCGCTATATTTCCTTGTGCAGTTGTGCTGGAAACTCTTGCGAACTGCCGCGTTCGATATGTAAGCATGATGGTCCTGATTCTGAATTAGAACCACACCATGAAATCATTGAAAGACAAAATCACCTTCCTTTATAATTTCTCAAACAAATCAAATCATTGTAAGGAATACAAATGAAGGCCACACAACACATATAAAATAAATGACAAGATCCCTCTCAAACCAAAAATAAGAATCGTCTTAACCCAACCAGGTCAGGTAAAGATTTGAAACTTTAAAATTTTCCTTTGTTTGCCCGTTTTGAGACATAGGCCCAAAGATTAGTGGATTTTGTGGATTTTGCGGCCAACAGAAGGCTAATAATTTATTTATTTAAGACAATGACACATTAGATCCCCAAAGATTTAAAAAGACAAACCACACAAGAAATTGGAGACGTCCACACATGAAGAGTAACCGTAGATATATATTGTGTGTTATGCCATGTCACACAAATGAGCTAACAAAATGGCTTATCAAAATAAAACTAACATGTAGGAACATTTCCCAAACTAAATAAGAGGTAAAAAAGAAACAAACGTGAATTGTTGTAAACCCTTTGAAACACACGAACTCTCCTTGCAGTAGAAACATGAAGACACGTTTGCACAAGAAGACCCAATAACATAATATATAGAATTGGAGAGAAGTTTGGCCGGCCTGAGTCAGATAATGAAGGTGGTTATATATATATCTGCCACCTGCCAAAACATTACAAATTGAAACGTTGGGATTTAGCTACATGCCAATGCATTTTCAAATAATGATTGCATAAAACGCAATGCTTGATGATCTTGTAGACATGTAGAGAAGAAATAGATTAGCTTGGTCTGGTTTTTGAGAACCGATTTAGTTGTAAATGAATGAATTGAATTTTGACATTGATTTATTTATCTATATGGATCTGGTTTTGTTCGATTATCTGGAGTAATCAAGTTTCAGTTATGCGAAAATATATGGAGTTGTATTACAAACCGGATAATGTGAATACGGAATTATATCACAGAACCGGACGGTTGTTTGTATTGTTGATTAGGTTTGCGGTTCGTGTGGGCTGGTAGATATTCTAGTGGGCTTAGAAGCGTAAGATAGTTTGGGTGATATTATAATTCAAAGGAGTTTATGAACACCTGATGTTGATATGTCCGAGTGGTTAAGGAGATTGATTCGAAATCAATTGGGTTTGCCCGCGCAGGTTCGAATCCTGCTGTCGACGTTTCTTACTTTTTCGCTATCATTAAAATGAGGTAATAAAGGTACCGTAATAAAACTCAAAACATAAAACAATGTCCATGTGTACCATTTACTTCACATACATAAACCATACGAGATTCTTAGCATTAGCATTAATTTGTTTTTATGCTAATTATGGTTCTTAGCATTTAGAATCATATAATACACATTAAACAGAAACGCAAATGTAAGCAAAACAATCAAGTAGGCCTGGACATTCGGATATTCGGATCGGTTCCGGGTCCTATCCGATCGGTTCCAGATCTATCGGGTAGAGGGATTTGATATTTATATAGGTACCGATTGAATTTCGATTCGGTTTCAGTTCGGTTATTGTCGATTCCGAGTCGGTTCGGGTATGAAAATTCAGAACCGTGTAAAACCCGAATATTTTCGGTTCTCATTAGAATTCGGTTCGGGTCGGTTATTTATACTCGATTTTACCCGAAAAACTTAAAAAAAACCTGTTTACCCGAAATGTTAGTTCATACCCGAAAAAAAAGATGCAAACATACAATCTTAAACAACACCTCTCATCGAAAATACCAAATTCAAATCCAAAGTACTGGAAAAAACACAAAACATAAAATAGAGTACACAATCATTTCGAAGATGCAAATAGTTCAAAGATAAAAAACATAAAATGACTAAATGAGCCATACTTGAGTTCATCTAAATGGAAAAGATTTGAGGTGATAAGTCTTCCATCTTCACTTCCACTTCTTGTCTTCTTCAATGTCCTCCTGAACAAAACAAAACAACATTACATCAAAGAATGTTAGGCTACTTAAGACATTAAGAATTGGCGACTGGCGAGAGTAAGGACTTAGTTACCTCATTCTCACTTCTCATTTCTCAGGTTCCTTGACCTTACATGTTGAATTCAGGTTCAAACTCTAAAAAACGAGAGCAAGGACTTAGTTAGTAAATCAAAATTGTAAAGGCATATATTAAGCTAGTTCAAAAGAAAGAAAGTTACCTCTCATAAGATCATCTTCCAACTCTACATCCGAAAGAAGTTGTTCAATTGTAATCACTCCTTTTTCATTCATATGAATTTCACATTTCAACCATTGTTCAGTGCACATCAACACTTCAGCCATGTATGGTGTCAAACCGCTCCTATACGGATCTAATACTCTCCCACTAGTACTAAATGCAGATTCTGATGCAACTGAAGACACTAGCATTGCAAGTATATCCCTAGCTACTAGAGACAGAATTGGGAACTTGAGACTGTTTCTTTTCCACCAGTCTAAAACATCGTAATCTGTACCTTTCATAAGCTTCGGATTCTCGACAGGTTCTTTCAAGTACAGTTCCCGCTCATTAACTGATTCTGGAATCCCAGATTCTTGCAAAAGCTCCTCATACAGGCTATCCATTCTCTCATAGCCGAGACCATTACTAAAAACCCTTCTATTAAAAACTTCACCTGTAACTTGATCTTCCGACTGTGACTGCGACTGAGACTGAGTAGACGATGTTCTTTGTGACTGAGACCCACCAGTAGTAGTTTTGTTAGCAAAACCATTGTACTCGTCAAACAAACTCTCCAATATCTTCATGATTTCTTTTGAAAGTTGATTAAACTCGATGCTTTCTATGCCATAAAGCATCTCAAAACAGAGGTGAGCAAACTTCATCTTCTTCCTTGGGTCGAAAACACTTGCTACTATCAAAAGCTTGTTCATCTCACGGTTTTGAGATGAAGCATTTTCCTTTGTAGTTACCCAGAACGGATTCCAGTACATCTTTAATTTCGTCATCATAGCAAAGACTTTAAAACTTAGCTCTTGATCATGACCTGCATTAGTGCTGATGACACTAATATTCCTTGTGATGGTGACTATCTCTGCGTAGATTTTATGAGCAGTCACTGAAGTTGAAGCTGAAAGACTCAAAGTGGAATTGTAAAAAATGATTAGGAATTGAATCAACCTCTCAACTTCTTCAAAATCAGTTGTAGATGGTGGCCCGATCCTCTTCTTCCCCTCCACAATTTCCAAGAAGTAGTCGTTATACGGTTTATCTTCAGCCTCCATCTTCTCAAATGCCAATTTAAACTTCATGGCTTGATCCAGCATGAGATAAGTGGCATTCCATCTCGTCCTCACATCTAAAGGTAAGCTTCACCTTGTCATAATCCCTGTTTCTACACGAAACTCAAACGACTTAAGTCTGTATGTTGAAGAACTCACATACTGAATACCATTACGAACAGCAGCAATACTGGCATCTATCTCCATCAAACCCTCTTTCACGATCAAGTTCAAGATGTGAGTTGAACACCTCAAATGCAAAAAATTCCCTTCCAGAACCAAAGCATCATCACCAACTTGACTGAATCCTTCCTTGAACCTCTTCATAGCCGAACTGGTAGCTGTGGCATTGTCTACTGTGATGCAGAAAGATTCTCTTTATATCCCACTTTCCTAAACAGTCAATAAGAACCTTCGAGATTGTAGCACCTTTATGATCTGAAACCGGTTTGAAGCCTATAATCAACTTCCTTAACTTCCAATTAGCATCAATAAAATGTGCTGTTACTACCATATAACTAGCTGAAGTATTGGGAGCAACCCATATATCTGTAGTTAGGGACACCCTCTACTTATTCTGTCCAAGAATATTCTTCATAGTTGCTTTCCTTGAGACAAACATCTCCAGAATTTCTCTTGTGCATGTTCTCCGAGAATGAGGCTGATACAGCTTCACTCTTGAGCAGAAATGTCTCCAAGCTAAACTCTCTACGAAAGCTAATGGCAATTCTGCTAATACCATCATCTCATTTGTAGCATCCCTAAACACTTTTTCAGATACCTTACACATTGCTAGATTCNTTCTTGTCTTCTTCAATGTCCTCCTGAACAAAACAAAACAACATTACATCAAAGAATGTTAGGCTACTTAAGACATTAAGAATTGGCGACTGGCGAGAGTAAGGACTTAGTTACCTCATTCTCACTTCTCAATTCTCAGGTTCCTTGACCTTACATGTTGAATTCAGGTTCAAACTCTAAAAAACGAGAGAAAGGACTTAGTTAGTAAATCAAAATTGTAAAGGCATATATTAAGCTAGTTCAAAAGAAAGAAAGTTACCTCTCATAAGATCATCTTCAAACTCTACATCCGAAAGAAGTTGTTCAATTGTAATCACTCCTTTTTCATTCATATGAATTTCACATTTCAACCATTGATCAGTGAACATCAACACTTCAACCATGTATGGTGTCAAACAGCTCCTATACGGATCTAATACTCTCCCACTAGTACTAAATGCAGATTATGATGCAACTGAAGACACTAGCATTGCAAGTATATCCCTAGCTACTAGAGAAAGAATTGGGAACTTGAGACTGTTTCTTTTCCACCAGTCTAAAACATCGTAATATGTACCTTTCATAAGCTTCGGATTCTCGACAGGTTCTTTCAAGTACAGTTCCAGCTCATTAACTGATTATGGAATCCCAGATTCTTGCAAAAGCTCCTCATACAGGCTATCAATTCTCTCATAGCCGAGACCATTACTAAAAACCCTTCTATTAAAAACTTCACCTGTAACTTGATCTTCCGACTGTGACTGCGACTGAGACTGAGTAGACGATGTTCTTTGTGACTGAGACCCACCAGTAGTAGTTTTGTTAGCAAAACCATTGTACTCGTCAAACAAACTCTCCAATATCTTCATGATTTCTTTTGAAAGTTGATTAAACTCGATGCTTTCTATGCCATAAAGCATCTCAAAACAGAGGTGAGCAAACTTCATCTTCTTCCTTAGGTCGAAAACACTTGCTACTATCAAAAGCTTGTTCATCTCACGGTTTTGAGATGAAGCATTTTCCTTTGTAGTTACCCAAAACGGATTCCAGTACTTCTTTAATTTCGTCATCATAGCAAAGGCTTTGTAACTTAGCTCTTGATCATCACCTGCATTAGTGCTGATGGCACTAATATTCCTTGTGATGGTGACTATCTCTGCGTAGATTTTATGAGCAGTCACTGAAGTTGAAGCTGAAAGACTCAAAATAAAATTGTAAAAAATGATTAAGAATTGAATCAACCTCTCAACTTCTTCAAAATCAGTTGTAGATGGTGGCCCGATCCTCTTCTTCCCCTCCACAATTTCCAAGAAGTAGTCGTTATACGGTTTATCTTCAGCCTCCATCTTCTCAAATGCCAATTTAAACTTCATGGCTTGATCCAACATGAGATAAGTGGCATTCCATCTCGTCCTCACATCTAAAAGTAAGCTTCACCTTGTCATTTTCCATGTTTCTACACGAAACTCAAACGACTTAAGTCTGTTTGTTGAAGACCTCACATAATGAATACCATTACGAACAGCAGCAATACTGACATCTATCTCCATCAAACCCTCTTTCACGATCAAGTTCAAGATGTGAGTTGAACACCTCAAATGCAAAAATTTCCCTTCCAGAACCAAAGCATCATCACCAACTTGACTGAATCCTTCCTTGAACCTCTTCATAGCCGAACTGTTAGCTGTGGCATTATCTACTGTAATGCAGAAGATTCTCTTTATATCCCACTCTGCTAAACAGTCAATAAGAACCTTCGAGATTGTAGAACCTTTATGATCTGAAACCGGTTTGAAGCCTATAATCAACTTCCTTAACTTCCAAATAGCATCAATAAAATGTGCTGTTACTACCATATAACTAGCTGAAGTATTGGGAGCAACCCATATATCTGTAGTTAGGGACAACCTCTACTTATTATGTACAAGAATATTCTTCATAGTTGCTTTCCTTGAGACAAACATCTCCAAAATTTCTCTTGTGCATGTTCTCAGAGAATGAAGCTAATACAGCTTCACTCTTGAGCAGAAATGTCTCCAAGCTAAACTCTCTACGAAAGCTAATGGCAATTCTGCTAATACCATCATCTCATTTGTAGCATCCCTAAACAATTTTTCAGATACCTTACACATTGCTAGATTCCCTTCCTCATCAGGAGTTAACACAGATTGATTTTCAAACTTATTAGCGGCTAGCCATACCTTGTACGACTTGCAACCTTCTAGATGTTTCTTTAGATTGGATGTGCCAGATTTGGTGGGATAAGACATCTCTTTCGCACAATAATGACAATTGCATTTGTCATAATTGTCTTCCTGTCTCGTGAAGTGATCCCAAACCCAAGACCTTGTCTTCTTCCTTGACCCTAAACCAGAACCACTATCTCCGGTTTTGTCTTTCCTCTTACCTTTTTTTCCAGTTCCAGGAGTTGGTGTTTGAGCATCCTCGTCTGTTACATCCATTGGAGAGTCATTGTTTCGTATAGGAGAATCACAAGACGCCATCTGCAACAGAATGAAAACAAAAAACAAACACATTGGTATACAGAAGCACGGATGACATTGACACTCGAGAGAGATAGAGACTAAAAGGATCATTGATATGGGTAAAAATCGAGAGAGACAGAGACATTAGTATACACTTTACAAGACGCCAACATCACATATACATAGATAAGACATCAAGAAAATTCTCTGTTTTGACAAGAAGAGATCATGTTAATCAACTATTCAAGCTATGAGTATGACAATGTTGAAAGCTATGAATTATGAACCCATTGACATATCTGGATTTACATGAACACAACTCTAGACTATCGTATTGACTTACATCTAATGATGATGGAAATCCAAAGCATTATCGAATTTGGATTTCTGGATTTCGATTTTAAGATCGATTAACATAAAAAAATTTCCTATTACAAACAAAAATTAAAGACAAAGAGATAGAGAGACATAGACACATACCTCCGATTGGTTTCTCGACGACGCTGACGGTGGCGATGAAAGAGATCCGGCGAACTTAGCTAGGGATTCCAGTTTGTATTTGAAGATTTATCTGATTCGGGTAATAAGTGTGAGAGGTGAGGAAACTCAATCGATATAAGCCAATAAGCGTCTAAGCCTAAACGGAAGAAGCCCTAATCCCCTGAGTCGTTTTTTTGGTTAACCGATCGGGTATCGGATAGTAACCGGAACCGATCCGATATCCACGATTCTCAATCTCGTTAGCCGTTGGATAAAAAAGGCTTATAACCGAATCCGATCCGAACCGGTTATTTCGGGTCGATTCCGATTCGGGTTTTCGGGTCCGGGGTTTTTGCCCAGGCCTACAATCAAGGTTTGAAATCGCTACATAAACCGAGTCTAGTGGAGGGAAAGTAGGCTTAGGTGCTGCTTTGAATTTGGTTGCTAGGGACTTGGGACCAGAGCTTTAGCCATTTGGTAAGAGAACTGGAGGAACTTAAAGGAACTGTTACGCAGGTTCAGAGATTAACAGCGAGTTTCATCTGTGTAATTCAACAACTAACAAGCATAAGTTAAGGTATTCAAGAAGAAAATGGGTCTCTCCAATAAACTGCATAAGCAATTCAAGTCACACTACAGAGAAAGAAGTGAAAGGTGAAGAACACTTTTGATTGAAACAACAAGAAATTAAAAAAAAAGCCCCAAAACTTGTCTTACTGACAGACTAGTCCCTTATCAATCCTCCTCTTCGATGACCTTAGTGCCAAGTCCACTGAGTCCTTCCGCAGGGATTTCAGCAACAGTGACAAGCGAGAAAAACTCTTCCTTTGCGTCTTCATCGTCGTNAGTGAAGTGTAAAGAAAGGAATTGTACTAGAAGATGAAGTTGGCTTTATTTTGGTTTGAGAAATTCATGAGTACAATCACCATTACTCTGATCTTAAAACTATATATATGACTTTTAAATGTGTAATTTTTAGATTAATACACTTTATTGGCATTTTTTATTTATTGTAATTTAATTTGGTTTGATTTTTTTTTTTTTAAATAGCTACGTAATATTCATAGCCATTTGTGGGTTTTTTCCACATATTGATTGTAGCAACATTGTAACAAATTGGCTACAAACCGTTGAAACAATTTGTCGCACTTTGTTACGATGATTTTGGTAGATTTTTGTCTCTTTTTGCAACAAAAATTACGAAACAATTTGTAGCTAATTTGGTACACACCATTTCAAACATATTTTCTGACAAATTGGATTCAAAATGCCACATTTCACTGCTGTCTCTAATTTGAAGCAATTTGGTACAAATAGTTACAACACCGATATTTGCTATGACCCAATAGTTACGCGTTATTGTTGTAACTAATTTGTAGCAACTCAATTATTTGCTACAAAAACAATTTTACACCCACAAATAAATATGTAGCTATGTTATCATTTTCTTGTAGTTCTGAGAAGAAGTCGTGAACGTTTATTGTCCTGATCATTACTGTGTGTTTACCTAGGACACAAGATACGACAGTATACCTGTGAAGTTTGCATAATATAGATCGATCTTCCTTGTTTGAGTTAGGTCGTTAAAACTAGTGATTCCAGTTTAGGGAAAATCGCCTAGTCTCGTTTGTCTGAACTTTTGTGAGTTGATTTCTAGTTAGAACCCCATAGATTTCCCGAGAAGATCCCCAACGTGTTTCCCCCATCTGCTCTACAACTCGAGATTTACACACTTCAATATTTACTTTTTCTGCACTACTCACCTGATTTCCTTTTTACAAGCACTTAAGTTAATTTTTCCAACTAGCATGTTTTTTAGGAAAACTCCATTTATTCTAGTGTGGATGGCAGGCATGCCAATATATTTGTTGTTTCAGTAGAACTCCTTACGAGCGTTCTTTTTACTACTATTATCTAAAAATAATCAAGTTATTAATTACTGGACGATCCGAAAAGAATCAATAGAAAAATAAAAAACTCGGAATTGATCGATCTCTTATTCCAAACAAACGAAAATGAAAGAAAAGACGAAACATAAATCATGGATCAACTAAGCCCTCTCGGAGACATGCTTAAGAATAAGAAAGAGCAATATCATGTAAATACCATGGAATAAGGTGTTATCCTATTCATGGGGATTATGTAAGTATTCCATTCCCAAAATCAAAAATTGGTTTTTTTTTAGATTGGTTGTAGTTACTAATTCATGATCTGGCATGTACAAAATGAAAATTTCATTCTCGATTCTACGAGAATTTTTAAGAAAGCCTTTCATTTGCTTCTCTTTAATGGAAGTTTTAGTTTCTGATAACATGCATATTTTAGCAATTTTTACGATAATAAGTGAGTGCTTTAATAAGCATTTCACTAAGGTTTTAATGCATAAACACTAGATTTCGAGTATTTGGTTGTTCAAGACTCTTNGGTGGGTTTAGCTGATCTTCGGATTCTAAGTAAGGGAATCTTCCTATCGCACATTCCAACACTGACATGCCCAGACTCCATATGTCGCTGCTGTAGTCATATGTGCTTCCACTGATCCTCTCAGGCTGTGAAGTGAAGAAGAAAAAAAAAGAGACATGATTATGTATTTTCTTTTACAATACCGGATCATCAGGAGGTTTGTGAAAGAAGTGTTTTCCAATTTTAGTGATTTTGGAAAATGCTTCCGTACCGACATATAGTTGTAGGTTCCAACAAATGTGTCCCTCTGTCCCATGGAGCTAGCAAGGCTTGCACTGACACCAAAATCTGAGATTTTCACTTCTCCTTTATGGTTCACAAGAAGGTTTGATGGTTTAATGTCTCTGTGTATGACATGTCTTTCGTTGTGCAGGTACACGAGGCCTTGCAAGACCTGTTAACAAGTTGGGAAAAAAAGTAAGTAAGAGTGATAAAATCATGAGAATGCTTTGAATCATTTGGTGGAGTATTATAGGGAAGCTCAATGGACCTGTTTACAGACAACAGCAAGGTAAGGCTCAAGAATAGTCTTCACTTGTCTTATCACATCAGCAAGAGATCCACGGTCCATGTATTCGAGGACAAGGGAAAAGGCTCCGTTGTGATAGAAAGAGTGGTAGCAGACTACTACATGTGGACATTGTGATGATGCTTGGTTTATCTTGAGCTCCTGGACTATTTGCTTTCGGATTTCTTCTTGTATGTTCATCTGTATGACCTGTGATTCATAAAATAAGCAAACTCAAACCCCCAAATGCTCAAGTCCTGTTTGTCATTCACCAGCATCACAGAGTAAATAGTGAATTCCATGTGAATCATCTAATGTAACTGGTCAAGAAAAATCTCCTTCTAATTAGTTGATCATGCTATCAAAAGAGCAATACTTTCCTTGTCCCTATGCTACACAAAATTTTTAACTTCCACAAAATCTTGAAGATTCAAACAAGAAACTGGCTAATGAGAAGCAAACAAGTGCTTTTTCTTGAAATCGGGATTCAAAAACCGTACCTTCATAGCAAATAATTTGCCAACCCATTTATGCCGAACTAACTGTACGACTCCGCCGCTGCCTTTTCCGATGACTTTCACTGTCTCTAAGTCTTCAGCGGTAATTTCGAAATCAAGCTCCTTGCTATCAGATTGCTATAATTGAAGACAAAACAAACACACACACAAGAATTTGCCTAAATTGCATCTTCTCTGGAACACTGGTCACTTAAAAGGATTAGGGTTTTCAGTAAAGTTACCCTTGATTGCTTCTCATCTGACATCAGCCTTAGCCCCTTCTGGTTCAGCAGAAAATCTCCATCGTGAAACGTTCCACTTGCAGTCCTGTAGGCATTGACCAATTACCCAAATCAAGACGATTAAGTTCTTCCTTTTTGGGGTTTTAATTGAATTAAAATGAACATTCAATCAATTTCCCAGAAAAAGGACTCATTCAAATCCAGAAAATGCCTAAAATCATTTGATTTAGTTTTTTTTTTTTCGCAATCCCCACGAAACAAATCAGATCGTAGTACAATCAGAAATTCAGAATCCAAAAAAAACAAATCGATCTGATTTTATTTGTAGGACCATAAGATGTACGATTTCTATTCGTTTCGAAAGCCAGAGAGAAGAGGAGAATCGCGAAACTTACAGGAAGGAAGAGATCGGGGTCTCTTGAGCTGGAACGGAGAGCTTAAGCTGTTTCAAGTTCGATTTGATCTTCATCTCTCTTTTTTTTCCTTCTTTTCGGACGACGATCTTGGGATTATCGCTCTCTCTCTCTAGGGTTTCTAAATAAGCAACTTCAAGAAAGAGAAAGATAGTGTGAAGTGGAGAGAAGACGACGATTCTTCGAGTTAACGGACTAATAATTTTGAACGCGAGAGACCGGGAAAAATTAAAAATTATACTATAATTAAGAAGTTAGAAATACAAATGGGCTGTAAAGTTAGCCCAGTAAGATTTAAATGGGCCCGAAATTGACCCACGGTACAAGCGTATCTGTCTGTGATTAAGAAGTTCGAAACAGTCCATCATTAATCAAATTAGCTGGATATTTAAAAAAAAAAAAAGTTAATAATTCTAATTTTAGATTAGAATTCATTGCTAAGAAACGCACACATTTATGATCGAAGTTATTATTTTATCTAGAGCGCGTATCCAAAGCTCACAAAAATTAAATTTTATGGGACCGGATTTGTTTCAATTCCCTTTTATTTTTGGGCTCATATGGGACCGAATTTACTTTATACTGGGGTACTTTTTGAGAATACACAAATCATGGGGGGGTGGGGGAGAAAGTAAAGCTGGAATACTCTCAATGCTAAGCGGAATCGAGAGAATATTATCAAATAGAATTTATTATACTGCCTGACGCCCGGTTTCGTTTCCGACCAGTGTTCAACTTCTGACAAGAAAAAACCAATATAGAAAAAAAAACTAAACTAGTTTCCCACTCTCGGCGGAGAGAGAGAAAGAACTTTTTCTGTAGAGAGAGAAAAAGCTTCAAACTCTTTTCACAAAAGAGAGAAGGAGCTCGAAGAAGAAGAAGAAGAAAAAGAAGCTTCCTTCTTTCGAGGAAAGGAAGTAAGATAGTGAAGTTATCATCAATGGCGAGAGATTTCAAGCTCATCTTCGCCATTTCTCTCCTTCTTCTGCTTCTTGGTTTGCCTCTCTCTCTCTCTTATCTCTCTTATCTCTCTTATCTCTCTCTTATTCACTAGACGATTAAAGCAAATGATTCTGCACTTCGAAGAGCTTTCTGGGACTCTGTTCTGCTTATACATTCATTAGTTTCCAGTTTCGATTCATATTCAATTGAAAATTTGATCCCATTACTTTCTCGTAATCTACTGTAGAGCTTGAGCTTCTGTACAATTGCAATTCCTATTTACGTATCTGTAATTTTTCAAGACAAATTCGGTCGGAAAAAAAAAACCCAATTGATTCTGTCTTCTTTTTTTTCCCCCAATTTTTTTTTGCAGACTGTTGCTACGGTGGCAAGGTCGGAGTTTGTTACGGAAGAAGCGCCGACGATCTTCCGACGCCGGAAAAAGTTGTTCAATTGATTAAACAGCACAAAATCCAATATGTTCGTATCTACGATTACAACTCCAAAGTCCTCAAGGCATTCGGAAACACGAGCATCGAGCTCATGATCGGAGTCCCAAACTCCGACCTCAACGCTTTCTCTCAGTTCCAATCAAACGTAGACACGTGGCTAAAGAACAGCGTCTTGCCGTACTATCCAACGACCAAGATCACTTACATAACCGTCGGAGCCGAATCCACCGACGATCCACACATCAATGCTTCGTCTTTCGTCGTCCCCGCGATGCAGAACGTGTTAACCGCTCTGCGAAAAGTCGGTTTGAGCAGAAGGATCAAGGTCTCGACCACTCTCTCGCTCGGTGTGCTCTCTAGGTCTTTCCCTCCTTCCGCTGGAGCGTTCAACAGCAGCTACGCCTACTTCTTGAGGCCAATGCTCGAGTTCCTCGCGGAGCACCAGTCTCCTTTCATGATCGATCTTTATCCGTACTACGCTTACAGGGATTCCCCGAACAATGTGTCTTTGGACTATGTGTTGTTCGAGTCTTCCTCTGAAGTGATTGACCCGAACACGGGTTTGCTCTACAAGAACATGTTTGATGCTCAGGTCGATGCTCTCTATTACGCCCTCACGGCTTTGAACTTCAGGACAATCAAGATTATGGTTACCGAGACTGGATGGCCAACCAAAGGCTCGCCGAAGGAGAAAGCTGCTGCGTCACCTGACAACGCGGAGAGATACAACACGAACATAATCCGCCACACGGTTACAAACCAAGGCACGCCTGCGAAGCCAGGAGAGGCGATGAACGTCTATATATTCTCGTTGTTCAACGAGAACCGGAAAACCGGTTTGGATTCAGAGAGAAACTGGGGATTGTTCTACCCTGACCAGACGAGCGTTTATCAGCTGGATTTCACGGGGAAGAACAGCGGGTTCCGGTCGAATTCGAGTGGTACAAACTCAAGCGGGAGTAGTAGTAGCTGGTGCATTGCTTCTTCTAAAGCTTCAGAGAGAGATCTGAAAGGTGCTTTGGATTGGGCTTGTGGTCCTGGGAATGTTGATTGCACGGCTATTCAACCGAGCCAGCCTTGTTTCCAGCCAGATACGTTGGTTTCTCATGCTTCTTTCGTGTTCAATAGCTATTTCCAGCAAAACAGAGCAACAGACGTCGCTTGTAGCTTTGGAGGAGTTGGTGTTAAGGTCAACAAGGACCCTAGTAAGTAAACAGAATCTCCCATCTTTTGGCTTCTGCAAAATCACGAATCAACACAGTCTTGGTTTAACCTTTAATCTGATTCAACGTTGTTACAGGTTATGACAAATGCATATACATAGCCGCAGGCGGGTATGTCTTAAAAACAGCAACTCTTGTTTCAGATTTGCAAACATATTCTTTTACTGATTTGTTAAAATATTCTGCAGAAACAAAACCAAGGCGACGAATGCAACTGCACTGACCTCATCTGCTTCGACTTCGCGTGGAAACGAATTGCCCATATGCATTTTGAGACTCTGTCTCGTAACGTTGTTGTTCGGTTTGCAAACTCTGAATTCACAAGCATTGTAACTCGAAATCTGAAAGAAGTTTGAGTCGGTGTTTTTAGCAAGAATGTAGCAATAGCAAGAAAAAGTAAGATTTGTTGCTGAACGGTTTTGGTCAAGAAACTGTGACCGTTTGAGATTTTGTCTTTCTTCCTGCAGTGGAATTGTTGTACAGACATTCTGTCTTAAATCAATTGTGTCCATAGATCTTGTGATCTGAATCTGTCCTCACTGCAATTCACAAAAGTTTCAATCTGAAGAACCATTCATAAACTCTAAAGCTATGGTACCACACTGCCATTCATTAATAAATTTCAACTCCACACAAATGAAGACAATACCATATTGTTTTAGAATCACACAACCCCCAAGATCCATCACATGGTGGTAGGTAATACACACTCGGACTATTGACTGATTGATCACATTGGATATATAAATAGTTTTTTTTTTTTCTCTCACGACACAACTAGAAGATTACATGAGCGACAAGAATATAGCAGCAGCTTGGGTTTCAGAGCCCCGATTCAATCAGGTAGTCACCGAGCCTCTCCACGACCGTATTGCACTGCCCAGGAGCCATTGGTTCATCATAGATACCAAAGACCAAGGCTTGGGTCGTCTTCTTGATGGTAACACCACCAGCTCCCTAAAAATGGAAGCAAAAGCAACACTGGTTTATTAAAAACAAGTAGCAGTGAAACAAAGGTTTCATCAAAATCAGACAACAATCAAACAGCCAAGTTACCTTCTTTCCTCGAATGACAGCATTTGGCTCTCCTTGGATCACCATGTACTTTGTGCCACCGATGAACAATCCCGTTGGGGCAAGTGTTCCAGGTTCAGCAAAATCTTTGTTGATGCCCTCGATTTCCTCAGGCTTCAACTAAACAAAACCAATACTAAAATGGTAAGAGAAACGTAGACCCATGAGAGCAAACCACAAACTACATAACAAGTACAAATGCTGAAAAATCACATTTCACGAAAACAGCATTACTTGTACAGCTAAATAGCAGTAAAATCTCACTCCGGAAGAACCACAAAACCCATGAGCATGCGAATCAGGAAACCAAACTCAACCACAAAGAACTTGTCCATTTCCAAAGTCGCATCTTTCTACTTAAAAAGTTTTAAACTTGTGTATCTAATTTCTTCTACTGCAGCATCTATTGCACTTTATAACCCCAACAAAACACAAAAAATGAATCAGAAAACCAAAATCAAAACAATAACCAAACAGGAGGGCACGGATAAGAAAATGCTGAATTTAGAGGAATCAATCTATATATAGAAAATTCCAATGAAAACTCTATAGATATCACTAAACAAATGCATGAGCTAATATTATCAGATATTTCTACAAATTCCATCAATAGATCCAATTCAAAATTCGTCTAGAGAAGGCAATTAAGGGGGAGAACTGAATTGATCACGAAAACGTATAAAACATAACCCCCCCTCCCAAAAAAAGGGTTGCAGGTTTCAACAACAAAGTCCCGCCGAAGCAAACGCGCATAGCCAATAAGAATCAGCTCCGGCTGAAGAAACAAACCCTAACCTGAGGGAAATTGGCGCTCTGAGCCCAGACGCTACCGTCTTGGCCAAGAATTGCGGCGGCGGTAAGGCGGTTTCCTTCAACGTCGCACATCAAGTGATCGTCGACGTAAGTCTGCCACGACATCTTCGTCTTCTTCCTCGGCTCTGCCTTTTCTGTGGTTAATCGGAATGTTCTGGAGAATAGCGTCCAAATTACGAGTGAGTGTGTGGCAAATATAGATTTTATACATAAAAGACACGTGCTAGTATATTTTTATATAGAATTATCATTTGACGAGTATTAAAAAAAATTGATAGCATTTTTTAATTTTACTAATATTTAATTATTTATAGTATTTATTATTTAACGAGGATTTTCTGAAAATGCCGGTTAATTCTCCAAATCTTGGTCGATCTACTAAAGTAAAACCTCTGTAAATTAATAATGTCGAGGCTTCAAGATTTTATTATCTTATACAGGTATTAATTTATCTATAAATTAATAATTATTAATTTATCGATAAATTAATCGGTTTAAACTTTTAACGTTCATCAAAAAAAAATACAAAATTGTTTCCGAAATTATAAAATTCATTTAGAAAATATCATATCAAAGAATTTAAAGATAAATCAACAATGTTTATAAACTTAAAATAATAATTTAATCATATTTTACTATATTACCTAAGTTATATATATAAATATATATATATGCTTAGATGTGTAATTATTAATTTAGCTTATTATTGGGACCATATATTTACATAAGAGTTTCAAAAAAATTATTATCTTATTATCTTATCGAATTTTGCCAATTTTTACACCGGCCCGGCTCGGGACCAGCAAAAATTATTAATTTATAGTGATTATTAATTTATCGAGTATTAATTTATAGAGGTTCTACTGTATATAAGAGCATCTCCAATGCATAGAACCTTTTATGGGTTCTTAAAAATATTTTAATCATAAATTTTGAAAATTTTGAAGTTAAAAACCTTATTAAAAAAAATTAAATTGGATGGGTCCAATGGTAGAACCCATATGAGATTCTTAAGAATAAAAAAAAATATTATTTTTAAAATTAGAATATTATAAGTAAAAATTATTGATCTACTAATATCTTAAAAATTATTGTATTTCATAAAATTTTAAACAGACATTACATAAAAGCATATTAAAAAAGAAGTACAATAGAAAGAAGATGGTTTTTTTTTTCTCTAAAAAAATATTGACCAATAGAAAGAACACACCTAGGGGTTTCTTACCAATTCTAAAGTCTCCTTGTTTAGAACCAATTCTCATCTTTTATTTTGTTTTTGATTTTTTTTTTCCCTTCTTTTCCTTAAAAACCCAAGTTCAGAACTTCCATTGGAGGTGATCTAACCCTCTGTAGTATATAGTAGTTTATATCGATGATGTGGCAAATCTATCTTATTATATAAAGTTGGTTGCGTCAAAGTTGCTAATTCACATGATCCCCTTTATATATATATTTATTCTAAAATTTTGACGAATATTATCCTATTTTTATTATAACTAGGAGAATATTCGCGCATACGCGGATTCTTTTTCTATATATTTTTTTAAGATGTCTTATTTATATATCTCAAACCTTCTATAATCACAACAATCAAAATTAATTATAATTTGAAACATTCAACCATTATATATTTATATTAAAAGAGTGTACAATTTTTTATCAAAGAGTTAAATTAAAAGGGAAAAATCATTTACAAGGAAACTAACTTTTTATTTAAACCAACTTTTGAGAAAATTAACATAAAAAAGCTTAACTAACATAAAAGAAAAAAAAAGATGATGCTATAATCCTTTAAGATCGTCCACATAGGATTTAAAATAACAAGTTAAAATATGTCAAAAATCAGCATTTTAATTAAAATAGAAATCAATATCTTAAAATTTAAATTAACAACGAAAATTTTATACTATATAAAAGTTGATGCATTATTCCATTGAGAACGTCCACATAGGATCGAAAAACCTCAATCTCATTGGTGCAAAACAACGTTCTCATTAAACACAAATAATGTTGCTAAGTTTTTTGTTTATCATATTTAGGTCCTATAATTTTATATCTTATTAATATTTTACTTATATAATATTATAAATATAATTTTCACTTATAAGATTAGATAAACATATCAAAATTAGAATACAAATATTTATAGAAAAGAAATATAATAACATTAAAAACAAATTTTATACAAAAACAATATTATATTAAGCAAATTTAATACAAAAAATATAAAATAAAATTGCTATGTTTTTATTTTATCTTTGTCTTCTTCTTCTTTCTTCCTCAGCTATGTTTTTTTTTTTTAATAAGATACTTCATTGGAACTCAGCTCTGTTTCTTCTCTACTGTGTGGCATTTAGGCAAATATAGATTTATACATAAAGAACACATTCGAGTATACTTTAATATAAAATAACCATTTGACGAGTGTAAAAAAAATTGATAATATTTTTTAATTTTACTAATATTTATATTATTTAATGATCATAGCAATCTTAATATATAAAATTAACAAATTATTAATAACTTATAAACTCTTATAGTTTTATTTATAAATATTTTTTAATTAATCCAACATATTTAGAAAAATTAGTAAATTATAATATTTATAGCACATTTATTACTTTCACCATTTAATTATTAATTATGTCATTAATCCTTCACGTTTTATTTTGCATCATTTTATTTTTTGTTTTTTCTTTTTGTCATCATTTGTTGTTGAATTACTTCCTTCTTGTTTCTCATCAATTTTTTGTTTTTTCTTTTTGTTATCTTTTGTTGTTAAACTACTCCCTTTTTTTTTTTCATCGGACATACTTGAACTACTCCCTTCTGGCTCATCTAATTGGTCTGCAACGGATCTGTTGTCACCATTTAAAATCTTAATGATAAATCTTTGCAACTATACAATTCTCAGTGGTATATGGTTATATGTTTTTATATACAATTATAAGATCGTATAAATTACGGTGATATCAACTAATGTATTTTTTATTTACAATGCAAATTGATATGTTTTTTTTTAATTATGATATACACAAAATCCATCAAGAAAAAAAAAACATTAGTTATATTGATCTATTAAAAAAATGAATAATTGACGAGAGATAAATTAAAAAAAAAACTTACTCCATTGAAAAAATGAATTTTGTACCATTCCAATATAAATTTATGACATCGTCTTTCTTAAGATGTCTTGCATCTCTGAGTTTTGTCCACCCTTTTCTGAGATGATAATTCTTACCATTTTTATGAAGGTATGCCCAATAAGATTTTGTATTATCTACAATTTCCACTTGAATACCATTTTTAGGCATTGTAATTTTCATGTTCTTTAATATGTTCTCGACCTTCTCTTTTGTTAAAATCAACACACCGTTTACAGAAAGATCACTATGTGTTAATGTTTTTTCTATCAACATATCTAGATCCATTAGACTAAACTGTTTGAGGGATATTACTAAGAATGCTTTCCAGAAATAAAATATTTGAGGAGTTTGAAGAGTTTAACAAATATATATATTGGGCCAAAATAATGTTCTTTGTCTTTTATGTTTATTTTAACAGTAGTAACGCTCTTAAGAATAATTCTCTAAATTTAGTTACTTGTAAGGATATTTTTTCTAAGTTAGCATATGTTACTTTTTTAAACTTTACAACTTTATAGGTTAAATTAATTTTTTATTCTTATCATGCTAAATTGTATTTAGACCGACCTTGTTTTTTGTTTTTCTTAAAAAATCTTCCTATATATACAAGCTAAATTTATTACAATAGCTAAGAAACATAAAATCTATTAATATCATAAAATATCATTTCCAAACACTATAGAATTTGAGTATTTGGTACCTATATTTTTTTGAAATCTATCTTTAAATGTAATAATGACTCCATTATTTTCAACGTTTATTTTTGAATTATGAAACAAAATTAATAACAAGAAATTAAGTTATTAATACATAACGTGGTTTTTGTATTTATTTATTAAAATTGAAAATTGACAAAAAAAACTAATTTGTCTACAATAAGTACATTAATGTTGTTTAAAAAGTATATTAATTACTGAAAATGAGAAATTATCCAAATCATAATAAAATGATTAAATTAAAAGTTTATTGGCAAATGATCATTAATGGAATAAAATTAACCAAATGACCATAAATTTTCTTGTAACTAATAAATGAAAAAGAGAATATAAATTAATAAATGAAAACTCAATCAATTAAATGAGATGATAAGGAAAAATAAAATGTTATTATCAAATTTTTTGTAACTTTTCTTTTTGAACAAATCGCAAATGTAATAGCTTAATTCAAACATCATTAAATGATATAATAATTCCTGGAAATTATAAGCATCTAATCATAGAAAGTGGGGTGATACTACTATTGGTTGAAAGCAACTTAAAGCAAATTCAGAGTTTTTTAAAAAAATACTAAAAAAAAATTATCAAATTTTTTAGTTTTATCTAATTGAAACAATAAAAAATTTACATATCAATTCACAAATATAAGATTAAATATATATTTTAGTAAACAAACCAATGTATATAAGGATTAATTAAAGCTTTATTTACATGGTTAACAAATTCAAAATTAAACCACCACTAAATTTAAAATAAAATATTATATTNGATCATTCCCGACAACAACAAACACAAACAAAAAACAAAACTCTCTCTAGCTCGCTCAAGAACCATGGGTTTGCTCCCATGTTCTTGTCCTTTGCCTTGCAATAAAACAAGATCCAAATGTCAAAGGAAAGATACTGATCACCAATCAGAAGCATCCACGTCATCATCACTGTTGTCTCAGCCAAGTCTCCCATTAATTCCTTCACTGTCCTCTCTGCCGCAGAGCTCTAACGTTGATCACCAGTGCTTAGCTACACTCAAAGGTCACTCCTCATACGTCTCTTCTCTCGCCCTCTCCAAGACATCACTCTTCACCGGCTCTTCCAACAGCGAGATACGTGTGTGGCCTCGTGAACCACCGGAATATTCCACCGGTAGCATAGTCGGCGCCGGAAACGGA
The DNA here is from genome assembly GCA_020283515.1 of Alliaria petiolata. Lineage (NCBI taxonomy): Eukaryota > Viridiplantae > Streptophyta > Magnoliopsida > Brassicales > Brassicaceae > Alliaria > Alliaria petiolata. Next base: position 76,281,088 of record JAHZTW010000002.1, read on the forward strand.
GGGGTTAAATCGTTGGTGATTCTCGGAGACAAGCTAATAAGCGCTCATCAGGACCACAAGATCCGTGTATGGAAGATCATCGACGAGAGTAGCCGCAGAGATCAAAAGTACAAATGCGTGGCGACTCTTCCGACGGTGAACGACCGTTTCACGAATCTCTTCAGCCGGAAAAACTACGTGGAAGTCCGAAGGCACAAGAAGTGCACGTGGGTGCATCACGTAGACACCGTGTCATCTCTGGCCATGTCACAAGACGGCTCTCTGCTTTACTCTGCTTCGTGGGACCGGAGTTTCAAGATATGGAGAACCTCCGATTTCAAATGCTTAGAGTCTATAGAAAAGGCACACGACGACGCGATTAACGCCATCGTGGTATCTCGAGACGGGTTTGTCTACACGGAGTCGGCAGATAAGAAGATCAAAGTGTGGAACAAAAAGGACAAGAGTCACTCTCTGGTCGCTACTCTTACGAAACATCTCTCGGCAGTGAACGCTTTGGCGGTTAGTGAAGACGGTAAGGTTCTTTACTCAGGAGCGTGTGATAGATCGATTCTTGTGTGGGAGAGAGTAAGCAACGAAGCTGATGAGGGATTATATATGTCTGTGGCGGGAGCTTTAAGGGGACACACGAAGGCGATTCTATGTTTAGCGGTTGCGTCTGATTTGGTGTTTAGCGGATCAGCAGATAAGAGCTTGAGGGTTTGGAAGAGAGGACTAATGGAGAAAGATGGTTATTCTTGTTTGGCGGTTTTGGAAGGACATACCAAGCCTGTTAAGTGTTTGGCCGTCTTGGTTTCTGATTTCGATTCCGGTTATTCTTATGTTGTTTATAGTGGGAGTCTTGATCTTTCTGTTAAGGTTTGGAGTTTAAGGGTATCTTCTGCTTAATTAACTACTTTTTTAGAGTCTTTGTCGCGACCCGTGGATTAATATCTCTCTTAGTTAGTCTATATATTTATGAATGTGTTTTATGATAATGGAACTAGCTAGGGTTAGTCACAGACCTACCGCACTCGGTCTTATCGGAGTTCATTTTAATATTACGATTTACATGTTCGTTTTCTTCCTTAGACCATTCATGCATGATTTCATATAGTAAAAATCCAAATACATGAGATTTAATTTAAAATTTTGATCGTTGACTATGTTGCTAAAAATAAGCTTCACGGCTTCACACGAACTTATGTGTATACACGCTGGTTTTAAAAATAATAATGCCGTTTTTTCTTTGTTAGTTATAGAGTTAATGTACACAACAAAATGATTACAGACAATTATGAAGCTTATTTCTACATCGAGAGAGGAAGATGATCATCAAGACCATTTGGTCTGGTCTAGTGGTTTCGTGATTTGTGTTTGGTGGAAGTTATTTATCTTGAATTTATGAGTGACAACTGACAATTGACTTTTTTTTTCTAAACATTGATAAAAGAAGTATGAAACTTTTTCATAAATTCATAACGAATCACGTAGTTTTGTCTTCCACTAAGTCTAGATTTAAATGTTAAGATATAATGATATACACGTGAAGCATGGGGGAAAAAAATTCTACCCACTAGATAAAAGATAATGTCCAGCGCCTTACTCTGATAATATTCACACAATAATATAATATACAATTATGATGTTAGTATATGAAACTTTTATTAGTTAAAAATTAAATTTATATGCAAGAATGAGATTTCTGGTTATCTTTCCTGTCATGTTAGGTTCAGGATCTTGGATATTTGGAGTCGATTTTTCTAGGATAAATTAACATTCGATCGTGTGAGACGACAAACGATCATAAATGATGATTCTTTTGTCGTTTTCAATATGTAGCGATAAGTAGTAAATCTTATATCTTCCTAGTTCTTTGATTGGCCAATTTTCGAACATTTATACTTGGAGATATGCCTTTAGGACATGTATATTGAAAACTTTAAAATATCTAATAATATTATTAAAATAATAAATCTTAAGATTAAAGATCCAAAACTGATAAAAAGTGTCTAATATAGAATTTATTTTTAGACTTTAGACATCTCTCCATAACTAAAGTGTCTTAAAACATTAAACTTATTTAAATTTAATTTAAAAAAATAATTTTTATACACCCACTTTTAAAGTCTCCAATACACATGCCCTTATATTATAGCAATCTATGTGTACCCTATGCCTTGTACTTGTACTTGTGCTATTACTAGTAGACTAGTAATATGCCTCTTCTTTTTTTGTTACTTTATAAGTTTTTTGGAAGATATTTCGTTTCTTAGGGAAATACACAATTTTTTTCCATGAGATGATTAATAGGAGTTTTGTGCTTTTACTTTCATTTTAATTTTTTTACTGTTCGAGTAGTATAGAACACTTGCTTTGGGCCCTTTGATTAACTGCGCTCGGAGGTTCAATGTTTTATTAGGTCGTTTTAATTCAATTATTGGGCTTACAGTTATTTTAGACCCATAAATAATTCTGTAGATTTTACTTGTTATTACGAGATGTGATATACAGGTAATATAATCCTAAGCATGATCTTTTGTTGTGACCCTAAAGACCGGTCCGGTTTCAATCATTTTCGTAGTAGGAATCCCGATATTTTGGTGATAATTTTTATTTATAATGTAATACGTCTCGATCTCGTGAAGTGGAAGTATAATTTTGAAAACTGCAAATATCTCGCTATCCGATGTTTCAATAAACAAATAATCCAAAGACGGTAAAGTATTTCTTAGACATTGTTTAAAAAAAATCTTTGTTTACAAACTAATCTAATCGTTGATTTACCCATTAGTTTAAAGCGATCCTCGATGAAGCCCAACAAAAGATTTGGGAAAATCACTAGTTTATTCGGACATGAACCCAACATGATGATGACCCTCTGATTGTGTTGAATTGTCCTCGTCGTTGTGTTTTCATTTAAAAAAAAAAAAAAAAATTTAATCAATAATCTCATGTGGACCATTTATATGAATATTTGATAAAATATTCCTGAAAAGTTGTACACTGATGCAAGCCAGCATCACAGCCTTTTGGTGAGGATAGGACAGAAAATGACCCTCAAAGCAACTAACAATTTGATATTAGAGATGGTCCTTCTTAATCCATTAGCTAATTAAATTGGAAAATACTCAAACTAGAGCAGAATCAAATCAATATTGTATATTGTTGTAGTCAACAACACTGTTACTATTCAACCCTACTTATATAGTAAATCCTTTTTATATTTTTATTTTTACCATATAAAGTTAATTATGTTTTTGGTTCCAAAAAAAAAAAAAGTTAATTATGTTTATAAACAAAATTCCCATAAAAGTCACATCCATTTATTAGTAAAATCTTACCTATTTGCTGAGTGTATACAGATTCTTTAGAAAAATCTTAGCTGTTACTAATTGTCTTGTTTTGCTATGTTTTGTTTTTTGAAAAATGAGCAACATATGGTAATTTTTGTTTTTCTAAAAATTTCTTATGGCATTATTTTACTGTATCCACTATCCACCGAAGGCTTTAAACTTGAACCACTCATATACACATTGGTTATTTAAAATCGTTTAAAAAGTTGTAAGTTTTGTAACTAAACCATACCAAGCAGAAACATACATTTTAGCAAAAATGATTTTAAAATAAAGTCCTAACTCGTATGAGTTGGATAATTAGTAACTACTATATTAATTATTAATTGTTTATTATTTGTTAATCAATCAAGTTTAATTTTATCTGTACACCAACTGTCTTGCTCCGCGTGAGCACTACGCGCCCCCCCCAAAAAGATGCTGAAACAAGAAATAACCTGCGGCCCTAAAATCCAGCGTCACACGCGCCGATATCACGCGCCGAACAGCGCACTGTAGTGTAAATCCAGAGAGTTTTAAATTTCTTCTTCTCTCTTGCGAACATAAACTATTTCTCTCACCTAATTTTCCCCCTCCGATTTCTCCTGTGATAGTTCAGTCTTATCTCTCTAGGATCCGGCTCGGAGAAAGAGAGAGAGAGAGAGAGAGAGAGAGAGAGAGAGAGAGAGAGAGAAGTGGCGGTGTTCTCCTCCGGCGTCATCTAGGGTTTCGTGGCTATATCCCGGTTTGAATTTTCCCGGAAAGAATTGCAGAAATGAAGGAGAAATCGAGAAGATAGATTATCTCCTCTCTGAACATCTTTCGTTTGAAGTGGGATTCCAAGGGTTACTGGTGAGGCTTCTTTGATTCGTTTGAGGAGAGAAAAAAAAATGCCAGCTCATAGATCCAAGTCGGAGAAGAAGGATGCTGAGAAGCAGCTCCGCCGTGACCCTTACGAGGTTCTAGGCGTCTTAAGGAACTCTACGGATCAGGAAATTAAGAGCGCCTACCGGAAAATGGCTCTCAAGTAAGTTTTTATTATTGGTTTCTTAGTTTGAAAATTTGCGATTCGAAAAGCTGCATCAATCTAGGGACGGAGAATCTCACGGCTGTTATGTGATATTGCGAGTTTTTTTTCGTGGAGGCTTCTTTTAGTTTCAGCTTGTTTAAGAAAAAAGCACTGAGAATATCAAATCTCGGAACAATCTAAGTTGAAGAAAAACATCTAGGGTTAGACTTGAATTGAATCAATTTAGGTTACAGAGAAGAATGCTCTTGAATTGAATTTACCTATAGAGTCTGGCAGCCAGTTAAAATGGCTGCTTGTTAATCTGTGATTTACTCATCGAAGCCTTTATCCAGATTATCATAAGGGAATGTGATAGGCTAATTCACCTTGGAGAATAAAACATTCTCTGAATCCTCCTGCTTATCTCTGTTTTAGACTTGTTCCCAAATTAACGTTTGGTGTTTCAGGTACCATCCTGATAAGACTGCAAATGATCCGATTGCGGCCGACATGTTTAAGGAGGTCACGTTTTCCTACAACATCTTGTCTGACCCGGAGAAACGCCGCCAGTATGATACAGCTGGTTTTGAGGTGAGATTCGTTTGCATTGCGGTATTATAGATTTACTCTGACCTCTCTGTAAGGCAGGAATTTAGGTTCTTGTCTTCTGTGTAATCATGCTATTAACTGAGGTTAAGATGGGGTTTTTTTAACTCGAGAGTTTTTAAAATCCTTGTCTACAGAAATACTGTTGTTCTCTGGAGACGTTCTTGATGTGTGTGATATGCTTCGAAATTCTTCCAGCAGCTAATGCTGTGCCAGCATCGAATTTCAGACTTTGCTAATTCCAAAGTGCTTCTCTTTCACAGGCTGTTGAAGCAGAAAGCCAAGAGCTGGAGTTGGATCTCTCGAGTTTAGGAGCTGTGAATACTGTGTTTGCAGCTTTGTTTAGGTTGGTTCCTTTTTATGTGGACTTCTGTTCATTCTCTGTGGCCCTTTTTATATATCTGGACATAGATTTATTGAATGCAAGCTGAGTATGTGTTCTGAAATTCCCAACAAAAATAGCAAACTTGGTGTGCCGATAAAAACATCTGTATCTGCAACTATTTTGGAGGAGGCTCTTAATGGCAGAGTTTCAGTTGATCCTCTTTTACTTGGACAAGCTGTAACTAAAAAGGTGAGCTATTGTAGCAAATGCCTGGCTATGATCGCATTAGTGTGTGTAATGAGTATCTATCTCCATATAAGTCTCATATGTGCTATGGTTCTTACAGGTTGAAAAACAATGTGCACACTTTTATGCTGTCACAGTAACAGAAGAGGAAGTCAGTTCTGGGTTGGTCTGCAGAGTAGAATCCTCTAGCAAAAGCAAATTCAAGGTTGGCTCGCCAGAGTCTTTTCCCGTCATGCTGATATGGAAATGCCGGAGTATTGACAACTAACATGTGCGTCTGCTTGTGCAGTTGCTGTATTTTGATCAAGAAGCCAATAGCGGACTGAGCTTAGCCCTGCAGGTATTGGTTTTATTAGTTGAAGTGAACAAGCGGTCTTTTACCAATAGGTTTTCATATATCAATCAATGGAACGAATGTGGTGTTACACGTACTAATATAACTAATTGAAATGCTTTTTTTTTTTTTCTTGTACTCTGAATCTCTCGTGGATACAGGAGGACAGCAGAAGAACTGGCAAGATAACATCTGCTGGAATGTACTTTCTCGGTTTCCCTGTCTACCGGTTGGATCACACAAATAATTCGGTNCTTCAAATTCTCTCTCTTCATAAATTTGCATTATAAAAACACATCCACTTTGCTCCTCCCTCTTCAACACAATCTTCTTCTTCTCCACTCTCATTTTCTCTCTCTCTCTCTCTCTCTCTCTCTCTCTCTGACACATTAACTACTTATCCTTCCCGCATTCCTCTCTCTCTCTCTATACAAACCAACGAAGACAATAATATATTAAGAAAGAAGATGTCGAGCAGAAGATCATCACGTTCAAGACAGTCAGGGAGCTCAAGAATCTCTGACGATCAGATTTCTGATCTTGTTTCTAAGCTCCAACACCTCATCCCTGAACTCCGCCGCCGTCGTTCTGACAAGGTATATACTTCAGAAACCCATTTTTAAATCTATCTTTCTTGCAAGTACATACATACATACATATGTTCCTTGTTTTGTGCGGATTAGTGGATATATATTTTTAAGTTAGCACATGGACTTAGAAAGTTCAAATGAATTGGAACCATATACTAGTATATAACTAATTAATATGCATGGTGAAATCCAACGGCGTGTAGTGTAAATACATGTGGCCTACAATTATCTATCCGTAGATAAAGTAACATTAATTCACAGCCTCATTTATGCATATACCTTTTTTGTTCCTTGAATGTTTTTTACGCATTTAAATTCACAAGTTGGTGGTGTGGGACTCAGTTTGTTCCCTTCCTACTTCCACGTACCTTAACTACATGTCTCATCATTATCTCTACCTAGCTATATACTCACCATAATTCTATATATAGATGAGGAATATGATTTAATAAATAGTGGCCGTTTATACCGTTGTGCACATTAAAGTGGAAATCATGAGAATTTCTTTCTACTTATTAATTTTTGGAGATATATATGAAATTGTTATATAGGATAACAAAGCAGTCGCACATGTTGTCATGTACTCTTTGTGAGGATCTAAATGATCGGTATTTTGTACTTTAATTAATAGTAGTATTTTTTTTTTTGTAATAAATGGACAGGTGTCAGCATCTAAGGTACTACAAGAGACTTGCAACTACATCAGGAACTTACACAGAGAGGTTGATGATCTCAGTGACCGTTTGTCGGAACTCTTGGCTTCGACGGACGACAACAGCGCCGAAGCAGCCATCATTAGGAGCTTGCTTAATTATTAAACATTCTCATTAATTAATCTGAGAACTATTAATCATCGATTTCGGCCACAAAATTTATCTTCTTATTATGAGTATTTGTTTCCTTCAACTTCATATATTATATGATATATAGCTAGGGTTTCGGGTCATTGTTAGGCCAACTCATATATTTTATATAATGTATGGTTTATGTATGTATGTATGCATCTTAATTGTATGCGAGGGTCCAGACCTGGCTGTATAGTAGCCTGTGTATCATGAGATCCTCTAATATTTATGATTAATGACACAGTTCGTTTCCTTTTTTTTTACTAATGATCAACTGTTATAAGTTTTCGTTTTAGATATATATGTGTGTGTTTGATTTTTCATGCAAATAAATATAGTTCGAGTTGGAAGTATGTATATACAATATAAAAACGTGGAGAAGTTGTGATTGAATTTAAATTGTTTAAAATATGATAGAAACCGACGAAGACCTCGATGTTTTCGAGGTCGTTTAGTTTGGATTATCTGATTTTAAACATTATCTATGGTGTATGGTATGGTCGTGCCACCTTATTTTAATCCTCTTGCATGTGATCATTAATGCGTCATCTTCGTCGTGTATTATAAATTTATAACACCTATTGACTCGATAACTACGGTAATAGCGTGGTATATTTAAGAGAAATTATTTTATCATATAAACATGTATATATATTAATAAGGTTCAAAAAAAACATTTATATATTACTATCTGTCAATGATCTCTACGATTGCATGCTTTGAAACTTTACTAAATGAATTTCATATCTCGCTGATATACGAAAAGCATTTTCAAATTCATAAAAAAAGAAAATATATGGAATGCAAAAAGTTAATATATTTATTTTGATATATACAATACAGGCAGAAAATATTGAAAATTAAATATAATCATGCATATATTTTTGTTCGTTAAAGATAGTCATATGCATGCATAGTTGAAACAAGAGTTTTTACACTTGTTTGCAATTTCTCAATTGCTCATGTCATTGCAATATTTGAGATATCAATCCATCTTGGGAGTTTGATGCAATAAGAATACAAAGTTTTGTCTAAGCTAAGCCAAATTCGAAATAAGGGAGACAAGGAACTATTGAAAGCAATCTATTAGCTAAGAAAGACACTACAAGGCTAATTATATGAGCTCAAACCTTAATTATCACTAATCAAGCACTAATCAAACGATTTACTACTAAGCAAGATTAACAAATTACTAAAAACGAAACATAGGGATGAAATCATTGATTTGGGCATCTAAATGGCCAAACTTGCAATCATTTAAGCAACTCAAACAAACTTTCTCTATGCCTAGAACACTAATTAAAACTAATCCATGTTGTGTGGTACTAATCCCTTTCCTAATCACTTTAATGAACTAATGATGTGTTAGCATTAAAATTATTAGCAAGCATTAAACATGAGTCTAAATGGCATGATAAACACCCTAGGCAAATAATGTCTTAGACTAGGAATGTAAATCTCTTAAAAAGTGGTTCAAGCATTTCATCAAACACTTGGTGGGTGTGTGAAATGCTTATGATCCAAAATAGCAAAAGATTAGCTATTTGGCATTAAGAACTCCTTAATAAGAAGAGAGATGAAAGAATCTAACCTAGATTGCAAGATTGAACCATTAGAAAACCCTAANAGGTATCGGAGGATAATAATTAGGCTCCACGCAAACCTTTTTACTTTTCTTTTTTTTCTTACTTTTACACTATTTTTATGTTTTATGATAAAATTATGTTTCCTTACAAAGAGATGTTGAAAGAAGAGGTATGTTTCAGTTTCAAACATGTATACTTACAGAACTGTCTCTCCTTGTCTCTTCTCTTCATCACTAAAACTATGTACCTTTTTTTTTTTTTTTTTTTTAAACGAATTTTATTAATTGAAACATGAAACAAGTTCAAGTTACAAAGTTTTAACAAGAAATTGCACAAGTGCAAAAAAATACAATAACATTGCAATAGTAGATAGTCGAGTCTTCCGCATCGACTATATCAAAAGGAGCAATGTTGATACAACTAGCCACGACCACCTCTTCCCCTGCCTCGATTACCACGACCACATGTAACTAATTGCCATTGCATATCCTTTACCTTGGCAGACGGTTTGACAGGTCTCTCACGTAGAATTCTCTGACCCGAAGGGGTCATGAAATCCGACTTTTGAGGATCCGCATCAGGAACCATCGTATCTTCTTCATCTAGAACGTTTGTATCTTCTTCATCAGAAAAGTCAAGAGCTAAGAACCTATTCTTATTCACCTCTGAGTTAGACAGAGAGTTCTGAACTGCATGAGCCGCTCTTTCAGATAGAGGAGTTACTTGATTGGTAGTAAGGATCTCTCTTGGTGAGACCATCTCAGATTTTTTATTTGGAGTCAAGGAAGTAGTCATAATAGGAAGAGGGACCGTAGATATAGTAGATTGAATACCTGAGGCCGTATGAACCATAGTGCAACCATGATCCAAATCGTTGTTTGCCTTCTCCCTCATTTCCAAAGATTCTTCCATATTTGTAGTATCCCCATGATTTAAAGTAGATGAAGAAGCTAGAGTTGTACTCTTAACAAATCCTCTTGAGTGAGAAGCATTAGACAAATCATTAACCTTTGCCGCAGGAATACCCGCATGGCCTGAGATATCCGGACATAGGAGGAGACAGCGAGACGCTTTGTGACCTATATGTCCACAACGACTACAATTTGAAGGCAGCCAAGAGTAAAGCACCTCCACCATGGTGATTGAATCACTTATATCCGTTAAAGCAACTCTTTGAGGAAATTCCTTATCTAGTTTAACCTCAACTAGGATTTTAGCTTTCCCCATTTGTGTTGGATCTAACCAAGTTTTCTCAGTCACTATTGGTTCCTCAATACCGGAAGCAATCCATTTTATACCTAGAATTGAGTAAAGCTGGTCTGGGATGTTATTCAAAGTCAGCCAAACCGGGACAGTGGTAATTTCAGGTACAGAGATTGTTTCTGAAGGCGACCAAGGAGATATGAACATCAAGCAGTCATCAACATGCCACAAACCTCTCTGAAGGACCCATTTACGGGTTGACTCATCTGGAATGTGGAATAGGTACGTTGACTCTCCTAATTTTCGAATGAAGATTCTGCATTTCCTTCCCCAAATCCTAGTTACTATCGACTGAATAAACCCTCTAGACGGAGCTGAGCAGCGGTAAAATTGACCCACCACAAATTCTTTTTGGTTCTCTAAACCGCCTAGAAGAACATGAGAAGGTATTCTAACCTTAGGGGTACCATCCTCCAAGTACTCAGGAATGGTTACTCTATGTAGTTTCCTCAGAGATTGGTTCATCCTTGCTGCCCAAGGATATTCTTTGGAGAGAGCTTTAAGAGAAGCAGCTTCAGCTTCAGAGCAGTGAGGGATTGTTAACTTCTGAACCAAAGCAGAGGAATGAGAGTTCTCTTGAATCCCACTCGGAAGGGCTGGCCACTGTGATTTGTCAGAGTTCAACAGAGGACCTTCGGCAAGATGATGAAGAGGAGCAGAAAGAATCGCAATAGGCTTCTCCCATGCTCCCTTGGAGATTGGCAGGAGTGAAGCTTTTCGATTAGAAGTCTCAGGAACATAATGCAGGCTTTTCTCCTGAATAGGAATAATTACCGATTCAGATCCTTCTGTCACAGAGATGGGAATACTTCCACCAGCTTGAGACTGTGCGAGCGAAAGGGAACCAATCTCGAGATGCAGAGTTGTAGCCACGACCGAGGCGGACGCAGAGGTATCATCGATCTGCTCTGCAGCTGGAGATAGAATTTTGGGTTCACTAGGAGGAAGATTCTTTGATGGAGAATTCGTCGAGGTTGGAGAGTTCGCCGACCATCGATGTAGATGAGGCCAACGCGGATCTGGAGAAGATTCCAAAACTACAGGCTTGAGTGTCGGGTCACTTTGGTTGAGAGTCGATGCTACGGGAGTCGCTGGTTTAGAGAGTATCGAATCCATTCTCCTCTCCGACGAAGGCATGAGGAAATCGAAGTCTTAGATTTCACCGGAAGACATGGTGAAGGGATCTCAGAGAGGATAAGGAAAATCTGAGAGAAAAAAGGGGGAGAATCCACCGGCAAAAGAAACCGGCGGTAGAAACCAGCGGCCGAGCCGCCGAGAGGTCGAAGGTGATGAGGATTTTAGGTTTGTCTCGATAAATGGGCCTGGGAGCGTTTTTAATTTTTATCTGCAAGTATAAAATCTTGATTCAAAACTACGTACCTTAGAAGTTGTATACAGCTATAATTCATTACCCGGGCAATGAAGCAGCGGCTTGAAGCCTCGCATGGTGCCTACTTGCAGTGGAACACAAGTAACAAAGAGTTTATCAAAGAAAAAAGTTAGAAGCCTCAGAAACATAATTTGTTTGGGTTTTTACATTAGAAAACATGTCGTTCATACTTCTTTGGAAGTGATTTTACGATAACGAAGATAATAATCGGAAACATGGATCTCATTGATTCATAGAGTTACCGTAACAAATACAAAGAACCCAAATGAAATATAAGCATGGATGAGACCATAAAAAAAAATATAAGAGATTCATCAAATTGAAAGTATATATACTGGTTTTTATCTCCCATTGACCATCCATACAAGTGAACAACAAAGATCCCACCAAAACCCTAAAATAGGAGACAAATCATGCTTCCACCTATTGAAGAAAAATATGCATATATAGAAAAAAAGTATATGTTTGTTGTCATTTTCGTAAGTGTTTTTTTTTTTTTTCACAAATCCTATTTGATTTTCATGTTGTGTATGGTTTTGTTATAATACAAAAGGTCTGTATATTAGTATATAGACTTTCTTTTTTAATGTTCTTCATGAATTCAGGAACAGAGGTGTGTGAATTGGCCATCATGATAGAACAAAGTGGTTCTTCTTGTTTGCCGTTGAGCTTTTGTCTCTTTTTTTCCCCAAATGTGGCTTTGTTTTCTTACACAAAAAGAAAGAGAAGACAACGAAAGAACATAAGAATTTTTTCGAAAAGGTCCTCGGAGCAGAGACAGTATGTGAAAGGCAAAGAAACTCTCCTATGGTGGAATCATATTTGACTTCCTGGTTTCGTGTGTTCCATTCATCAATATCACATCACATCATTCAATTGCATGCTCAAGCTCAACTTAAACCGAACCTAATCCACCGAAATTGAATTTGATCTACCAAACTGTATAATTTAATTTTTTTAAAAATATATATCTATTAAATTTAGATTTAATTACTCTTATATGATAAAAGAATTAAAAATTTTAAAACCCAACCAAATTTGAATCGGTATCTCATAGACACAAACCGAACCAGACCCAAATTAATCCGGTTAATCAGAGCCAAAATTTGAAAAAACTAATCGAAGAAATGAAATTCTGAATGTCGGAGGTCATGGATACGCTTTTTACTTTTCACTGCATGTCGAATTTTTCGTACTTTATTTGTTCTTTGTCAGTAAACTTCTCATACTCCATAAGGTAAAATCAATACGCATCATATTGGTTGAAATCAGCGTAGAAGCTAGTGTTGCCATTTTATACCTTAAAAGATCTCGTGAGATCACAAATATAAATGAGGAAGCTTTTTCAATAGGCAATGTGAATCTAAAGCCAACACAGCACATGAATGGTCGTTATTCAACTTTACTATATATGAAAATAAAATTAAAACTTTCAATAATTTCACGCTTGCACTCAAAGTAACCAAAGAAGGGTTTAGGCATTTATTGCTGCCACAAAAGCGGTCATTATTTGCAAGAACCATGTGACAATATTAATACATAATCACTTCACCTTTATTTCAAATTTAAAATCAATCCTTTGGAAATTTATAGCTACATGATAACTTTTAAAATTAGGAGGAGTACATAACTTTTCTTACGCATTTCTCTTTTTTTTTTGTTCTTTTAAATGTTTCTTCTTAACCATCTTCTTAATAAACAAATAGAGCTAAAAATAGCAGTCTTGTTGTAATTTTAACATTCAAAATTGAATTGTTTGCCATTCTTGTCACGGGTCATACTCAATGCATGTTCTGAAAATGTTTCTGACTTTTGTAAACTCTCTAATAAATGTGTTTAATTCAAAAACTACATTCCATTTCCTTACTTTTGAATTTAAAAAGTCCCTCCTTTATTTAATGCCATCAATTTATTTAAGGTCAAATATCGACCACTAATGTTATTTGTGGTTAAGGAAATGCAGCAATATTATGGAAATTGAGACGGAAATGATCTTATTCATCAAGCTTTATAGCAATAGCAAAAGTGTAAAACCGAGAGGTTTGTTTTACAAGTGAATGTTATTTTCTTAAATATAACTCATTTTTATATGAATTATGAAATCATGTTCAGGTGTGAAATCGCAACTAACAAACTTATGGAGGTGGACTTACGTTGCATCACGCCGCTAGTCAACACCAATCAAATTAACTGTACAAAAAAATCTATACTGAATTGATATATTATGATACAAATTGAGAAGTCTTTGCATCATAAATGATAAAGAATGGTGATATTNACCTATGAAGGTGGGGGACTATTGGAATCAACCCAAGTATGTCCCTCGTTGTTTGTTGTCTCATCTCGAGACTTTTGTATGGACAAGATACGATTGGGAAAGAAAATTAGAAAAGACGAGAAAAAGTGGCTACATACATTATAAAGAACGCAAAAAGGTTGAAGAGGGCAACTTTTTCCACAAGACCCATTGAATCCAATGAGCTCAACAAGTTGGAAGAGACATGTAAGATGCTCAAGGAGTTGGATGGTCTGGCTAGGGCTTCAGATTCATGCCACCTTGTGTTTGAATCCGAGTGATCTTATATATTCTTCTTGTCACATAGAACTTTTACTATACGGTTTTTACTGCTTTTTTTTTTTTCGACAAACTTAAATATTGATTAAAAATACCGAGAGATTACAAAGTCACGGTGTAAAACCGGAGTTAACCAGAGGGGAGGATGGGTACAACTAGAGTAAAAACGTGAATCATAAGGACCTTTTTTAGCGAGAGAATGAGCTGCTTCATTATTCACACGACTTGTGTGAATGAACCGAGAATCCCGTAATTTACCACCCCAGAACCGAATGTCTTTGCAGAGATTAGAAATGCTCTGATCCAACGTTTCACCATTTAATTGTCGTACTAAAATCTGGCAATCACTTTCAAACTCAATGTCATTGAAACCCAGAAACAGCGTAGACTGTATAGCCATTAAAAGAGCTTTGCCTTCACCTTCCAAAGCTGAAGAAGCCGATCCCAGAATTGCGTTCCCCCAAAACTTAGCTGTACCATCATGATCTCGAACAATCCAGCCCCCTTTAACCTGATGAGTGTTAGGATCGAAAGCAGCATCAACATTACACTTGAGAACTCCAATTGGTGGACGTGTCCATGCACTAAAACTTGAAATAGATGGAGAACGAGTAGTGTTAGAATTCGAAACTGGAATGGAGGGATCACGTGTTGCAGAGATCCATTCATTAATATCAGCCAAGGCATAGTCTAGATCCTTCTGCGGATTAGGAATTTGAAATTTGAAAATCAAATTATTCCTTGATTTCCAGATGCGCCACAATATCCAGATCGGTAGTAACCTATGTTGTGGTGTAAGATTCAAATTCTCGGAATGATCAATAATCTGACGAATATTGGCTTCAAAATCAGACGAATCGATGTTAAAAGGAATATTGAGGTTTGAAAGACGCCACGTCTGATGTGATAGGGGGCATGAAAACAGTGTGTGTTGGATTGTTTCGTCAGCCTGACAACACCGTTGGCAGGTATAGTCCATAGCAATTCCACGAGAACCCAGACGTGTAGCTGTTCCAATGGCTTTGGATAAAACACGCCATAAAAAATGCTTTAACTTTGGAACTATTGGTAATTTCCAAATTCTTGCTTTCAAAGCTGGATCTCCATGAGGTGGCTCAACTGGAATTTCATCTGATCTTGCTAAAATGTACCCTGATTTAACTGAATACTCCCCATTTTTGTTGAGACTCCAATGCAACGAATCTGGATAAGCTTGTTGCGCTAGGTATAGAGTTTTCACCAATTGTTTATCAACATCCTGTAGGTGTAGATCAAGCATCTCTTCGTTCCAATGTTGCTGAAATCCATTACAAACAATTAGATCATTGACGAGTAAAGAGTTGTTATTTTGATTCCCAAAAGCAGGTTTTGGAGGCTCTGTTGGAATCCAATTATCCACAAATACTCTAATAGCTTTTCCATCTCCCACGTTGAATCTTGTTCCTTTTTTGATAATCTCTAGTCCCACCAGTATAGAAGCCCAACCATAAGATTGATAACGTTGAGATTTTGCTTCCAAAACAGAGATATCCCTAAAATATTTGGCTTTAAACAACCGTGCAAACAGAGTATGTGGGTGAGTGAGCATCCTCCAAGCCTGTTTTGCGAGCAGAGCGTCATTAAAATTCTCCAAATCTTTGAAACCAAGCCCACCTTCCTGTTTTGAGTATTGTAGACGTTTCCAAGCAACCCATGGGATCCCTTTCTTATCTTGATTTTTCTCCCACCAAAATCTTGAAATCAGGCTAGTTATCTCATTGATGATTTGAGATGGTAGTTTAAAACATGTCATAGAGTAGACCGGCAGAGATATGGCTATGGATTTGAGTAACACTTCCTTTCCGGCTGGAGAAAGGAGCTTAGATTTCCAAGAAGAAGTTCTTCGCTTGACATTGTCGATGATGTAATTAAACATTTCTGACTTCTTTCTCCCAAATTGCTCAGGTAGACCGAGGTATTTTCCTCCACCACCCTGGTTTTGGATTCCAAGGATACCTTTCAATCTGTTCTGTAAATCACCCGGGACTCGCGAACCAAACGTAATGGTAGACTTGTTTGGATTGATCATTTGTCCAGAGCAGACTTCATATATTCTGAAAATCTCTTTAATGGCTCGGCAGTTACTGTTATTGGCCTTACAAAAGAAGATTGAATCATCTGCGAATAGCAAGTGCGTTATTCTGGGTACACCATTGCCAATTTTGATCCCCTGAATCTTTCCATGGTGAGCACTCCTAGTCATCAAATGACTCATAATATCAGCACATAGAATGAACAAATAAGGTGATAAAGGATCTCCCTGTCTGATGCCGCGCTCTGGCCTGATGAAACCTTGTGGATTACCATTGATTAAAACTGAAAAACTCACTGACCGAACAGTCCCATGATCCAGTCAATCCAAATAGTCGAGAAACCAAAAGCTTTCATTGTTGCTTCAAGAAAATCCCACTCAACTCTGTCATATGCTTTAGTCATATCTGTTTTTATTGCCATATAAGTCTGTGAGACCCTCTTACGCGCCTTTAAGGAGTGCATCAATTCATTAGCCACCAAGACATTGTCTGAGACCATACGACCAGGAATAAAGGCCGCCTGTGCCTCTGAGACAATTGAATCCAGGGATCCCTTCAGGCGTGAAACCAGAAGCTTAGATATTATTTTGTATATAACGTTGCATAAACCAATCGGTCTATAGTCTGAGAGTGTTACTGGTTTTGAGATCTTGGGAATCATACAAATGTTAGTATGATTTAGGCCAGGCCTCATCGTCTTTGTCGCAAAAAACCGTTTAACCTCAGAGATCACATCTTTCCCCACAATATTCCAGCATTTCTGGTAAAATCTTGCCGTAAAGCCATCCGGACCCGGTCCTTTATCTGCCCCAATGGAACACACAGCTTCGAATATTTCATTGTCTGTAAACTCCTTAGTCAATTCTTCATTAACTGAGGCGGTGACAGTAGGGACAAAACCCTCGAAGATATGTTGTTGAACCGGAGCTTTATGACTCTTGTATATTTTCTTAAAAAATTGTTCAGCATGTTCCCCAACTGCTGCATCTCCTCTGTATACCTGCCCGTTGTCATCAAGTATAGATAGGATTCTAATCTTAGAATAACGGGACTTCACACAAGCCTGATAAAAAGGTGTGTTACGATCACCTTCACATAACCAACTGTTTCTACTTTTTAACTTCCAATACGTTTCTTCATCCATGTAAGCCGAGGCTAGATTATTCCTCACCATAAGAACATGTTCACGAGTAGATTGAGGGTCTAAAGTAACAAGTTCCAACTCGTGTTGTAATTCCTCAATACGAGTAGCTGAATTGAGATTGGAGTTTCGTCGACAGATAGAGATTTGTCGTCTACATTCACGGATCTGCTCTGTAATAGAGTAATTGTTTCTAAGAGCCGGCGAATTCCAACCTCGAGCAACATAATCATAAAATTCCGGTTGTAGCAGAAGTCTTTTATCAAATCTGAACTGGTGTCTACGGCCTTCCGGAACGATTGCCACATGAGTAACAACTGGCCTATGGTCAGAACCATACAATCCTAAGAATTCAGCCTCTGAAGCAGGGAAGGAGACTAACCATTCTGAATTGACCACCACTCTATCTAGACATTCATAGATCTTATAGCTATAACGATTACCCACCCAAGAGAATTTATTTCCACGTGATTTAAGATCTGAAAAATCACACGAATTATACATGTTCCTGAAATCCCTAAAAGTCCAGTCATCTCTGCTTGGACCTCCTCTTTTCTCCTCATTGGTTAAAATCTCATTAAAATCTCCAACTAGAAGCCAAGGACCAAATTTCGAGCGAGCCATTCTTTCTATCCTTTCCCATAAGTGATGACGATATTTCTGAACTGGATGACCGTAGACACATGACAAATAGAATTGCAAACCATTGTATTCAACAGAAACATCGATGAGCCTTACATCAGAGAACACCATACTAATAGAGACATCTTTCTTCCACATAAGAGCTAACCCTCCACTTCTACCAATTGGAGGAACACAAAACACACGATCAAATCCTAAAAAAACTGAAACATCCCTAACAACATCAGAAACATTCTTTGTTTCTACTAAGAACAGAATATCAGGACAAACTTTCCTACACAACTCCTTTAATCTAGCTTCCGTCAACTGCCCCCCCAAACCCTGACAATTCCAAGAGCATATCTTCATTTGGGGAACAATGGGGGTACCGGGCCCCCCGCGCCTCTGTCGGTAATTTGGTTGACTGAGCAGGAGTCTTGCGATTCATCACCACAATCTCTCTTCTTGAAAGGACTCAGGTCCGTCCTTTCAGCAGCATTGAGAGGAGCGTTCAACGGCTCCTCGACTTGTAGACGTTTCCTCTTATTGAAACCATCACCCTCTCTAGCAAATTCCTCAAATACATCCACAAACTCATCTTCGCGGAACTTCCCTTTAGCCCTCCTTCCTTCACGAATGAGTAACTCTTCAGAACGTCGGATATCTGAGTGAATCTCCCGAGATGGTCCCTCCCCAAAGCCCTCATGATTGGGTCCTTCCACCAGAGTAGCAGCACCTCCATCAATCACTGGCGCAGGTGCCGTAGTCACTTGGTTTATACCTGCATCAATAAAGCCATCTCCAGGACCAGGATCATCTCCCATGCCATCATCATTGTCGGATCCAAGAGCCTCATCATCATCATCAAAGCGCAAGGGACATTCTTTCTTCTCATGAGACAGGAGACCACACCGTTGGCAGAAATTTCGTAGCCTCTCGTACTTGAAATAGAGAATTGTATTCTCATCAGCAACGAATTGAAAATTTCGTTGAAAGCGCAGAGGGAGATCAACATTCCACAGAACCTGAACTCGAACAAAATCCACCCGAGTGGAATTCTCATCGAAGTCAATCTCAAAAACAGGGGAGATTGTCTCACCAATGTAACGGATCATATCTCGAGTGAGGAATTGGAGAGGAATACCCCGTATTTGGATCCAGAACGGGATGATTTTGAGAGAGTCCTCAGGAAGATTCGGAGCCCATTTTGTAACCGTCAGCATCCATTCTGCAAAAGACCAAGGAGCACGCCGGAGCACGAGATACATTGTTTCTTCCGAACGAAACAAAAATTGGACTTTGTTAGGACCAATGATTCGGCCGGTAGTTGAGGAATCGACACCCCAGAGATGAGGGAGTTGGGTGATCATCGCTCGCAGATTTTGCTTCTTAGGGTTTACAGGGACCACGACAATGGAGAACTGATTTGATGCCGCAGCACGAATACAGATGGATGGCGGAATTGCCACCGGTTCATCATTAATCCCGAGAGAGATGTTTTGCATTTTGTTACGCAGATTATCAGACATCGTGAAATTGAAAGATTGAACAATTGCGATTGAATGGTGAACAACGATGACGGAGATCGGGTTGATTATATAGGGGCTTGGCCATGGAGGTTTCCACCATCGAAGAAAGAAAGTGGGTGTGTGGATATAGGGGAAACCGTCGGATATCGTGGAAATCGAAGTCCGCGGAGAGAAACCAACACATAGAGGGGCATCGTGCAGATCTATGGTCGGACAACCACTCTCTGTAAGAGAGAAACCGTCATCTCGAGAGGGATGAAAAATCGCATTAGAAATCGCCATTTTCATTAAATATTTACTTTAAACGCTCAGTAGCAAGTGTTTGCGTTTCTTGTATTTATTCTCCACTTTTTTTACCATTCATGATTACAACAGAGTCAAAAACTCAAAATTATCACTTCTGGCAACGTTGTAAAACGGAGTTTATGAGGCCATCGCTTATAAATCACATCAAATCATTTTACCATTTCGTTTCAACTATAATTTTTTTTTGTAAAATAGTTTTAGCGCAGTCATATAATTTCAACAACATTCCACGGATCACCGATCAAAACAAAAATATAATTTTTTTTTCAACAGCCTCAATACATAGAACGGTTCATAGATTCAAACTCGAGTTACCAAATTTACATAAATGATATCACAAAAGTCTCTTCGAACACTCCGTGCCAGCTTGTCTGTCTTTGTATTCCTTACACGCGAGATATACGAGATTGAGAAAAACGTAAATTCCTCGTTACTTTTCACGATTTCTTTTAAATGTAGTGAAAACGCATGTTATTCATCTTTACCAACTCGGAATAATCTGTTGCAAAAAAATATAACCTTTTTGTGATTAGCAATCATGCAATACATAGTACTCCATATAAATACCTCTAATTCTGCGTGTAGGGGAGAAATTAAAGAGTCTTATGTAGATTTCTAATCTCTAGAAAAACTTCATTGTTATATTTTCTTAAACAATATCACCCTAAGTCAGAGAAGACCTCAGTCTCTTTCCAAGATCTATTTATATGACACCATAAACCACTATAATATGTGGGTAGTTTGGACATGTTCATGTAGATTCGTGCGCTAGTCACTGCATTGTGCCAAGAACCAAATTTATGCTTCAGTTTCCACTAAATTAATAATCTTTCATGGTATCAACATTTGAATATATCTTATCATATCGAGTTTTCCAGATATACTGAATGCAAACTTGTATATATAATATATAAAATCTGAACTTTTTATTCCTTAATTATTACTATATGGCCTTGTGCAGCTGTTAAATAACTAAACTAAATAACTAAACCAAACACGAATTGTTCACACAAATTTTTTAGAGAGAATATTCCCTTCATTTAATTATTTTTCAACTCACAATTTATTCTCTTGCCAGCAAATAGCACTGTAATTTTATAAAACTAAATAAACAAACCGATTTTGGTACGAATATGAAAGATTAAAAAGTAGTAAAACTCATGATTAATTAAATAAACAAACGAATAATGAGAAAGCTTGATTAGTTATAGAATAACGGAAGGTAGTTTTGTCCTTTTTTGAAACCGTAACACCGTTCTTCTGATGACGTGGACCTTCGCTTCATCTTCCTATCTCTTCATATAGTGAAAAAAAAAAAACAGATATTTCAATGTTCTTTAATTTTCAATTCATTTAGACAATTTCTCTGCAGAAACATTGAATCCGCTTGTCCCCAGAGGATCCTATCGTGTAACCTCACGAAACCTCGAAGAAGTTAGAAGCTAGATCTTGAGTTTGACTCGCTTCCTTAGCTCTCTCTCTCTCTCTCTCTCTCTCTTTCTTCTTGTCACTTGCAGGCGGTGCAAGATAAAGACTATTCATTGGGTTTGATCGCAATCTATTCATCTGAGTTTGACATTTCCAGGGACTTTCTTGGGAGTTCTTGATAAGTTTGGCAAGTTTTTGGTTCAAGCTTCAATTTTTGGTAAGTTTTTCCAGAATTTTTTCTTGGATTTTTGTGTCTCTGATTGCGTCACTTAATTCTAATTTTTTTTTGGAGAATTTTATAAAAAATCGTATTTTTGTTTCTCTTTGTATTAAATTCAACCAGAAGAAAACAAGAATCATGTTTTTTTTTTCCTTCTTCTTCAACCCCTCTCTGCTTCAATCTTGAAACCAGATCGAAAATTCAGACACTAGGGTTTGTTTGTTTGATCTTTCCTTGAAGATCCTTATGTCTGAGATCTAAATTTGGGTCATTAGAGTTTGACTCAGTTTCATGAAAACTTTGTTGCAGAAGAATAAAAAAAACAATGCCTGAAGGGAAATTAAGATCAGGAGTTTACAGATCATTCATAATGTGTGATGATCCAAGAGGAGTTGTTGAATGTGGAGCAATCAAGAAACAGAGTAAGTGCCGTAGTAGTACTAACCATCCTTCGAAATCGAAAGATAAATCCGAAACGGCGCCGAGGAAGAGCACAGAGGATGCTCCTCCTCCTTCTTCGTTGCAGCTCTTGAGAGTGTCTAGAGGGATTCAGAAACTAAACGTTGCGATTGATTCGTGGTCTAAAGGGTTGAGCTATGAGGAGGCAGCAGCGAGGCCTGAGGATATAGCTAAAGATTTGTTAAGAGGAGCACTTGACTTGGAAGAGTCTTTAGCTATGCTAAGTAGTATTCAAGAAGATGATGATACCAAGCAGAAACCGAGGATTAGTAGAGACGGGAGAAGCGATTTGCGGTTTCAGAGATCGATGTCTGATAGATTCGGAGAGCGGATCGAGAAACGGATGATGGTTCAAGAGAATGTAGTAGCGTCTAGAGATTGTTATGATGATCTAAGAAAAGTGATTAGAGAGAGCTTTCTTAGGCAGAATCTTTTGCCACAAACAGGGACTAACTCTCGGGTTGTTAGAAGTGATTTTGCTTCTTCTTCTGGAGCTGCGTCGTCATCAACGAGCTCGAGCCAATCTTCTATGGTTTCTGGCTCTACAAAGTCATCTGCATCGTCTGATAACCCAAGGAGAGCTCCAAGTTTGATTGCTAGGCTTATGGGTTTGGATGTATCTCCTCAAGAACCGACCAAAAGCACGGCGAACCATATCGATAAGCCCGAAGTTTCAAATGTGTCATCAGAAAGACAAGAGGAGGTTAAGAAGAAGAAGAAAGAAAGTCCTGAAACTGTGAGATGCAACTCTACAAGAGAAGTTGTTTTACAATCTTTGCCTGAAGAGGATCCCTCAACTATAGTACTTATCAGACCTATGCGTGTTGTGCCGGAAATCGAAGAAAAACCGGGAAACAAAAGGCCGGTTTTACCCAAGAAACCGAGAATGCAAGGTGAGGTTCATCCAAGAATGATGATCAACCAGAGAAAATATCATCAAGCCAAGGGAGAGAGTAAAACCAGCAGCAACAAAATGAAATTGCCATTAAATATGACTAAGAGAGGCAGAGAACCGAAAGAAATGGTGCGCAAAGTAGAAGAGAATGAAGGTAAGGTGATCAAGCTAATGTCTCCGAGCAAAGCCAAAGATCGAAAGCTGGTGGAAACCAATAAAAAACTTCTTGTCAAGAAGGAGGATATTGGTGAAGGTAAAGATAGATATAGTAGACCTCGTGACCGAGCTCTTAAGCCACCGAATAATCCTGCAACTCACAAGAAATCGAACAGTTCTTCTGACATTTCAAGAAACAAGACTCGACGTTCCAGGTTGAGCTCAAGCTCGAGCTCTAGTAGTAGTGCTGAGCAGAAAAGTAGTAGCCGGGAAAAGAAGTCCGGCGAGGCTAATAGACCAAATGTGAGCAATCTTTCTCACTTGCTTCAATGCCATAATTCATAAATTATAGAACTTTCAGTAACTCTGTTTCTCATCTAGGCCAAGAAGAAACTCCATCAACGAGACAGTGACCTCGCTTCAGGGAATAATTCAAGTTCTTCACAGGACACGCGTGGATCAATAAACCAACTTTCTACAGAGGAAACCACTTCTTCAGAGCTTCACATTCAAGGTTAGTTAGTTACTACACAAAGTTATTAACTCTCAGGATGTTTTAAAAGTAAGCATCTCCTCATATAAATATACTCTGTTACTTTTGTTCTTGTAAAGGCCATTGCGACAACGGAGAAGTTACTTCTTGTGCTGCCACAATTCAGCAAGAAACGTGCCAAATCTCCCTTAGAGCTTTCCTATCTAGCTCCCAAGATTTCATCAGCTACGCAGAGAATCTCTTTGACTTCAACACCAACTCCAAAAGAAGCCAAGAATCAGCCTTTCAAAATAGAGACAGCATTGTAATTTCATCAGACCAAAGACTTGCACTAGACTTCGCCAAAGAAGTAGCCAGACGCAGAAGCCTTCTTCTCATTGTGGAACCAACGTGTCCTCAAAGAAGCTATGTGCACATTGATGAGCTGTTAATGGAAGTCTGTGATGGGTTTGAGTCCCTTAGAAGTTACAGAGACACGTTTTTAGGACAGAGCAGCTTTGTTAAAGAGAGCATTCACATGGTATTGGAGAAGGATTTAAAGAGTAACAAGACAGAGATGACAAATGGAGTTTGGGATTTGGGTTGGAGAAATGAGTTTCAGATTGATGAAACTCATCAAGCTGTAGTTGACTTAGAGAAACTTATCTTGTCCGGTTTGATCCTAGAAATTCTCACTTGAATCCACCAAAACAAAAGTGTTACTCTTTTTGTATCTATTAGTTTAATTTTCGTAATTTAAATTCTTTGTAGCCAATTTATATACCAAAGTATATAGATATAACTTATAAGTATAACTTAAGCCTAATTTAATTTATAGTAATGAACTTTGCAAAGCTGCACACATATCTAAAATTGTTGGGTTCACCCATTTTAGCACTGGACTATTAAACTCTGTTACTCCTCTCAATCATGAGAAACTTGTTTACCTCATCCCCAAATAAAAGTTGGCCTAATTTTTTTTCCTTTATCGTTGTCTTCAGAAGAAACATTCAGAAGATATAAATAGAAGCAATTTTACTTCTCATTTCCTTTAATGGGTTTTAAATATTTGGGCTTCTTTAATCCACCAACTCGTGCCATGTTTTTAACAGTTTTTAGTTTTACACTCGTGCCATTGTTATATAGAAGCAGTTTAACAGTTTCTACACTGTGTTTTACAGCAAGATGCATCAATTTAAAATTTAGCAATTTGATTTTAACCACAATTACTTACAACACAGGGACTCGTGTCATGTTTCCTGAAGAGTGTGCAATTAGGGGATGAATGTTCTAACAGAGACGGTCATACACAGTCAGACAATCAGGCATCCAGATAATCAAGCATTATCGACAATCCGACAGTTATATTGGCGTGGCTGGTAAGCACACGGCTCAATATATAGCTTCTTATGAAGGGAACCGGGTAAAATAAGTTATACTTTTAATATTGGCGAGAAAACATTTATGTAATCTAAGACTCTCCATTTAAATTTTTGTACTAAGGTCAAAGCAACCACTGTTATGTTATCTTCAACATGTGATAGGTGAAAACGAGTAGTACATATTCATAGAGAGATAAAAGCATGGGACGGTATAACAGGCAGCACCAAACCGGCCGAAATAAGTATGAACTTTGCATCAACTTAGTGCTTCGGGATATAGTATTGTTGGCTAATTGGCGGAAACGGCCAGAAAAGTAGGTGAAAAGCACTTAGTCTTAACGATCCGACTTAACATCCGAACGCTGATAGTCTCTCATTTTAGCATATTTTTATCACTCATATAAGATAGTTTTGTATCCATACATGCATTCATTAGATAGTTTTAGGCTAGATTGCATTCATTTTAGAGTTTAGTGAGTCTTAGCTTAGAAGATTGTATATATGTTGCATTTGAAGTGCTTCTCAGGTATTCTAGAGCTAGATGAAGCTATTGGGAGGATGATGAATGAGCAATAAAGCCAAGAAGGTGAAGAGTAGAAGGAAAACATGCAGCAAAACTCGCAAAGGACATAAAGGAGCCAGTATCGGTGGGCTGTATCGGTGTGATCACACCGATACACATATCAGACAGCTGTATCGGTGTGGTTACACCGATACCTATATCGGTTTNCACCATTGAAAGCTAGCTTTTAACGCTCGGGTTGGGTCTTTTGGTTAATGCACTGGCTGCAACATATGTGACACGCCTTGCAAAGGTACCTCATACTTGTTAGTAATTGTTTTGCTTTTTCTCTCTGGCCTACCATATTTTTGCCTCCCACTTCACCAGTAAGCATATTCTAATGTCAGACCAATTTGGTTCTAGCATAAGCCACGAAAGTCGATAATCTGATCTCATATATTTGTCGGATGTTGCAGGATGCTATAAAGGATATTGATGATGAGTAGAGAGTTGCAAACTAAGAAAAGGAAACAGACCAGTGAATGGATATGGATGCATTGGATAAGGTTAAACACTCTAGGACTTGTAAAACCTTAAACGGAGAATCATGTACCAAAGTTGAATGTTATCTAGGATGACATTAATATAGTGTAGTTATTGTTCATAGTTGATATATAATTTGATTTTTTTTCCTCGACAAGCTAAACTGCAGCATATTGTGATAAAATGGTTCTTGATAAAAATGAAAGTACTCGAGTATGTATTGAACTCGAAAGCCAAATTCCCACTAAAACGTATTTGAAGATGAGAGCATTTCAAAAAAAAAAAACAAAAGAGAAAACAAAACACCAACTCAGAATAGGCGATGAGATCAACACGGTCTTGTGGCTTCTTTAGCCCAGGGAAGACCATCTTCGTTCCCGGAATGTACTGCATCCACAAAACACCAAATCAAAATTAAACAAATTAATTTTTTAAAAAATTTTAAGAACCTCAATTGGGTTCTACCATTGGACCTTCCAAATTTAATTATGCTCAATGAAGTTCTTAACTTCAAAATTTTCAAAATATATCATTAAAATAATTTTAAGAACCCATTAGAATATCTAAGCAATGGAAATGCTCTAAGAGCAAGAACAATGGTAGTTCTTATAAGAACTCTTAATATATATTAAACAAATAAAAATTATTATAATAATGAATTGGTTCTTAAAAACTTAAGAAAGTATCTTATTTAAGAACTTTTGAGTGTTTTTCTTAAGTTCTTAAGAACCTTATTCATTATTATAATAATTTTTATTTGTTTAATATATATTAAGAGTTCTTATAAAAACTACCATTGTTCTTGCTCTAAGAGCGTCATTGGACCCAAAATACAAGATAACTAGGTGATAATCCGCGCCCTGCGCGGGGTGAGAGATTTATTTTTTTTCGGGTAAGTGAATTTGAATTTAAAATATAATGATTTTTAATTATTTTAATATTAAGTTTTTAATTATTTCAACATATAGTAGGAAAGAGTTTAAAATTTGTATAATCTCCTATCAATTAGAAAGATAAATGAAGAGATCAGAAATAGATTATGAAAAAAATATCAAAAATAAATAATAATATGATTTGAAAAATAAAAGCACTAATATATGTCTTTAGAGACATTTATTTTTAAATAAAATCTTGATTCTAAAATAATTGAACAGGGCGGGCCTGCATATTAATGCATATTTTGTTCCAATGTTTGACGTTAATCAAAGGATATTGATCGGAAGCCTGTCGATTTGTAAGTTATGTATTACGAATGAGTTATGTATATATAAATAAAAATATTAGACAAATTAGGAGGTATTCATACTTACATCGATCTGAATAATTGTATTTCAGGAATCTGAGATTCAAATAGAATTTGAGAACATCCACCTAAATTACGGATATATGTAAAGCCACCTACATGATAAAAACATGTATTAGGTAATAATATTGAAAAAATATTGGAAAATATTAAATACATATCTTGTTAGGTTCAAACAAAGAAAGCACCTGGTGCCCATTCAATATTCCATAGCTTCAAGACACACATTACTACATTAGTGTCAGTACTCCACCAAAATTCATCTAACTCATCAGCAAGAATTCCATACGCAACACACTTGATTTCGTTTTGCCTGTGAGTTATTGTGAAGTCATTAAATAAGTAAAAACAGTGTATTAAATTGAAGGTGTGATAAATACTTACTCAATATCCTTCAAACTGAACTGAATTCTTCTGTTTAATTCACTGTAGATCGAACCATGNTTCTCATTTTTCCCCGTTTTTTCAAAGAAGCCCATTATTATTGCACCTGGCCCAATTTCTCAATTATCAATCTCTAGTTACGATTTCTAAACCGGGTTACGGTTCAATGTTTTTTTGAGGAGTCAGTTAAATTTGCGGTTTAGCTTCAAGTTCGTGATTGAAAATTACCGCCGTTGGATTATAGTGTGCGACTGTGTGAGTCAGGGGACAGATGCACGATGGTTCTTCTGCCTTCACCTGTGTGCCACCGACAAATTGTCTTTTGAAAAATCATTTTCTAAAGAAAATTGTTTACTTTTGATTCTTAGGCTATAGGAACGTAGACAACATCGCCGAGATCTCGTCCAAGATTCCTGTTTTTTTTTTTATAAAAAAATTGAGCTATTGAGGTAGGATCCGAACCCGGCTCCGGTATCCAATCTCAACGCTTTTTTGTGCGTACCCTTTTGTTTCAATCACTTTTACAGCTGAGAAATTCCATCGCTTTCATGCTCTCCAATTTGGTTTCTTTCTTGATATGTAGGCAAAACTGCTAAGCTGGGTTACCTGAAAGATCTTCAAATCGCATCGAGTTTCATCTCGCTGCTTCTGAAATCAGGATTGATTGTATGTGATCTTGAACTCAACTGAACCCACTTCACTCGAGAAAAAAATGGAGATGGAAACGAATCTCGGAGGGGATCAAGGATCCGTGCGGAAACCGGAGCTGAAATCATACAGCCACAGGCAGTTTCACTCTACGAATGCGTTAGAGATCCTGAGGGAATCCGTTCGAATCCTCCGGTAAAATCTCGGTGCTTTCATGATAACCGCTGCCGTTTTGATCTGTCCTGTCTCTGCCGTTATATTGCCAAACATTTTAGTTGATCAGTCGCTAGTAAGCAAACTCGCAGTGAAGCTGCTCTTGGTGGCGAAGTCAAGTGGTCTCTCTTTGCAGCCTTTTGTCAAACACTCTTGTCAGAAATTCGCTGAAACTGCTGTTTCGTCGGCAATGTGTTTCCCTCTGTTCATCACCGTGTCTCTCTTGTCAAAAACAGCGGTGGTTTACTCAGTGGACGCCACTTACTCGAGGGAGAAAGTCGAAATAAGCAAGTTCTTGGTCGCATTGCAGAAGCTGTGGAGACGAGTTGTGATCACTTACCTGTGGATTTGCATTCTGATTGTTGGCTGCTTCACTATCTTCTGCGTTCTCCTCGTAGCGATATGCAGCTCCTTCAATGACCTTGGCTTCTCTCCGGATTTCAATGTCTACGGAGCCATCTTAGTCGGTTTAGCGTTCTCCGTGGTTTTGGCCAACGCCATTATAGTCTGCAACACGGCGGTGGTGATCTCGGTTCTTGAAGACGTTTCAGGGGTAGGAGCATTGGTGAGAGCTAGCGATCTGATCAAAGGGCAGATTCAGGTTGGTTTGTTGTTGTTCCTCGGGTCGACGTTAGGATTGGCTTTCGTGGAAGGGTTGTTTGATCACAGAGTGAAGAAGGTGAGTTATGGAGACGGGTCTTCGAGGCTATGGGAAGGACCTCTTCTGGTGTTGATGTATTCCTTTGTGACACTTATAGAATCGATGACGAGTGCAGTGTTCTATTTTAGCTGCCGAGTTTAATATAGCATGGAAGCTTCTTCGAGAGGAGAAACTCAGCCAATTATGGAAACCGTCGAGGTTGTGGATACTCAGTAACGGTTTGGCTCAGACTCAGGCGGGGAATGGACATGGAAGCGTATTAGTTGAAGAAGATGTGTTGATACTCAGTAACGGTTTATTTGAACATTTTTTTTTGTTTCACTTGAAAATACTTGATGCATTTTATAAGGTTGTCGTTATATATATAAAAGGTTGCTATTGTTTACATGGTTTGAAGATCATAGCACAGCTCAAGTTCGTTGTAGACTTGTAGTAGTAGTACATGGTCCGGAAAAACTTGGGCGTTAAATAGTAAGTTTAAAAAGTAGCTGGGCTTTTGTGCGAATTATTTCTATTTTAAAGGACTTAAATTAAACCATTACATTTTTTTCTTTAAGTGATCGGAAACCGGGATGGTTCAAATAATCAGACCGACAAAAATCGGTTTATCTCCCTCGAGCATTCAAATTGGAAAAGTATCCTTAATAAAATTGTAAAACCACAGACATACCAATTTTGTTTTTTTTCCGTCTCCCTCACCGTCGTCGCTCGCCGTCACGGTCCGTCACCATCACCGTAGTAGTTTAACATAGCTGTCACCCCAGCATCACCGTCGCGCGGTCTTTTCGGATTTCACCTTTGTCATCACCTTGCTCGTGAGTCAAACCCTCTTGAACCTTTGCTCTTCTCTGTATCTCTAAATTTTTTTCTTACCTGATCGATTAGTTATCGTTTATCGACTTAGATTTCATCTAGTTGAATGTTTTCTTGGTAGTGTTTTTGTTTAGTGGGTAGTTTGATCCTCATATTTGAAGTAGGACTGCGTAATTGTGTTTCTCTCTTGGAGTGTTCACCACTTGTTCGATGTAATGCTTCCAAAGTTCCTCTCTTGGCATGTATTTAGATATTGATTGTTTGGTGACTTTTTAATTTGAAACGAACATCTCAAGAGTCTACACACTTATTCTAGACGGACTCTATCAAGCAAACAAGTTGTTAATATGGTTGTAGACGAATCCACTCTTATATGTTTTTTTGTTCTGTTTTGTGCTGGTATTGTCCTCCTATCGCTTTATTTTTTGCTAATTTCATATCGGCTAGAGCCCCAGGCTTGATATGTTATGGTCATGTTGCAGTAATGGACGAGGGACGTCAAAAGGACTTGCAGTTGTTGGAGGAAATCATCGATAAAGGTTTAAAACAGAAGCTTGTACACACAATTGCATCACGGTATTACAATTTACCTCCTTTTCAGATCCAGTTTTCAAATTGTATGTATGATGTTAGAGTGTATGCATAGTTTTTCTTGTAGGGTTTGTATTTTTTGGATGCTATTCATTTGTAGTCTCTTTTTGAATAAAGTTCTTGGCTTTGCAGGGACAAGATCTTTGAAGAACAAAAAGTACTGTATCCTTTTTGTATAGGAAAGACTCTTGCTTCTCGAAATGTCCATCTCATTAAGCGGATCATTAACATTTTTGTAGTTTCTCCCTTGTATTAGCCCCAGTAAAGATGACTGATTCATTTACCATTCAGTTTTTTTGACTTGGTTTTGAATTTCTTGAAATCCAGAGGAACTGTTCTTGGTGTAGTCGTTCACAATACTTTGATGTTCTGGTGAGCTCTAATTTGGTTAGAAATTCTTGTTTCCTTAACGATTACTCCCACTCCAGCTCTGACTTGCGGAAAAACCTAGAAACTCTGGAGAAAAATGGTGTAAACAGTCTCAAAACAATGGTCAACCTCGGTTCAGAAGTTTACATGCAAGCAGAAGTGTACGTCACTTACAGCCCTGGTTCTTTCGTTTGATCTTAGTCAAGTTACTATCTGGGAAATGTCATACGCTGTCTGCATACAGTGTCATACACTGTCTCCTCCATACTCAGCTTAATGCATCTTCACAATTGCACAAAATCCTCTGCGTTTAATAAGCTGTTTTAAGTAGTGTACTTTCACTGTGTCTGTATCTTAGATGCTAGTTATATATTATTGAGCAGAAAACGTTTGTAACTGCGGATGAAAATTGGAGATTATATCTACCAGGCAGGCTTGCTTCTGATTTCGTTTACACTTGATTTGGGTGTCTGTTTTGAGTCCAGGCCAGACACAAGGCACATCTTCATGGATGTAGGGCTCGGCTTTTATGTGGAGTTCACCCGGCAAGAAGCTCTTGCCTATATTTCACAGAGGGAGGAACGAATTAAAAAGTATGATAACTCTTTGCTTTTTTACTCCACATGCTCTGCTTTTCTCAAAGTTTTCAAAATTCTGTTTGTCGACTTCTTCAAGCCTTCATGTACACAAAAAGCGGCTAAATCAAATAAGCATATTCTATACACGACTTTGTCGCATTGCTGTTTGTCGAATGCATTTATAGTGACTGAATGTTTGATACTAAATAAATTGGGGTTTTTTGTTCTTGACAGACAAATAGAAGAGGTAACTGGTGTTATCACGCAGATCAAAGGGCGCATCAAACTGGTAAGTTCAAGTAGTACTATCTTTGCTTTGTAATAATAATTCGTTTGTTGGTTTTGAATCAGAAAATCACTGTTTAACAACTCAGCATATATATATATGAAGTCTCATCTGTGGTATTTGGCTAGTTGATATGGTTGTCTGAACATTGAAACCCTTTTGCAGGCTCATTACCAGATTCAGCAAATACTCAATCTTCCTGAAGAGAATCCATCATCATCCCGGCGACGTGCGTTTTAGTAGGATAACTGATGATGAGAAAAAGAGGCACTAATGAGAGGATTTTGTCTTATCCTGTCGATTGGTTTTGCTAGTCTTATGACTTTTTAAGCTTAAGCGTGGAGAAAGAGAAACAGCTTAGTGTAATATCATTATGGACCGAAATTTTCTTGTGTTAGACAGACAAATTGAGTAATCAATCTAATTTTTAAATGACTCTGAGTGAATATCTATTCGAAACAAATATTATCTGATAAGGTTATTACCAAATTCTAATATGATCTGCGAGGATGAAAAATCCTTATTAACCATTTTTGAAAGTTTCTGAAATATTCTTTATAAAAAAGGAAAGTCCAAAGCTGAGCATGTCTAGTACTTTTACATTATTGTGTACTTGTAGTAAGTAGTTGTTGTAGTGATTCCAAGGAGACGCAGAGGCCCGAGATGGTCTATTTACAATGCGAGGACGCCACACGACCTTCGCTGACGTGTAACGGTTTGGTTTGCATCCCCGTACCAGGTTGGGTCAAAAGGTTTTGACTGTTTGCAAAAATTAATACATGCGGGTTTCTGTTTGCCTTGACAACAACGATATGATCAAACACATTTTACCATTGTTAACTTTTAGCTTTTAATTTAAATGCATGTACTTTTTTGACAATTGTTTTTACTTGTAGCTTTTAATGTAATATTTAATCATTCTATTTATATCACCTATATACCAAGTTAAATTTTTGCTTATTTAATTTACAGATTTTTTTTTGGTCTTAGAACATGTCATTAGTTTATTTTGTAAAATGAAATAAATACCTTAGTTGAATCTGTAAAATCAACAATCATCTTATAATAAAAAATGGAATATATAATCAATTTTTTTTAAAAAAATTATGATTTTAAACTGGCCGTACCATTACAATATTTTTGTTTTTAAAGATAATGTGTGTACTTGACTCATTCGAGATCAAACACAACAGCTCCAATCATTCAGCACAATGACGAGGTTTAAACAATCAATTCAAACATCGAACATAGCTGAGTACAATTGTTCTTTGTCCAGTCTCTCGTTATTTGATTTTCCGTGCCGATGAGCTTTTGAGCCGGCAACTTTTTGAGGAATGTCTCTACTCACACTTGCTGGAAGGTCCCGTATCTGTTCGATTTGAGGTGTGCCAATCGTACCTCGATCTACTGCCGGGTGAAATCTACCAGCCTATAGAAAGAGGTTTTTGGGGATTGTTTGGTCACGTCATACTTGGTATCGGATGTGGAGTGCATGAGCTTGAAGACTATTACACAGAAGGTCAGAACTGCTATGGTCGTAATTGGGGATCATCAGGATTCGTTAGGTTAGGATTCGACGTTGTGGATTCATTTGTGGTAATGGCGATTTAATTGTCGTCACAAATGACTCTTTCTGAATTTTATTAATATTGTTGTCTCTAATGACTTTGAGTTTCTTTCTGAATTTTAATGATATTGTTGAACATTTGAGTTTCAAAAAAAAAAAATGTTTTTCTCCTTGTATGGTTTAAGTCTGTTTCACACCTTAGGCGGACGGTTTACCGAAACCATTAATTATTGACAAACATCAACAATTTCACTTTATTTTTATGGTTCTAACTCTAAAACAAATTTGCCCAATTTATGTACAAATAGTAACAAAGGCTCCTCTGCGTTTCGATCTACAAACATAATCAACTCCAGTTATTATAAAAACGTTTTCTCTTTGAACGCCGATGCCGAAATCATCTTAATTTGCTTTTTCTTTTATCGAGGCAATTGTTGGATAGTTTTCTGAGTTAATTTCTGGTTTCTTTTTTCAGTTTCAGGTTTCTTTTTTCAGTTTCAAAGATTATCAAGCCTCTTTCAAGAGAAAATATTTGAATCTATTAGTTTGTTAGGTGTTATGCGAGCACAACAATGATTCTGCTAGCCCACTATGAATGAAAAAGTTAGTCCGTTCATGCTGACTATGCTGAGGTATTATGACTAAACATTAAAAAAAGAGACTACAACTTAATAGCATCCAAAGAAGACAAGCTAACCTAACCCTACAAGAAAAACTCTGCATACACTTTAACATCATACATACAATTTGAAAATCTGGATCTGAAAAGGAGGTAAATTTGAATACCGTGATGCAATTGTGTGTACAAGCTTCTGTTTTAAACCTTTATCGATGATTTCCTCCAACAACTGCAAGTCCTTTCGACGTCCCTCGTCCATTACTGCAATATGACCATAACATATCAAGCCTGGGGCTTTAGCCGATATGAAAGTTTTGGTATGATTATTATTATATTGTCCGGCGTGTTTAATAGTAAGTTTTGAAAATAGGTGGGCTTTTCTGAAAATTAATTCTATTTCAAAGGACTTGAAGTTAAACCAATACTTTTTTTTGTAAGTGATCGGAAACCGGAATGGTTCAAATAAACAGGCGACAAAAAAATCTCAAATTGGAAAACCACAAAAGTATATATATATATATATATATATATATATATATATCCCTAATAAAATTTGTAAAACCGGGAATACCAATTTTTTCTTTGTCTCCCTCACCGTCGCTAGCCGGTGCTGTTAAAATTGTAAAATTGGATATCGGCTTGCTTCGTCGGTGCTTTGGTTCATCTTCCGTGGTGTGGACATTTTTGGCGCAATACCATATTCTCTTCTTCTTCTCAGTATAGTAATCTCACGGTTGAAGTCGGAGGAACCGCCCCACCTCTCTGTCGTTGGCCTAATTCCTCGAGAGCAATTCATCTCTGTTGAAGGTTAGTTACGGATCTCGATCCACGCCAGTGGTTATTACGCTTGGATTTTTGGGGATTCCATTTGGTGGTGGTGGGTGTATTGTTGTTGGATCAGTCTCCTCTTGATTCTCCTTTTGGATTTCCTTACACATGTCGATTCGAAACTGCGTTTTCCAGCTCTCACTTTGTTCGATTCAAGATTGTCTCAGGTGTGATGGATCCAGCACTCAACACAAGCGCAGGTATTGGTGGCAGCAACGGTACGGTGAGATTTCAAACCGGTGATGGCGGCACTGCAGCTGCGTCTGACGATTCGAAGGAGAACCTGAACCAAGTCATAAACTCGATTCAGAAGACTTTGGGACTCCTTCATCAGTTACACCTCACCGTCTCTTCTTTCACACCCGCTTCCCAGCTGCATCTTCTCCAGCGCCTGTAACTCCTCTCTTCCACTCCCAACTTCTTCTTTTTTTTTCCATGGCCTAAGATTGTTTTGGGTATTTGTTCTGATGAGTGTGTGTATGTGTATATTTGCAGCAATTCCCTTGTGATGGAGCTGGATAGCATGGCTAAGCTGTCCGAGCAATGCAACATTCAAGTGCCCATGGAGGTTCTTAGGTGAGAAGAGCAAGTCCTTTTTTTCTTTTTTTTCCTAGAATGCACTTGGGAGATGATTTTGCTTGCTCTCTTATGTTACTGCATCTTCGTCTTAGCTTGATTGATGATGGGAAGAACCCGGACGAGTTTACAAGGGATGTTCTTAATAGCTGCATAGCCAGAAATCAAGTTACCAAGGGCAAGACTGATGCTTTTAAGGTGTCCCTTGTTTTTCAAAACTTCTCTACTGATTATTAATTTTGGTATTCTTTTACCCATGTTTTAAAGTCAACGTTTTTTCTACAGGATTTGAGAAAACATATTCTGGAGGAGCTTGAACAGACTTTTCCTGATGAAGTTGATAAGTACAGAGAAATCCGTGCTAGTTCCGCAGCTGTAAGTTGTCAACAACGCTTCCTTTTTTCTGTCTGTGATTCTTCATTAATATGCTACCAGTAAGTGAAGGTGACAATTAAGTTTTCATCAAAATCAGGAAGCCAAACGGCTGGCCCAATCGCAAAGTGTGTTACCAAATGGGGATGCGAAGGTCAAGAGTGAGCTATGAGAGCCCAGTTTTCCTGTGGATCTTTCCTTGTAGAATAAAGATGAATGTGGATGTAAACGAACAAGCCTACTTGGAATTTCTATGATATCTGTTGCTTCTTTTAACTTGGTTAGTATAGTTTTGAGAATCTCTGCTTGTTGCCCCATTCTTTACTCAAGTGGGACTCTCTTAGCCTATGAGGTCTCTAGCTGGGCAGGGTAGCTGGGAAGACTAATCTGTGAGTTTTATCTATGGATCTTGTTGGTTCGGTTTGAGCCTAGTATGTGGTAGATTCCTGGCACATAAGATTTGTCTTTTTCCTAGGACGAGCATGGAATATTCTTGCCGAGAGAAGAATTGATCTTGCTTTGCATTGAGTTGGTTGCATTGTCTTTGGTTAAAGAAAGCTTTTCATTGTATTTAGCGGAACCAATGTTAAGCTACACAAACCTGATCGGATCGTGTTTAGATTGGCTTCAGTTTGACCACGCTCTACTTGTGACCTTTGGACTTTGATTATATTGATGGGCTGTGTATAAAAAAAGCATACTAGGACTATTTTGTATTTCGCAAAAGTTGTATTCAAAGAGAAACAGGTTCTCAGGTGTAGAAGCCCTGCCAATGTGAACAGAGGTACACTTCCTTCTCTCAACCATTCTTATAACACTTTCAATATATGTCTTTGATCGTTTCCTTCACAGTTTTAACTATCTCGACCACCCAGAAATCAGCATTCCAAGAAAGCATGTCGTTGACCCTGTGAAGAAGAAAGAAGTGTACCTGAAGATGGGAGGAAGCTGTTGTGTCTTTTCAAGAGTCTCAAAAATCGGAAACTAGAGCATCGTAATCAGCTTCCAACGCCGTGCAGTTGCACATCAACTGCTTGGTCTTGGACCTGGCTCGTCTGTTCTGAAACCGTACAGTGACTTGTCGGGGATGAAGAGTCAGCCGGTGAGCAAAGTCGTGAAGAACAAGATGGTGTGAAGTTTTACAACAGATGGTGTGAAGTTTTACAACAGATGGTGTGAAGTTTGTCTCATCTGATGAGAGCCACTTCTCGCTTCATTTTGGTCTTACTTTGTTGTTTGTAAATTGTATTGCATATATGATCTGATTCTTATTGTATATGTGTATATGACTTGGTTCAACTACTTTCCTTTTACTCCAATTAGTGCTATATTGGAAGCTGAATGAAGAAACACAAACAAGAACAAGAGAAGAGATCAAAGAGTTACCAAATTACAAATGTATTTTTAACTTGTTACCAAAAATGGTTCGGTTCGGTTTGACTCGCCTACATTTGCATCAAGTGATATCTATTGGTGGTACACATGTGCGGCATGGGTATACAGTATACACAGTAGCTGACACGTGCCACCTGAAACGCACCGCTTTGGTTGTACCTTCCTGTCCCAAAAAAAATTATCAGAGGAATTGTGAGGAAGAAGAACAGTTAATCGATTTCGTTAAGCAAAAAGGAACTGTCTTTTTTTTTTCCTGCTTCGAGATCCGATCCAATCTAACGAAGGATCCGCTTGAACGGAATCTCCACAGAAAGTCCTGAATCAGTCTTGAGTTTGTTTCCGATTTGAGATCGAAAACCTTTTGCTGAAGAAAGAAGATGAGCGACGTATTTGAAGGGTACGAGCGCCAGTACTGCGAGCTCTCAACCAATCTCTCCAGAAAATGCCATTCGGCGTCGCTTCTCTCCGACGGAGGTACCATTCGGATCCTGAGTTTATCTTGAATCCGACCTTCGATTTCCCTGATTCAAGAAAACCCAATCTATGTTTTCCTGATGATGGCTTTTGAGCTTTTGAGCTGCGAAAAGTAGCTGGTGGACGAGTTCCTTTCTTGATCGTTTTGACTTGTTTGCGATCTTGGAATGTTGCTATAAGATGTAATCTCATTGCTTGGATTGGATACATAGTTTTGCTGAGGGATCAAGTAATTATTGAGACTGAAGATGAAAACCTTATTAGCTCAAAGAAAATTGTGTAGCTGCATTGGTTTTTCCCCTTTGTCCATCAGTCTATGTCGATCACTGTCTTTGTTGGAGTTATTAGTGCATAGACATGTTCGAAATTCGTTACATTTTGTGTTGCCATAAAACCATTTAGTAGAGGTTTAATTTATTGGTATGTGCTTTAGCAGAAGAGAAGAAAGGGAAGATTGTTGAGATCAAGTCTGGAATAGACGAAGCTGATGTCTTGGTATTTACCATTTATTTTCTTGAATGTGGAAATCTTTCGTTTTTTTTGCTTTCTCTTAAATCAATTTATGCTTCTCTGTTTTTCTCTCTGTAGATCCGGAAAATGGATCTTGAGGCAAGAAGTCTGCAGCCGAGTGCTAAAGCTGTGTGTCTTTCTAAGCTAAGAGAGTATAAATCTGACCTGAACCAATTGAAGAAGGAATTCAAACGAGTCTCTTCCGCAGATGCTAAGCAATCTACTCGTGAAGAACTGATGGAATCCGGAATGGCGGATCCGCTTGCGGTAAACTCTTGTTAATTCTCTCTCTCTCTTTAACCTGTTAAGAAAAGTCTGGAATCACATTTTGTTAGTTGTCTTGATTAATTCGTACCATCTTTGCCTTTGTGCCCTTAGTGTTGTTTGGTCTAAACTTTTATCTTAGATGTTTATATTGTCCTGGTGGTTCCAAGGTATCAGCTGATCAAAGAGAGAGATTGGCAATGTCAGTGGAGAGGCTTGACCAATCGAGCGACAGAATCAGGGAGAGTAGAAGAATAATGCTCGAGACAGAAGAGGTCGGCATCTCGATTGTTCAAGATCTGAGTCAGCAACGCCAAACGCTCCTTCATGCTCACACCAAGGTACGCGTTACAGTAATGATCTCTATCAGCGCCAAGGATTTTCTTGAATTGGATCATATTGAGAAAAAGCTAACTTATGTGATTTGGTGTAAACAGCTTCATGGTGTGGATGACGCCATTGACAAGAGCAAGAAAGTGTTGACGGCTATGTCAAGAAGAATGACACGGAACAAATGGATCGTTGGTTCGGTGATCGTGGCTCTTATTCTCGCCATCATCTTGATAATCTCATATAAGCTTTCGCATTAATATACTCCAAACATAATTCGTCGTGATTGTGTGTCTGTATATAATCTGATGGTTGATTCCTTTGTAATGGGGCCCTACGTGTTTACTTGTATTCCAAGTACGTTGTGTGTATTGAAGCGGCAATACTT
The DNA here is from genome assembly GCA_020283515.1 of Alliaria petiolata. NCBI lineage: Eukaryota > Viridiplantae > Streptophyta > Magnoliopsida > Brassicales > Brassicaceae > Alliaria > Alliaria petiolata. Next base: position 76,320,066 of record JAHZTW010000002.1, read on the forward strand.
TAAAAGACTAAATTAATTATATATCATCAAAAACTCAAATGATTTTGAATTGATACTTCATAAGATGAAAAAGGAGAGTTGGTTTGTGGCAACTCCAAAAATTAGTATCTCTTGAGGTCATTACACACATATAATCTATATCTTGCTAAGAAAGAACCTATTTATTGGGCTTGTGTTATGTTCTCTTATAGCACTTCCTCGCCGGACCAATCATCTTGCCGTGACCACCAGTTGCAGGCACGAGACCACCCACTGCCACGTCATCGCATGAAAACGTAACGTACTCGGACCACCACGCTCGCCATTTTATGAGGGTAGTCAGCTTCACATCGAACTCTGTGCAACTGTAAGTGGCCAAGTCATTGCCGATTCCTCTGGCAGTAGTTCCATGCGTGAGATGAACGGTGACGTTGATCGGCGTCGTCTCTTTTTCCTTTTGAACGAACCCCGAGAACACGGTCGAGGCCAGACGGTGCCTGGCGTGGTAAACTGAGCAGTAGACTTCGTGGTAGGAGAAATCAGTGCCCAAGTTAGGGTTTATGGCTTGAAACTGGATATTCAAGTAGCCGGAGATATGATCTCCGGTGAAGTTGAACTTCGTGACGGTGAGGGAGGTGAGAGTGACTTCAGGTAAGTCCGGCCAGCAGAAGAGGAGAACGAGGACTGTGGCCACAACAACCAATTGGAGGATGTCACAAGCTGCGATTAATAATTTGGCCATAAAAATTTTTGTAAAAAAGAATGTGTGTTTAAGTGAATAATGAAACCATATTAAAAAAGATCATTACAAACGTTTGTTATATAATTTTGTATCTCATCTCTCTCTCTTCTTCAAGTTTTTAATCTAAAGAAATTTCCAAGAAACATCTCTAAAAATAAAACGAACAGATTTAGAAAGTAATAACACGCACACACGCATGTCGGCTGAGTACTAAGAGAGAGACCCACCACGGCATGTCAAATTGATAAGAGGCTTACTTACACTCCATCCAATGACAATTAGACATCTCAAAATTCTTAAAAGAACGTTAGGTGGGAATTACAAACTGCATTACCATTTACGGGTATATCTATATATACAAGAGTTAATGTATAGACCCTTTTAGGCATAGTTGAAAGCTAATCCTTTCATACTTGAGATTAAAGTTATATTGGCTTTAACTTTTGAAATTGCAGGCTTATCAAAAAAAAGTATATATTGAACGGTTGTAATTAAAAACACTAACGCACAAGAAACAGTTAAGTAATAAATGATTAAACAATTCAACAAAACGTTTGTTAAACTAATCGATAACATTATTCGTATGATTTTTTGGTTTTTTTTTTGCTTAACTTCTTATTTATTAATCAATAAACTAATAAAGAAGAAGACTTTTTTTTTTCCTTGATATGATTCAACTTGTGTTTAGTTTGTTTTAAGAATTTTGTAAAGAGGTTTATACAATTTCAACGAATGTGAATGAACATGGACTTTTATACAATTTAAAGATTGTGAAAACTATGTTATTTTTTTAAAAAGTATTTTTACTAAACACTTCTACTGTTGCTAGAGCAATGAAAAAAGGGGAAAATACGTCAGCAATGTATAAGATGGATAGCTTCATATCCAAGGCATAACCCATTCGTGACAATAACTCCTTTTTACTAGTATTTAAAAAAAAAGCTCCAAACTTGTAAGCCCGGAAATAAGATTCTTGTGTAGAGTCTTCACGAAGATCAACGGCTCTAAAAAGCAGAGGAGGATAATTCTATTGGATAGAAATGGTTTTGATTGACATAAAGTTTCTGGAAAAGTGGAAAAAGAAATATTCACCATCGATGTCCACCTTGACTCGAGAGTTTCAAGACGAAGAAGACAAATGTCTTTAAAGTATGAACCTCTCTCTCATAAAGTTCCCACCTTTATGAAAACTCGAATCCACCATAAGATTTTCTGTTATTCTCTCTGCTCACTCAGGATGTAAAATTTCACTGATTTTTATTGAGGTTTTTTTTCTCTTGAGGTGTTTGTTGTTCAACAATGGCGGATCAATCTCTTCACTCTCCGATCAACCCACATTTCTTCCAGCCTCTTCTTCCCGGCTTCCACACTCACCTCGTAACTCTGTTCTTTTCTTTCGTTCCAAGAAAAGATTGTCTACAAAAAACGTTTCGTTTTGCTTAATTTTGGTGCACGTTGCTGCAGAACATCCCTGTAGCTTTCTTCTCGAAGTACGTCCAAGGAAGAAACGACCAAAACAAGACTGCAAAACTGAGATCAGATGCGTCCGACAAAACTTGGACAGTGAAGATGGACGGCTTGAAACTCACTGATGGCTGGGGAGATTTCGCAGCCGCGCATGATCTCCGAATTGGTGACATCACCGTTTTCAGACACGAAGGAGAAATGGTGTTTCATGTCACAGCTTTGGGACCAAGTTTCTGCGAGATTCAATATACCTCATCATCATCATCTCGCAACATCAATGATGATAGTCATGATCAGACCAACAATATTGGTAAAACTTTTGTTCTATGAAATGTACTCAAATCCTGTAGAAAAAGATGCAAAACTAAGGATTTTGTTTTTGTTTTTTTTAGTTACAGGAAACAGTTCGAGAGAGAAGAGAAAGACAGTGAAGAAGAATCCACGAAAGAAAGTAGAGCCTTCATCAGACCATTCTCAATTTGTGGCAAAAGTCTCAGCCTCGAGCCTAAGATTTGATCGACTGGTTAGATTATATTTTTAAGCAAAAAAATCTGTTAGTATAAGAGACATTAATCGAACTCTGTGACGATATTTTGCAGTATATACCACTGAGTTTTGCGAGGTCAAACGGTCTGCAAAAGTTGAGCGGTAAGAAAATCGTTCTTCTTAACGAAGAAGGAAGAGAATGGAACTCAAATCTGAAATACAACAAAGCAGGCATGCATACTTTCGTCAGACCTGGTTGGAGAGGATTCTGCGCTGAAAATGGGATGAACCAAGGTCACCAATGTACATTCAAACTGGTCCGAAAATCTGGACCACCGGTCATCCGTTTGTGCCGCGCAGAACATAGACCAAAATCAGCTCCAGATTCTTCGTTACACCATTCTTGTTATGAGGGATCTGTCACTGCTTATAGCCTGAAAATCAATAAACTGGTGAATACATAACATTGGTTTATTCAACTATCTTAAACTCACACGTTACTTACTTACAGAAGGATCATTGGAACTTAAAAAAAGCATTCTTTCTTGATTTGTATATTGATATGCATGTTTGATGACTCGTGTGTATAATGTGGAGTTTTGCAGTATCTTACAAGGAAGTTTGTGACTGAAAACGGTCTGGACAAAGGATGCAGTGAGATAGTTTTAAGGAATGAATGGGGAAGAAGATGGACTTTAGCTTTGAAACACTACCGAAGATTCAAACATACTTCTATCGGACCAGGCTGGAAAACTTTCTGCCGAGTAAACGGGATCAAAGCTGGAGATTCCTTCATGTTTAAACTGGTTGGAACCGGGAAAAGACCTCTTCTTTGTTTGTGCCCTTCAAACTGTGACAAAACGCCATTAGAGTGTCCAGAAGATATCGATGATGTAAACTCCCTCTCCTCAAATGCTAGCAGCGGAGATGATAGCATCGAATCCCAAGAAAGCGAAAAGGAGGGTCTTGGAGACAACAAGAGCATCTCACAGGAATGCTTGGAGATGGAGAAGAAGAAGAAGAAGAAGAAGAAGAAGAGTTTCTCGAGGTGCAGAGCTTCATCTTCATATAGTCAAGACCGATTTGTGAGGTTAACTCTTACATCGTACGCTGTTGATAGCTATAAACTGGTAAGTTCACTAAAAACTATGCCTCAAGCCTCAAGGTTGTCCCTTGGTCTACTATTTTTTTTTTGTCTAAAAACGAATCTTTGCGCAGAATCTTCCGCTGGGTTTCACGCGGCTGAATGGCATCGACAAGCCAGGGAAGATAACTTTGTTGGGTAAAGATGGAGTAAGACAGGTGGTGGATCTTTTGCAGAACAAAAGAACCGGAATAATGCGGATTGGAAAAGGCTGGAGGGAATTCTGTGACGCTCATGGCGTAAAGATATACGAGTCTTTTGTGTTGGAACTGGTTTGGGAGGAAGAAGCAAGTCCGGTGCTTAAGTTCTGCACCAAAGTAGACTCGGTTTGAGACTTTTTCCAGAGAAGGAAGAATCCTATGGTGTCTCAACACATTATGGGAACAGTGACGCTACTTGCTCTGCAATATTTTCTCTATCTGTCGTGTTTCTTTTAGCGGCTGGTATTTCTTAGGTTTGCAGCAGTTTGTTGACTGCATTTCTCTTGTTGATTCGGACTATATGTCTACTTATCGGAGTCTTGTTATGAATTCCATGAAAACTTTAGAACTTTACTAGAAGAAGTTTTTTCGATCTTACCTCTAGTGTGTGGAGAAAGGGGAATCAATCCTCTGTTGGTTGTGAACCTTTTGAGAAATTGAAATGTCATCACTTTGTGCTTCATACATAATCTCGTTAATGTGACATTCTTCTCCTGCAGGCTACAAAAGAAGCAAGTCTTCGGGTCTTCTGGTTTGTTCTCTTGGGGAGATTTTTTTTCTCCCGAGAGAGAATGTGAAAACAGAGCGATTAAGTGGTGATTAACTCAGAGATCATTTGTTGACTATGGTTTCATGCATTGGATCAAGTTTTCCGAGGACACTAATACGAGTTTTGAAAAGTAACAGTGAATCTCTTGTTTTTCGCTTGACAGTTTTCAACTCAATTTCTTGCTTAATTAGCTTCAATTTAGCATTTAGGTTCTTAACCATTTTTACAATGTTGCTCCTTATCCAAAAATGGAAAAATTAATACAATATAGTGAGTGCGTGCCTAAATCTATGTCACGCACGCTTTCCGAGTTTGACCTATAAAAACATGCTTGTTTCTCTTTCGGCTGATGGAAACTGCAAAAAGGGCAACACTTTTCACATTCATTCAATTTCCAGGTCTCAGAGTACATGCTCAAGCCAAAGATCATCTAAATGTACAAAACCCACGGAATAGAGAAGATTCCATTTGAGTTGGGAAAAAGAAGAGAGTGGGATTGTTCCATCTAACCCATCTTAGATGACTTTCTTCTTCTCCAAAAACGTCTTCAAATGCAAAAACTGCATCCCGGCGACTCCTAAGCATACGAAAAGAGAGAGGAAACTCAACCACGCCATTTTCGAGTTTGTAGCCCGGTTCAGATTTTGCATCTCTTCCTCCCTGAGGACACACAAAAAAAAGAAGCTCATCACGGTGCAACCACAAGTTGAGAGTTTCAAAACCATTGCAACGATTACAAAAGGTTGGGTATTCGAGTCTATAGTATACACAACCCGAAAGCATGAAAAGAAAAAACTTTTTTTCTTTACCTGTCTCTGAGATAAAACATCTCTTCATGAATAGAGTTGACGGTTTCAATCAGCTTCTTCACTTCAAATTCCATCACCTTGGGACAAACGAACACAACACAGAGAAGCATAAACTTTATCGTCAAAACATCAAACACTGTTCAATCCCAACAAATCTTTCCCTTATCCATTTGGATTCCGAGGCTGATCTAAAACTAACCTAAAACATTTCCAATTCCGTAACATTTTTCACTATCTAATTGATCAACTACCAAATCAGTATTATACCAAACAATATGATGAATCAAACGACTCACTTCGACTTGGCTCTTCTTGGCCACATTAGGCCAGCTCTTAGAATGAACACCTGTTCTCCTGTCTCTTATACACATCTAGATGTGTATAAGAGACAGAGTCTATAGTATACACAACCCGAAAGCATGAAAAGAAAAAACTTTTTTTCTTTACCTGTCTCTGAGATAAAACATCTCTTCATGAATAGAGTTGACGGTTTCAATCAGCTTCTTCACTTCAAATTCCATCACCTTGGGACAAACGAACACAACACAGAGAAGCATAAACTTTATCGTCAAAACATCAAATACCTGTCTCTTATACACATCTAGATGTGTATAAGAGACAGCATTTTGTTCGACCCGATTGCAATTCGAAGTGTAGAGATTGAGAAACGCGCGAAAAAATCCCCAGGAGTAACAGCGTCGTCAGTAGATTTGCTGATCGGAGAACCATGGCGAAAACTTCAGAGAGAGAGAGAGAGATCCTTCTTTTGTATTTGCTCCTCAATCGTTTGCAGAGTTGATGAGAGAGAGGTTGGTTGAATACGAAGAAGAACTCAACGACAACGACGTACAATGGTGAAAGAAGCTTTTGACACGTGTATAATAGTAATTGGCGAAGACACGTCGAAGAGGATTCCGAACCTTCTCTTTTAGCTAGAGCTTTGTCTTTTTGAAGGCTGACTTTGACTTTTTAGAAAACACGAGTTTCTTCTAATTTTGAACTGGATCATCTTAGGCCCATCAGGACTTGAGTAAATTTTAACTTTCATACACAAAAAAAAAATATACCATAATTTTATTGAATTCATTTTTGGTTTTTCAGACAAATTATTATAGTTTTTTTTTTCTTTTTTCACATGCAAAACCAAATTATACTTACGTATGTCTGACTATTGGACTAAAAAGAAACATTTATATATTAAGTCTGGTTGGCAATTATTAAACAGCATAGAAGGGATAGTTTAGTGTCGATATCTAATATCTTTCACATGGCCAATTTATTTTCAGTTGGTGAACAATATGAAAAAGTAGAACTATAATTAATAGGCAACAAGCATTTGCTTGAATTGTTCTTTAACTGCAAACAGAATTCAAACAGTACAAAAGTACAAAATCGCTTCCTTCGATTCGGCTTCATGTTGACTTGTCGGGGTTGACTTTTAAAAATAATGCGAAATTTACTCCATAATGTCCGGTTTGGATTTTTTTTTTCTTTATCAAACTATATGTGAGTGATAAGTCAATCCAACCAGATTACCATTTGCAGATCACCTAGTGGCACACTGGCACATATATTTCTTCGTATAATACCACATGACATTATCATACGCATTGCTATATAGTACAATATACTGATTAACAGTGTAAGTTAACAGAAAAAACAAATAAATAAATGCGATGATCCGGTTTGTAACGTCTAAAAAATTATTTTATACGTGCCAGTTGGCCATTATCAAAAGCAAGCTAACATTTTAAGGCGCAACGATGGCCTTATTGAAGCAAAGACCATATATATATCATATTGTCCACTCCACACATTACAAAATATAATGATGAATTATGTATTGTATCGTTTTAACAGTATCAAAAGAGAGTATACATCAAGCCATTTAAAGTCTCGGTTTTAAAAATAGACAAGGAGAATAAACCAAAAACAAACGAATCCCCTAATTATTGGTTAAGTATATAACTATATATTACTAATTAATTGTTTGTTTCTTTTTATCATTTGTGATTCTTCATTTATTAATAATATAATAGTTGTTCTGTCTTTACTTTTAAAAATATGGGAATTAGGGGGATCAAGATCCACACATGCATTTATTAAGTTGGGTAGTTTCCAATTAGATTCCTCAAGATCCTATAACTGTGGTGTCGATCCACATTTTTTTGTAATTAATTTACACAAATCTTCATTATTGGCTCAATTCATTTATTTGGGTATACAATCTTTTCGAGAGTAGAGCGACGAAATGTTTGTTTTTCTATATCAAAGTTTTTTTTGCCTTCACTAAACCTTTGCTTTAAAAAGTCTTCCATCTTCTCTCTATGTCACGTTTCTTCACCAATCTCTTCAGTTTTCTTCTTAGCAAACAAGTCTCGCGTGCTTCTCTGTTCCCATAAGTAAGTTCTCGCCTTCTCGCGATCGCAGTTTTATTATGTTCTTATTTTGTTTACATCTTTCCCGTCAAGTGTTAACCCTTCTATAATACAGGATTATATGATATATCTGGATTTTCCAATTTAAACTTCTTGCATGAGAAGAATATTGTGAGAATTCAACTGGGAACCAAATACAAAGGAAAAAGCTCAGAAATGAGAGAAGAAAATGATTATGAAGCAGCACCAAGAGAGAGGACGTTAGGTTTAACACCAACTTGGTCTGTTGCTACAGTTTTGACTGTCTTTGTAGTTGTTTCTTTGATCGTTGAGCGTTCCATTCATCGGCTTAGTAACGTAAGTAGCTTGAAATAATATTTGTTTATCTGTTTTTGCCTCTCTTTTTTTCACCATTCTTTAACTAGAATGTTTGCCTATAAACTTTATTGAATTGATTTAAAGCCAAGTATATTATGGAAACTATAAAACACTTAGCCTTGAAACTATGGGAATTTTAAAATTATGGTCAACTTCCCGTTTGTATATTATCAGGACTGAAATGTTAAAGGCTTGGAACTTTTCTTTTGATACTCTTCTATTTTCCGCTTCGTTATAATTTTTTGAGTTTTTTTTTTGTCAATAGTGGTTGCAGAAAACAAAGAGAAAACCTTTGTTTGCTGCATTGGAGAAAATGAAAGAAGGTTAGTGGATAAATATGTTTTAACAATTCTATAATGATATGTTTTGTAATATTTTCTCATAATTATTCATTGGATTTTTTAATGTCTTTTCTTTTTTTCAGAACTGATGCTGCTCGGATTCATATCGTTATTTCTTACCGCGATCTCTAGCACAATAGCTAACATATGCGTCTCTTCAAGTTTCTACAACGACAGATTTGTCCCATGTTCCCGGTCTGAGATTAATGATGAACTTCACAGTACTATTTCATCTGTCAAACGGACTCGGTTAACGAGATCTCTCTATTTCCACATTTTGAGGAGAAGATTGGTTGGCATAAGCGAGACTACTTGCAGCGAGGTTTTCTATTAAACTCATTTTATAATTATGTAAATCATGACTGATCAGAAAACACCAAAACCTCTATATTATAATCAAAAAACACATAATGCTATATACTTAACAGGGAAATGAGCCATTTGTTTCATATGAAGGCATGGAACAAATGCATCGTTTCATATTTATAATGGCAGTCACACACGTAACTTACAGCTGCTTGACAATGCTCCTTGCAATCGTGAAGGTAGTATATGTTTTTTTTTTAAAAAAAAATAAAATATAAAATAAAAAATAAAAATAAATAAACCAAAAAAAATACAAAATAAAATAATTTAAAAAAAAATAAAAAATTAAACACATTTTTCAGATTCATAGTTGGAGGATCTGGGAAGACGAGGCTCGGATGGATCGAAATGATTGCTTAACTGGTGAGCATATATAGTTATCTTCTCCTTTCATATTATACACACCTAAAGATTCCTGATGTCTATAAAAATAAACGGTCATGAATTATACCTCTTATTACTTGTTCACATTTTACCAAGGGTAGAATTCATTGTTTACAAGTTTAATTCATGATATATAGTTCAGATTATGACATAGATTACATTGGATTAGTGCTGTGGTCTAAGGGTTTGAATCCTTAAAAGTCATATTTTGTTCTGTAAATTTCATATCTTACATGGAAATTTTATGATACATTGTTTTTGGCAGTGGCCGCACGTGAAAAGATATTACGAAGGCAAACAACATTTGTCCAGTATCATAAATCTGCTCCTCTTGTCAAGAACAGATTACTTATATGGGTGGTGGGTTTCTACTCTCTTAAGAAAGTTAAACATGAATTATTTTTTTCATAGAAAGTTTTTGTTATATAAACATGTATGTTGAACTCAAATTTATGTGCAAGCTTGCATATTGTGTTTCCAATTGCTAAGCTATTAAAGTTTATTCTTACAGATATGTTTCTTCCGACAGTTTGGACACACTGTTGTTCGTCCTGACTATCTTACACTCCGGAAAGGATTCATCTTGGTGCGTGATACTCTTATGTCATTTGAATCTTATTGTTATACATGTTCTCAATTTACATTTTCGATGTGGTTGAAAATGATGAATTTACCTTTACACTTGAATTCAAAACTTTCTTTGAGACATTAAATACAATAGGTTGAATTTTCTTGCCATTACGATTAGGATTTAAGACTTGCTCTATATTTTCAACGGTTGTATAATTAACTTTATCTCCAAAAAAGTAAAACAAAGTCTTGATGAAATCAATTTTTTTATACACATTCGGACAACCTAAGTGTCTAAAAAGAATATACAGTTAATTACTTTTAGATCTGAATGAAAAACAAATCTTATATTCATGTATAAATTTGCAATGTTTGGGTCCATGGAGCTAAAAGTTTTGCCAATCTTTTCTATAACCTTTTGGATTTTTCTTCCACCTTATATATAACTTTTGGTTTTATTTCCATTCATATATTTTTTTTCAAGAAACTAATATGTTATTATTATCATTTGTATTTTTCTACAAACAGAACCATCACCTAACATTGACATACGATTTTCATAGCTATATGATCCGCTCAATGGAGGAAGAGTTCCAAAAGATTGTTGGTGTCAGGTGGGTTACATTTTTTTTCCTTTAGAAAAATAGTGCGGTACATCTTCCAAACTTGATACTACTAATCGAATTCTAAAATTTATTTCCTCTCTTGTTCCAAGCTTAACTTGCTTTCATGTCAAACCATGCATTCGTTCAGCAGATGAGCTGATTTTATATCATAAATCATGTTGAGTAGAGAGTAAATGATGCATGATTTCCACTGAATTATGTGTTTTGATGATCTCTTGCAGTGGGCCACTTTGGGGTTTTGTAGTTGCGTTCATGCTTTTCAACATAAAAGGTATGCGTATCAAGAAAAGTATTTTTTTTTTTTTTTGCGTTAGAAAATCTAAATTCATAAATGGTCATGCATGCATGCATGATTATACTATTGATTAGTAGTTCTTGTACTAATACATGTTGTTTGTTGCTATTTTTCTCTTACTTAGTAGTGTGAGTAGTCTTCTACGGCTACTACTATTGATTTCTACTCTTTTTGTGTGTTTTAAGAGTTTCTCTGGACATGATAATGTAGGATCAAATCTTTATTTCTGGATAGCGATAATTCCAATCACTGTAAGGACTATTTTCCCCTTTGTGTTTTTCTTTTTTGCTTTGGAAAATGAGTCTCATATCATTTCTCTGTTGCAATTGGGTTTTGCATCCTTTTTTCCAACAGCTTGTTCTTTTCGTTGGGGCAAAGTTGCAACATGTAATCGCAACTTTAGTATTGGAGAACGCTGGGATAACAGAATATGCTTCCGGTGTAAAGCTGAGACCTCGTGATGAACTTTTTTGGTTCAAGAAACCAGAATTACTGTTATCCCTTATCCACTTCATTCAGTTTCAGGTGTGCAAAATCTAAGGAACTCTCTTATTTTTTTTTTATTTTTTTTTCGTTAATAAACATTTGTTCATTCTGTTTCCAACAGAATGCTTTCGAGTTGGCTTCTTTCTTCTGGTTTTGGGTAAGTTTTTTTCCCGTCTATAGCTCTATATACGACGAAAATGCATATTTTATATTCACGGCCAGCTCAACACTTTCAAAACTTTTTTTTATTATTTTGGAATTTGGAGCCTAACATACACCAAAGTTTATTACGGCTACTGTGGAAAACACACTTTACACATGCTTAGATACGGTCTTAATTGATTGTATTCTATACGCATTAATTGAACATGTGTTTTATATTGACATCATTGATTCTTGTTTCTTCAGTGGCAATTTGGATACAACTCTTGCTTCCTTAGGAATCACTTACTTGTTTACTTGCGACTTATTCTAGGGTAATCAAATTTTCTCGATTATGACATGCATGAGACTGTTGTGTGTTTTCTTATAGTTCGACACGGTTCTTTGTTTTTTTTAGGTTTTCTGGACAATTTCTATGTAGCTACAGCACATTGCCACTCTATGCACTTGTCACTCAGGTAACATAACCTTTGGAGATTCTTTCTAACGATATCGCTCTCAAAAACTCACAACCTATATGATGTTATTCTAGATGGGGACGAACTACAAGGCAGCGTTGTTACCTCAGAGGGTAAGAGAGACAATTCACGGTTGGGGAAAAGCAACCAGAAGAAAAAGAAGGCATGGGTTATATGGCGATGATTCGACTATTCGAACAGAAACAAGCACAATTGCATCTGTTGAAGAATACGACCATCAAGTACTTGATATTCCTGAAGCCTCTCCAGCTCAAGGGACTGAGCATGAGCTGCAGATTATTCAAAACTGGGGAGCTTCTATCTCGGTAGCTTGTGAAAATTCTAGTCGAGATGGAACACCGCTCTTGCGACCTTGTGCTTCAATATCATCAACGACTTTGTCAAGGTTAAAGACAGACACCACAGAATCACTTTCTAGATCGTCCTCTTTGCCAGCGAAAAGAGAATGTTGATAAGCTAGAAATTTGGTTAGCGGAAAGAAAATCAAGTTCTTTGGTTGTAAATCTTTCTTTCTCATCAACTCTACTTTCCTAAACTAGCTGAGATAACTCAGGTTTAAGATTAACTGTATGACTATTTTTTATGATAGGTTCTTAAGCACAGAGATGTCGTTGAAAATGGTACAACATAGCAAATAGATGTAAGAAAGGGTTTCACACAGTGTTTGAAAAATAACTCGACACTAATTGGACGACATTCCGGCAGAGTCTAGCGCCTAGCCAACTAAATTGAGCTAATAATTATTTTATGTTTATTTTTATTTAATAAATGTAAAAAAAAAACTTAAACTATAATTCTAAAAGAAAATATAGTGTATTTTATATTTTAGCCATTTTATATAATAAATAACTAGAAATTTTTTAAATTGGCCGATTAATCGCATGGCTAAATAACAAAAGCCGTTGACTTTTTGTTGACCGTTTTGGCTATGCCCAAAATCGAGGTGTCTGGATGATTTTGGCAGGCCTAGGACACCGATATTAGAACAAAAGACTCGCATACTGTATATATCACATATATTCTTTTGGCATTCTTCAGTCAAAGGTATTTTTGGCAAGGTTTTTGGTTAACATAGCTACATATTTAGTTTATATTTTACATTTGTTGATCTACAACAACTTATTTGTCTCAAGAACCATAATTAACTTATTTTTATCCAATTCATCAGTTCTTCATACGCCATTTAGTGTAACTCCAATCCCCAGCGTAACCATCAGGAAAGTGGCAAGGCCTTCACTATTGGGAACTTGGGATTGGTTTTTGCAGGGAAAGACCAAATTCATGAGTATTCGTTGGAGTAATGAAAATGCCATCATTCTCATCTTCATTGAGCTTGTTTATGGTGGCCACCGTAGAAACTTCATCTGAAAAAGGAATTTTGATGAAAGGAAATGAGAATGTGATGGAAACGGTACCCCTTATTGTCTTCGATAGCTCATAGTTTATATTGTCTTGTTTATTTCGGAGCCTCGAATCTGGACCAGTTCCTATGTGAATGTGATGCAATATCTCTTCACTTTCAACCTCTCCCGAACCAATACTACTTGAAATGTCTTTAGCTCCGGAATTAGTAACCAGAGCGGTTGCTTCGACATGTTTGGGTGTAAATTGTTGAGTGGCACCGAGCTTATCTTGTAGGTTGCGACCAAAGCCAATGCTGAAACATAGTAAGAACATGAATCCTATGCATAAAAGATTATATGTTGGTGTTGTCATTTCTTTCTCCACCTTCAAATCGACAGTTTAATAAAATTTATGTAATATATAAGAAAAAAACCAGTGAGTTAAAAAGGAGGAGAGAAAGAAGTGTGAATTTGATGGTAAAAACAAACGAGAAAGAGGAGGATTCCAAATTGTTCAATTTGGAAAATTCTCATGTTTCTGAATTCATGCAATGAATTAAGGCTCATATCATTTGAATGATCAGTTGAGATTTAAGCGCATTCGTGTTTTATGGAATATTGTCTTTTTGCTTTTTTTTTTTATTTTGAACTGCATATATCATTTCATCTTAACGACTTCTGATATTTATAACCAATCTTCTAATTTCATTTCATTTCATATGGAATATTGTCGATCTTCTGATAAATAGAACCAATCTTTTCCTCTTTCAACCAAATCGTCTTCTCTTTTACCGCCAAATTTTATTGTCTTTAACCACCTTTTTCCTAATTATCTACTTTCTAACTGCAAAAAAAAAAAAGAGATTTACAACTTAACACACTTTAGCAGAATTGGTAACAAATTAAGGCATTCATGGGAAGTAGGGGAATTTAACTCATTTTATGCCACATGAAAGGACAAATCTATCATTAATGAGTTCACAAAACCTTATTTTGCTGCTGGGTCTTTTTGTTTATTATGCTATCGTGTTGGAAGTTTGAAATGGTAAAAAAGAGGATCGTGGGGTCCACTACATCGTCTCCCGTGTTTAGAAGATTTTCAAGCACACACCATGTTTTGTCATCACCATTTCTCATCTATTAACACTTGTCCACGACTTATTATCCATCCACGTCTTTACATCCAAACGTGATATATATACTGCCCACTTATAAATCCATCATTCATAATTGTCTACCTTTATCATCCATCATCTACCATCCATGACTATCCATTTTTGCATACCAATGGTTTTTTATTTAGTGTATAAGTTTGATGAGAATGATGGACGAGGATGATGGATGAGGTCAATGGACGAGGATGATTGATAATGGATGATGGATGAGGTCGATGGAGTAGTCTAGTTGAGTCGTAGAGTGAAATTGATAAAGATGGTCGAGTCGCCATGGAAATGTGTTTGACTTGTAATGGACACTCACTAATGGACAGACGTTCATGGACAACTAATTACGACTCGACTTGACTCGTCCATCGCATGCCATTCATCATGTCCATTGACTTGTAATAGACAGTCATCGATGGATAGACGTTCATGGACAAATAATTACGACTCGACTTGACTCATGAATGACCATTTGTGGATAGCGCACATCGCATGCCATTCATCCTGTCAATTGACGAATCCATCTTTGTGGACGAACATTCGTGGACGACGAACACTTGTGGATGAACATTCGTGGACGACTAACGATTGAAAAAACCCTTCATATCCGGTTGAACCGCCGCGTCTCCACCGGAACAACCAGAAGCGGAGACAAATCTTCGGCCAGGCTCGACATCACCACCTTCTGACGCGCACGATCCTGTCGTAGCTATATCCGTCTAGACCTAAGGCAGACTAATGATTAATAAAAGGCACAAAAGCTCTCTCTCTAGAGTTTTGATAAGTTTGGCTTATCTAAGATTGAAGAAATGGGAGAAAGAGAGAATAATCAGAAATCGGTTGAAAAGAAGAAGGAAATTAGGGAGAAGAAGAAGGAACGAAGGAGATAGAGAGTTTCAATTAAAGAAACTCTTAAGGGTAAGTTTGTCTTTGCACATAAGCAAAGTGCCTTAGTATTGCAAAGTGTATTTTTCTGATATTACCATTCTCGAAAGTGCCTTTATATGTAATATTCTCCAAAAAAACTCATAATCATCTCGCTAAAGTCGGTTTGACCCCAAAAAAAACAAACCATCTCGCGAAAATGATGGTTATGAATCGGATCTAAAGAGTTTGGGTTTCTAAATTTGAACTGGATAAACTTTTGGCGGCCTTTCAGGCCCATAGGAAGTCTTGAAAAAGATAATGCGGCTGACATAATATATTAAAATGTACTATTTATTATTTATTTTTAAATTGAATTATGAAAGGAATATAGGAACCATCGGGTTCTATCTGGAATGGTGACTAAAATTTTCAATTGCGTAATCAACTTTTAGCAGTTGTCTAGTTGACACAAAAAAAAAGCGAACTTTTAATCATTTTCTAAAGAAACGAAAAAGTTGTTTTCTACGCATTTGAAACACACATGGACATGGTCGCACAAAACGTAAACCAAAATGCAGCTCACAAACTTTAAACGCAATAACAAATGGTATTATGTAACTGATCGCATTGGTAGAAAGTCCTTAGTTCTATATATTGAGAAGAGAATCTTGGTCCAAATTTGTATTAAGTATATAGTACTCTCACTTTTTTTGGGGAAAATTACTATAGTATATACTTATATAGTTATATATAAATATATAAGAAAAGGCAGACGCATATTGTTTTGCTAAAATACGAACATGCCAAAGCACAGAAGATAATCTTTTTTGTTCCAACGTTTAAAGTTAAAGAGCAAATATCATCTCTTATATGTTTAGATATACATATTTAAATAATTACTATCTTTGTTGACAAAAAAAAAATTACTGTTTATATTCGTATTTTCATATATCTATTCGTAAATTCAACATATAAAAAAACGTAAATACATACACAAAGGCAAATTCAATTATAAACGTAAATAAAAGCAATACCAATTAAAAAAAAATCGTCACCTTATTCAATTACGCGTAACGTAATTAACGTACGTAGAAGGAAAAAAAAAAGCAATTAACGTTGAAGATGATGCTTAGAAGCTTCGGTTTTATGAGAAAAAAACGAGATAATGTTGACGCGTACGTGGAGAACTCAGCCATGTACTTTGGTGTTACAAACTCATCAAGAAATAAAATAAAAATAAAAATAGAGTCAAAGATTGGGATCAAAATAGATGGTAGTCTTTTGAAAAGAAAAAAAGAAAATATGGTAGCCACAGATGATGCTGTTCCCAAGCTGTAATTTAATAAAACATATGAGACCATCTCTGAATTTTTCAATTCTATTTTTATTACTATAAAACAAGAATCCCTTTCAACGACAAATATGGTATGTACGGAACCCCTCCGACCTTTGGAAGACCCGTTTGATTGCCCTTTGTTTAACAATAATTTCCACAATTGATTTTAAATTATTCGATTTACATTTTCAAGATTCTATACGTGAACTAACTGCTACAATCTATAATGGCATATTAAGATTGTAGTATCACTTAGTTCACGTACGTATATCTCTTAGTATATACTTATATATATAATTCAGTATAAACGGGATAACAATTAACAATGATAGCTAAATTTGTATTGAAATGGCTAAATTCATTTACTTCTTTGAATCCGCCCCGAAAAAAACACATCATGTAGTTAACTATTTTCCTCCTGCCGTCCAATCGCTTGGTTGATCCGTATTCGTCAGAATGAATTTATAAGCTAATCGACCGATAATATATTACTTACTAAATATTGTTTTTATTGTGTTTTTTTTTGGTTAAAGTGTTTTTATTGTTTTTAATTCAAAAATCAAATATACACGTTTTGTTTTTTAGCAGCCCATTTGGAAGTCGTATATTTTAACTCCATACAAGGGACCGACCATTCCACTCTGAGTGCCTAGAGTTGACCGGCCCCAATGGTAAACTACCAAGCTATATGTTAATGTTAAAACAAAAGTATACCAAATTAAGTAAAAAGGACACTTAACGTAATATATAACGAAATTTCTGTTTACAATTCTTTTTACTACTAAGCTATTTGGTAATATACCAAAGACCGTCTCCTCCATTTTCGAAGCCTTGAAATCCCTTTCTTCACTGTCTCCTTCCATTTATGATGATGATATTCTTGAAGATTTGAAATCCCTTTCTTCACTCATTCAGATAAGATACATATGATAATGTATGATGATAATAATGGTATTAGGATGATGAATTTAATAAATAATAAATAATATTTATTTTATTTTATTTTTGTTTATTTTTTTTAAATGTTTAATGGATTAAATGGATAATTCATCAATCAGTCTCATGCTCAACCTAATTCATCTGATTTTTCAATTTATTTGACCCATTAATTTAGATAACGATTTTCAACCTATTAGAATTTATGAGTTGGCTTAAGTTAGTATTGATCCATGAGTTTTGATCCATTCGACATTTCTAATTGTATATATATATAAAGTTATAATGACTAAAATGATTATTATTGTGTATTGCAAAAACATTCTACATTATCAAATTTTATTGTATTTAATGATTTCATAAATAAAATGTAATACGTGATAAAGAGTTTTATTTGGTTAATGATATTCCAATAAAAAAAATACCTAACTAAACATCAAAATCAAATTGAAAATAAAACAAACACATGGAAAAATTGTGTGAAAACATAGAACTAAGCTCTAGCGATGTTAGAATGGATTAACTCAAATTCATAGGTTACAAGTATGCTTTTCTACATCGAAAAAGTACGTTTAAAATGGGTGGATAAAAAAAAGACAAAAAAATGGGTGGATTATATTACATGTGGGTTTGATTTGGATTTACCCCTATCGAGAGTATGGTGCTTTCCATGATTTTTTTGTATGACTGAGAAATGCATGTTTTGAATTAATTCTTTTAAAAATATATTAAAATAGAGTTTTACAATTAAAAGTTATGAAAGTATCTTTTATTAAAAAAAATTATAAATATTTTATAGAATATACTAACAAATTTAATAGAACTAATTGACTCCACTTTAATTCCGAGGCTGAGATAGAGGACAACAGGCGTTGGAATGGATAAAGCAGTTTGGTGGTGGATGCATGTTACAATCAGTGCATTAGTATTTATAGAAGAGTTCTTTATCAAAAGGAGTATTTTGGTTTCTAATTTAATAGAGTGTTTTCATATGATAAAGCTATCTAATTCTTTTGTTTTTGTAAGAATAGGGCTATCTAATTCTTTTTTTTTTAACTAATGTTTAATAATGAAAATTTAGAAATTGTGATAATGGTGAAAATTACACCTATAATGGATTGTTTGTCAAAAGAAACCAAAAGATAAGTGGGCTAAACGCGTCCGACTCCATCAATAAAGATAACCCGTCTTTTTAGGTAGCATTTAACTAATTAAAAATTCATATACTAATTATGAAGACTAAAGTATACAGAGTACCATTAACCCTCTAAACTAAAGCCTAAAGGTTTATATGCCATTTATATTATATATAATAAATTAATTTGTATAGTAAAGTTCGTGTTATTGATTTCTGTGGAGAATACATACAATGAACATATTTTAAACTATAGAATCAATTTAATCCATATATATGTTGATATTAAGTTAGAAAAAAAAGACATTAACTCCATCATTTGGTATGATAAACAAAAGAAGAGTCACACTAATCTTAAAGTTGTTGATTCCACTTCTTTTGTTTTTTTAATATACCAGTAACAATTAACTCGTTTACTGTCCCCCCCCCCCCCCCCCCCAAAAAAAAAAACGCACTTTTCATTTTACTATTTTTGTCCTAATTTTTTCTTTCTGAGTTCTTAATCTAATTATAATAATTTAATGATAAATTACTTGACCAACCACTTCATATTAGAGGAAAACTTTTCGTGCGTGCGTTATTAAAGAAACAATTATTGATTTTCGTCGTCAGTCCAGCCAAGAGCCCACCACCACACCAAATATCTATTCCCAATTCCAGTTCATTATTTTTGAATTTTCTAACTTGGAATTAAATCCACTTGCAAAGCTGTATAGAAAGAAACAATCTGTCCCAACTTGTTTCTATAAATGTTTTTAAGAAAATATATTATATTGAATATAAAATGAAAGAGACTCGTTGAATAAATTCCGAAATTTGCATGGTTGGCTAATTCCTTTTTTTCTGGTTTAAATGGGTTGGCTAATTCCTTGTTTCCATTTTTACGACGATTGCTACTTTCTCTTTCAAGATCTGTTCCTACTTTCAAGATCTGTTCTTTCATTTTTCTTTTATTGTCTGTCTTCTCTGCAAGTGTTCATAATTCTGTTCGTTACTCAGCAGCCAGCATTTTAGTGAAAGCACAGAGAGAGTTTAACTGGATCTGGATTCTTGATTTTTACATAGAAATCCAGAGAGACTGAGAAGAAAACAAAGATGAAGTTTGGGAAAGAGTTTGTTGGGCAGATGATTCCAGAATGGCAACAAGCTTACATGGATTATGCTTCTCTCAAATCCATTCTTCAAGAGATCCAAAACTCACGGAAAAGATCAGAGACATCCGGTGCCTTAAGACGCAAGCAAACTGTTAACCGCAACTTTAGCGGTCTCACCAAGCGGTACAGCCGCGCCGCCTCGTCACTGGAACTCGAAAACCAGGACATTCTAGTGACCGTAACGATTGGTGAGGACGGGTTTGAGAGACACGAGACGACCATCATGAAAGTTGCAGAAGCAGGGAGAGAGGCAGAGCTTGTGTTCTTTAAAACCCTAGATCTAGAATTCGATAAAGTGAACCATTTTTACCAGTCTAAAGTGGAGGAAATGGTGAAGGAGGCAGTGGCTTTGAACAAACAAATGGATGTTCTGATTGCTTTCAGAATCAAAGTCGACCAACCTTCTTCTTCTTGGAGCTGCACTGAAACAGTATCAGTCGATATGAATGAATTAGATTCTAAGGAAAAGAGTAAGTTCTCAAAGATTGTTTGTTTGAAACTCGTTTTAGTATGAAAGGATAAAAAAGGTTGAATCTTTTTTTTCTGCGTTTTGTGCGTGTTTGATTATGAAGGGAAGACATTAGCTGATGAGATGGGAATCAAAGTAGAGGAAAATGAATCCAACGGTGGAGTTTCAACCAGCGAGAGCGTACCGGAGGCTTTAAGTGTTCTTGAACGTATCAGATTAAACAAAACTCAAGAAACTCCTCTGTCCACAATTAGAAACGTCCTCAAGCTCTCTAAACAGGAAGAGCTCAAATTCACAAGAGAGAATCTCAAGAAAATAGAAGAACGGCTTAAGATTGTATTCATCGAGTTTTATCGCAAGCTTCGACATCTCAAGAATTACAGGTATGTATGTTGTTTCTTTCGCATTCTTAAGAAAGAAAAAAAGAAAGAAAAAAACAACTCATAAAGATTGTTTGATTTAATCCATGCTCTGTTCATGATTAATTCAGCTTCTTGAACACCTTGGCGATTTCAAAGATCATGAAGAAGTATGATAAGGTAACACTTGATTTAATTAGAAACATATCTAAGTTTCTTGATATTTATTAATATGATTTTTTTTTTGGTATGTCTTCTCTACCAGATTGCTTCAAGAAGTGCAGCAAAACCATACATGGAGATGGTAGATAAGTCCTACCTCACTAGCTCTGATGAGGTTAATACAATACCTCTACATAAGACTTATTTATTTTCTTTCAATAATACTACAAACTTTAAACCGGAGCTTTATTTACATTTGAACAGATAAACAAGCTTATGGCGAGAGTTGAGTCTATCTTCGTGGAGCATTTCGCCAGCTCAAATCGAAGCAAAGGGATGAATCTCTTAAGACCAAAAGTAAATAGAGAAAAACATCGGATAACGTTTTCCACTGGTAACTACAACAATTTCCCAAACCGAAATACCGTTTTATTAATATAACATTTAGTTAATGACAAATTAATAAAAAAATCTCTCTGATTTGTTCTTCTTTCTCAGGCTTTTTTGTTGGCTGCTCAGTCTCTCTAGTGGTTGCTCTTGGCTTGTTCATCCATGCTCGTAATCTAATGGACGCTGATGGAGTAAAACTCTACATGGAGACAATGTTCCCTCTTTACAGGTTCAAACCAAAACATCTATAGATTCTCTAACAGAATCAACTGTTTTCTTGCTGACAAGAATGCTTCTTAAACCCATAATTTTTTTTTTTTCAGTTTGTTTGGATTTGTTGTCCTGCACATGATCATGTATGCTTCAAACATATACTTCTGGAAGAGATATCGAGTGAATTACCCGTTCATATTCGGATTCAAAGAAGGAACAGAGCTTGGTTATAGACGGGTTCTGCTTCTAAGCTTTGGTCTAGGCACGCTTGCTCTAGCTGCTGTTCTAATAAACCTTGACATGGAGATGGATCCTAATACTAATGACTACAAGACAATCACTGAACTTCTTCCCCTTTTCATTGTAGCTGTAAGTTGTTCATTATTACAACCACAAGAATGAAGAATCATCTCTAATCATTCTGTTATTAAATGTGGTAACACATTTTCTTTCTCTCCAATTTTTTTTTTTTTACAGCTAGTGTTAGCTATTTCTATCTGTCCCTTCAACATTTTTTACCGTTCAAGCCGCTTCTTTTTCCTCATGGTTGTATTCCGCTGCATTGCTGCGCCGCTCTACAAGGTATTACTCAAGAACATCCTCTGTTTTTCGTTAAAGTAAAAAAACATCGATAAATCTCTTGATTTGTTCCTCATCTAATTTGCAGGTTAGTCTTCCGGATTTTTTCTTGGCGGACCAATTAACAAGCCAGGTTTGTGTGGTTCATAACATTCTTCTAACTTTTCATAATTATGTTTTCAAAATGTTTCAGCTTAATAACCTTAATTTCTTCAGGTTCAAGCACTGAGGAGTTTGGAGTTCTACATTTGTTACTATGGTTGGGGAGACTTCAGGCTCAGACAAAACACCTGCAGATCAAGCAATGTATACAGCACATTCTACTTCATCGTCGCCGTGATTCCTTACTGGTCACGTTTCCTTCAGTGTGTTCGAAGATTAATCGAAGAGAAAGATTCAAGCCAAGGCTACAATGCTCTCAAGTATTTGTTGACCATCGTCGCTGTTTGCTTGAGAACAGCTTATAGCCTTAACAGAGGAAACGTCTGGAAAATCGCCGCCTGGGTTTTCTCGGCCTTGGCAACTTTTTACGGCACATATTGGGACATTGTGTTTGACTGGGGGTTGCTTCACAAACCATCTAAAACCTGGTTGAGAGAGAAGCTTCTTGTTCCTCACAAGGCCGTCTACTACGTTGCAATGGTGAGAACTAGAGAATAAAGAGAACGCAAGTCTTCGTTTAGGGTTTCGTTTTCATTTTGTTTATGCGTCTTTTCTCTTCTTTGTAGGTCTTAAACGTTGTGTTGAGATTGGCGTGGTTGCAGACTGTTCTCGATTTCAATTTCTCGTTCTTGCATAGAGAAACGATGATTGCTCTTCTTGCTATCCTCGAGATCATACGTCGTGGTATCTGGAATTTCTTCAGGTAACGTCTTAACCAAGAAACAATCGATAAATGCTCCTCAAAATCGCTTCTTTTACTTATGGTTGTGGCTTTGTTTGGTTATGAACACAGGTTAGAGAACGAGCATTTGAACAACGTGGGAAAGTTCAGAGCATTCAAATCAGTTCCTTTACCATTCAACTACGGCGAAGAGGAAGACTCGAGATGTAGTTAGCTATTAGATTGCATCTAGTCAAGGTTTTTCCAAAGAGTGAAGTTTCAGTTTTGTTATTGGGTTATCTTTGTGCTCTCTGCTGTGACATTAGAGGAAACCAAAAGCAACTGAAAATATCATGGTTCCAGTCACATTGTACCTAAATCAGATTCCAAACCAAGATTAGTCCATAGACCTATATCATCTATGTTACTACCAGAGAACTGTGATCATGCCTGCGAACTATTAGAGCATCCATTGTCACTCAGACGGAGAATCTATGTACCTTTTTGATATTAAGTAGAAGAGCACATATATATAAATAAATGAGCCAGCCTAGAGTTTGCAACAAGCAATGACAATAACATAATTTGTCATAAGAAGCATGAGCATATTGATCTTGCAGCAGAAACCCAAACAATTTGACAAAACAGAGTCAACTATGATTAACGTATCACTCGAGTCTACGACTAAGAAAGCCAAGACTTTTCCCTCTAGACATCCAACAAGGGACTAATCATACAGGAAATCTTGGTCAGTTGTCCTAACTGCCTTGCTCAGTAGGGTTTGCCCGCTCGCCGCTGCAACAGAAGAAATGTGGCAGCTTGACTCGCCCGCAACTCCTGGAAACACAAGAGAGTGTGCACTTAAACCGGGGGTAGATATAAAGTTTTGATACTCACAGTGAGATCATAAAAAACGAAACAAGTGTTAAATCAAAGCATATTTAAGGCCAAACAAGTCGACTCATGTTTTGCAGCGCGATGAACACACCAAGTTCTTCCATCAAACTCGTTAAAGATTCACCGTTCTAGTCTTCTACTTACTTGAATGCAGTTTCTACCAAGTGATAATAAGGACAGGACATTAAATCAGAAAAGCATATACGTTTAACTAACAGGACAAAGTTCCTTCCCGCCCTCAAAAACCAGACCTCATACCAAACTCAACCTATGGATAGATAAAGAACCATCAAACAGATAAAGCAACAATAGAAACCAAATCTCTTACCTGCAACGGATGATCACAGGAGTAGGCTTAAGAGCCTTTGGCCCATTTCTTATCCCTCTCTTGTGTTTAGATACCTGCATGTTTCACAAAGAACAGTTTCGATAAACGCTATCATTCTCCAAGAGGATACAAACTACATGTGAACCTGGAGGAACCAAGAGCTTCAAACCAAAGATACACAGGCAAATGGAAAAGATGGACAATCAAAAACAGCCAAAAAGGCAACATTTATGAGATAAGCTAATGGATTTTTGCGACGGTTCTTGATTACAAACCTTTACCAGAAACAATCAACTAATAATTCCACTATTGAGCCTCCCTAAAACCCTAGAGAAAACCTGTGCCGTCAAAAAAAAAAGCTAATCCCAGATGCCACAATACTTCAAACGCTAAGAAATTTTAATATTTAGCAGTGGAAAACAGAAGGGAGAAAACCAATTAAGAGACTGTGAGATCCCAAACCTTCTTCTTAGGCACAGCCATTAGCTCCAAGGATCCGCTGAAAGAAAAATTAGGCAGCCCGAATCCGAAGCTCTTCTCATCGATCGAACCCGGTTGATTCTGATCGAACTCAGGTGAAATCAGCGGCGGCATAGCGATGGGTCGATCGATGGCGCTGTTCAAAGGCGGAGGCATTGCCGCCATGTGGCTCAAACTTCGGGTTTCCAAGATGCGGCATGACTCAACCGCGGCGCGTTTTAGCGATGTCAGTCTCAACGCCATTGATGCAGTTCTCCAAAGCTAATAGCTGACGGAAGTGGAGGAGACTCGAGAGAACCAAAGAGGAACCAACAACAAGAAGGCAAATGAAGGCAAAAACGGCGTCGTCTTCTTATGCCATGGCTGAAATTAGTTAATTGAACCAAAACGAGCCGAATCGAACCGTAAGAGTTCTCCCTTTGTATCTAGATAACCGACTCTAGACCGAAATTTTAGATGATGTACCCGGTTTGATTCATAACCATGAGATTTTGACCGATACGAGCCATTTCTAAACCCTCGTCGTGGCTCGTCGTCGAGGCAAAAATATTGCAGATCAAGCGAATAAGCAAAGTGAAGAAAGCTCTGGTCAGCAACCATGTCGTGGATGAAAGGGGATTTGCTTTCCAAAAGCAGGAGGCTTGTTGGTGGCTTAGCTACGCGAGAGCCTGTTTGGCTTAAAGCCATGGAAGCGTAACTCTCTCTCTCTCTCCCCTTTGTATTTTTTCCAAATTTTCTCGAGAAATATGATTCGGCTTTATCGATTAGATACTGCCTGATTGATTTATGTGTTTCAATTGAGATTTTCGTGCGTCTGTAATACTTGGATTTAGAATTTTAGGTTTTCAGTTTCTTACTGTTGTTGGTTTAATGGCAGATCACCTCCTCCTGTCTTTCCTCGCTCTAATGGGAAAATCCAGAAGATTGTTCTTCCTGAGGATCCCTACGTTCGTAAATTCGCCCGTAAGCATCCTGAAGCAAAAATCGTCGACCCCATCAAGTAAAGTCTCCATTTTTATGTATCTGCATTTCTGTTATATTGCACATACATCTGTACCTTGATCTGGATTGATGATTGCACTATGAGTTTTGTTCTTCACAAGTTTATTCTTGTTCTGATATAAACTACTCTGGGAAAAAGTTCGATTCCAAACAAATTTTTGCTTAATCTCTTGTGTCTTGAACTAGTACTCTCCATGTGACTCTCTTCAATTCTTCTGTGTCCGTCACCTTTCGTTATTGGTTTGTATAATGCACCTCCATCTTCAATCCCATAGGGTCTCGGCGTTTATTCCTGATCCAGCACGCGTATATGGTTGTCGGGTCCTTGAACTGACGCAGCATGGCATCAGCGAGGATGACGCCATGTCTGTAGCTAACGTACGTATTTTCTTTTCACAGTCTTATGATTAGCTCTAAAGTTGCACTTGAATGGATAGAATAGTAATACTGCTGCTGATGATGCTGTTCCTTTAAACACAGGAGAGGTTTTCATCTTCTTGCTGATATATGTTTTGATGTTTTTTTTTCTTTCAGATGGAATATGTTGCAGAGAGAAAGGAAAAGAAGAAAGCATACAAACGCCTAAAGGAGCTTGCGGTACTGCAAGACAAGGCTCCTCCTCCTAAGCCGTACCTTAGTGCCAAGAAAGATGTGCAAACTCAAGAGAAGAAATCCCCTACGGATCGATTCCAGACTCCTAGCGTTCGCAGGCTAGTTAACCAATTGAAACAGCAGAAAGATGTGTTGCTGCAGGACAACAAACCTGGAGGAAGTGCTAATCAAGATCATTGGATCGACGAATAAAATCTCTCCATCATCCTTATCTTTTATGCAAACTTAAAAAACAAAAAAAAAAAATAAAATTAAAAAATTAAAAGAAAAAAAATTATTTCCATATATGATGAAACTCTTTGTCTACAAAAGATTTCCAACAAACAAGTGTTATTTCCATTTGACTTTTATAATAATATATCATTGGATGATATTTCTTCCATGAGGCAAGGAATTACAAGAAAGCAAAATGGTTCTCTCTCTTTCTATGATCATCTTATCCTACAAACAATTAGCTTCTACGGTTACAAAAGATCTGTTTGCAGTCACTCTAGGCCAAGAAGAGTCTTCATTGCCTTCTTTTTCGATACCACTTTGCCATAAACACCCTTTCCGAGTTTCAGGATTTTCTCCATCTCTGCAATGTTACTACAACCTCCTCCAGTCTTCTTCTTCTTCATCCCTTCCACCACCATCTTCATCAATCTCTCATCACTTCCAATGACATCAGAGACACTGTCCACCACAACCTCCATTGTTGGAATCTTCCTTCCCCATCTCCTCATAAGTCTCTCCGAGCTATAAATCTCATCATAAGCTCCCCAATAAGATGCTCTCAACAACCCTATATCTTTCCCTTTGACCTTCCATCTCTTCATCCCTTCTTCGACCATATAAACCGCGTTTCCTGCGTCTACGCCTCTCTCTAAACCCATCTCGAGCTCCCTAATCTCTTGGTTGGCAACAGACAAGACACTCTCAAGCTTGCATCTACTGCATCCGCAACGAAATCCCCACGACTCGGCCATCTCTTTCCGTTTTTCCAACGGAGAAGAAAGAACGTCGAAGTAAGCAGAAGTGATCTCTTCCCCGGCTTTGATGTCTCTTGAGGCATGAACAATGGCGTAGTCTCCAACGTGAAGGCGTCTTGCGTTTGGGATACACGAGTGGTTGATGAACGAAGCTATAGTCCATAGCCCCACGCCGTAATACTCTTTGTTCTTCCCCATAACTTTAGCTGAAACCGCATCTTCCACCAGAGAATTCACGTCCAGGATGCTTAGTAGCTTCTCAGTATCCAAATCCTGTTTCGAGCTATCGCAAGTGTCAAATGCTTCATCAGGCCTAAAGAGAGATAACTCCGGAATCTCCAGTTCGTCTTCCTCTTGTCCAGTGGATAAAGTGGAGACAAGTCGACTTGTTCTATCACATTTCCTCACGGATTCAGTAACCTCTTGGATGAAATTCTTCCACATGATCAGCTGTGCTTTCTCGCCAGAATCTTCACTTCCCAAAATCCCTCTCTCAATTGCAACAGCCTTTGTGACTGAGATCGAAGTTCCTGCAACTATGTTCTTCGTGGCAAACAATCCACGCCCACTAACCTCAGACTTCTTAATCTCAATCGATCCAATGAACTCAGCAAGTTCCGGCGATCTCCCACGGAACCCACTTAGGATCCAATCAGACAGATCGAAAGCTCCCGTCTTGGCCTGAAACTCGAGCTTTCTGCATTTCTCCATGTACCCAGTTACAGTCTCCAAGTTATCGCTCGCTTGCGGGTCGAGCAGAGCCGTTTTAAAGCATTCCAAGGCCGACGAGTATTTGCTCAAGCCTAGCAAAACTTTACCTTTACAAATAAGAGTCTTGAAATGGGTGCTCTCGAGCTCAAGTGCTTGATCACAATCACGCATCGCTTCGGAGAAATCGCGGAGCCTTGCTCGCGCCTCAGCGCGATTGCACAGAGCCAAGCAGAGCGATTTCCGGAGCTTATGAATCGAATCCGGTTCCGGGTCCGGGTCCGGATCGGATCCACCAAGCTTTGAGATTTGGCTCCGGGAGAGATCGATGAACTTGGTGTAGACCTGTATAGACTCCTCCCATTCTTCCCGGAGAAGAAGCTCTGTCGCTTTGGATCTCAGGCTCTGCAACTGCTCCGATGGTCCTTGTGGATCTTCCTGTTTCTCAGATTCCATTTGTTGATTTGCTGTGAGATTGACTAGTAAAATTACTAAAAAAGTGTTGGATTTTCGCTACGATTTACGGAATCGTCGTGTTGAACTTTCAGTCTTTCACCTAGAAACCTTTAATAGGGTTCTGTAACGGTCGGATTTTTTTTGTTTACGAATTCTTTTTTTTACGCTTTCGTTGATTATGTCCCCACACATGATGCTGTAACGGCCATGAATTACTTAAACAATTACATCACAGTTTTCTTTGGTCTTTTTAAATCAGTAAAAAATTCAGAATCCTTGCAAATTGGAATTTTTAACATTATTTTTCAGCTGATTTATTAGTCCTCTGAGCTTTTAGCAATTTCTGTAAGAGATTTAGCATCTGTTTACCAACTTTAGTTTTTAACCGATTGAACAAAATGTTTCAGTAGCACCAATTCAAAGCAAAAAGAGATTTGTCAGTCTCACAAGTGAATCCCTGTCTGCTTTGTAAACTTAGTGATCTCACTCCCCTCAGAAACAGCTAGACCAATCCCTGTTCTTCCTCCATTACCAACACCTCTATAATACAATCTCCATTGATGATCAGAGTCTCCATCCATCTCAACCAAATAAGGAAAACCAACTCCTTCGCTATCCCACGCACCGCCTTCACCAACCGCAAGCACCGATACCTCGTCTTTCACCCGTTCCCAGTCCTTAATCCCGTCTTTCGAAACCGCCAAGCCAATGCTCATCTTCCCGTTTCTATCCACACCTTCATAGGCCATCACATAACTCCCATCTCTCTTGTTCCTTGTCACGCAAGGATACCTTCCACCGAGCTCGTCGAAGAAACCGGATCCATCCTTTTCGGATTCTCTTCCTCCTATGATCTTACCAAGTTTCACCCACTTGATCCCTTCCCTGGATCTCGCCATCCCGATGCAGAACTCGCCGGTTCTCGCATCGAACGAATGGTAATACATCCTAAGATCGCCACTTCCATGGAAAACTACATGCGGTGATGCAATGTAGAGAAAGTCCCAATCTTTCTCAGACCCAACATCAAACAACGCCCCACTATGATGCTCGCCTTCGATTCTAGCCCAATGCCTACCATCTTGACTAATCGCCAACCCAGGGAGCGACCTAAAAACCACAGATTTCTCAACATTCTCATCACAAAGGTTAAACCTTTCTGGATTTGCCAGCCCAAAAGAGAAACCTTGGGACTGAAACTCAACAGTCTCGGTACTAGTGTAGCCTGTGTAATACATCCAGTAAACGGAGCTATTAGCCCTGACTTTGGAGCTCGACATTATCACGACTTCGCCTGGTCGAACACTCGCCTTATCGAACGCCCACCAATCTTCACAACAGCTCATAACCAAACCCACATCGTCGGTCGACTCGGCTCTCCTTTTCCCTCTTTCCCAGTGAATCCCATTGTTTGAAACCGCTAATCCGATTGAATCGGAAACTGGGTTTTCCTTTGAGCTCCCGTGGTACCACATGTACCATCTCTCTTCGTTATCGCTTAGAAACCTCTTCACGACGGGAGATCCAATCTCCTCGCTGTCCCACGGATCAGTGGAGAGAAGGCCCAGATCGAGAACCAGCCCTCTCGTCGAAGACGACAGAGAAGAGGCCGATAAGCAATCGGATTTCGATGATTCGAAGGTCGAAGCTTGACCCGTTTCGCTGCTTTTGGTGGTGGAGCATCTTGTTGTGATTGTGAGAGAGGAAGGGAAAAAGAGCTTGTTCCGGTAAGTAAGGTTTTGAGGCGAGAGATTGGTTGATCGGTAACGTCGAATTGTTCCGGAGGCGGTGACAATGGAGGGATTTCCATGGAATTTGACGGCATTAGCTTCCATGGCTCGAAGATCGGGAAGCAAGTGGCTCTCACTGAAGTGAAATGCAACGGGCCACAGATTTTGTTTGGATGACTTGCCAGTGGCTACTTCAAACGTGACACGTGTATTATGTTCAATGGTGAGCTAAATGGACAAAAAGTCAGCGTCTGGATAGATTGGGTGAGTCAAGAAAATCGTATTAGGCCTTACGAAATCGGCCCAACTGAGACCAAGGAAAAACTCAAGTTTGTTATTTTTTTCTCTTAAAATTCACAGTAAAAGTCAGAACTTATAATCTAAAAATGTTCACTTAATCATTCTTCAAAATAAACTTTTGTAAACGTCAAAACTAATGAAATGTTTGTCTTTATGTTTCTAAAAAAATTGAATCCAAAATTAGAACGACCACAAACTTAAATTTTATACTACATCCAAAGCTTTATGTAAAGAAAAAAACGAGAAACTAAAAACCCAAATAATTATTTTAAGTGATGGATTGGATTGTTTTATAGGTTGTTGAACTTAGTTGAGGATTGGTTAGCTACCCAAAAATACGGTCATATTTTATATATATCACTATAATTAATTCTGAATTAAATATAGCAAACTCCAATGATTGATATATATATATAGCGATGATTATGCTATGGGTTTGGTTTATTGGACATAAAAACAAATTAAATTAGAAAAATCTAATGCTACGTAATTCTAATTAATTAATCCCTTCGAAATCACTCTAGGAGTTATTGGGAGATGAATTTTAAAGAATTTTTAAAATTTTGAGATTCCATCATTATTGGTTTATAGATTCTTAAAATCCTAATAGAATCCATTGTTATTGGTTTAAAGATTTTAAAATTCTATCCAAAATCCTTTGTTATTCAAAAAGTTTGGTTTTTAAAGATTTTATGATTCTATTTAAATCTTGTGTTATTGGGACAAGGATTTTAAATATTTTAACTCATAAAACAAGATTTAACAAGACTTTCAAAATACTACCTATATGGCTTAGATTCTCAAAGTCATTATAACAAAACTATTTTGATAGATTTTCTAAATACACAAACTCTTTTCAAATCTAACAAAAAATTTAACAAATTTAACAAATCTCTCAACTCTTAAAATCAATCAAAATTTTATAAATCTATCTCTCAATAACCCCCCCCCCCTTAGATTCGATAACATTGACAACAACTTGCAAATTAGAGAACAAGATAAGGAAGCAACAAACTATCAATTTACAATAAATGGCACGTTGAAAGAAGGTTGTCTTCCAAAAGGAAAGATGCGGACTGGCATATTTATCTTGTCTGGCTATAAAGGAATTTGAGAGGATAAGCTATTTTCCTTGCCAATATACATTTTACTTTCGAGAAATTAAAAAAATATATATTTTGATATGATATCAACCTGTGTAAATGTTGGCTCGTTATCTAGTTTGTTTGTTGACAAATTATAACGTATATAGTAGTAACTACATGGATCATGCATTTCTATTGACCAGAATCATATATCAATATTTTTTAATGAACACATGATTCATGGCTACAAATTCAACTCGGAAGAACAAGGTAATGTGGCTAATTAGTCCCGGCAACGATCCAAAAGTCCGATTGTGAAGAAAAATAATCGTTGATATTGGTTTAATAGATGGTGAAGTTGACACAAAGTGAACATGGGAAAGCTTTTCTTCTTTCTCTTATGCGAGAAGTGAGAACATGTCACTCTGCTGTGGAAGAGACAAATTTATAACCGGAAGAAACTTCTTCAGCGTTTTTTTTTTTTCCCCAAATAAGTATTTACAAGTTGACAAACAAAAATACTGGAGTACAAATGGAACGAGCCATTTGGAGTCATTCAATTAGAGAAACTGGTTACATATATAATAAGTAACTTAATTTAGTAATAAAGAGACGTAACCAAATTATGTGAATATGATTTAAGAACGTGATGTGGACTTTGAAAGTGACACATTTGGGGATCCTTTCGTATCTAGTGATTATCACCAATACGTCACCCACGTTATGATAGTAAAATTAGTTTATATGGAAGTCAATAAGAATCAAAACATTTATAGAGGTGCCGTTATAGATAGCATTTCAATTGCACCCGATGCGATATCTAACATTTTGCATCTGTAAGGGCTGGGAATTTATTCACATATATTGACTAAAAGTAATTTATTTGAATAAAGAGACAGAGCACCACTCTACATTCTAGAGCATTAGAGAAACGAAATATATCAAAGAAATGGTTGATGAATCGTTTCTGATCTTGAAAGGACGAAACCAAAATAGAAGACGGAAGAGACATGCTTGGCGCTCAGTGAGACAACGATTGTGCCATCAAATTTGTTGTTGTTGTCCTCTTTAATTTGTCCTCGTGTGTATTTTATTGCTTTTGTGCGAACCATTTTTAGGGTGTAAATTCATTTCTGGAGTTACGGTTAGAAACTCTCATTATTAATTCAACATACATGTTTAGGTCATTTATTTTGCTATTAATTTGGCTTTGTTTTCTATCTTTATAAATGTTTCAATTTAACAAAGTTTGAAACATTGATATGCGAGCTTCAAATTATATATGCTAAGACATATAACGAGGCTTAATCTAGAATATGTATCCTGTCTCTCAGATTATGGCCTTGTACTGAAAAACCTTGCGCATGGGTTACACGCGCCCCCAATCTTTTCTCTCGACGGCGATTTTTAGATCTTGCAGAAGATTTGATTTGCAGCGAGCCTCCCCACCGTCCGGCTTCGACCGGCTCCGTGGGAGGGCCTCCCTTCTTCCCCTTTCTTTTTTTCCTTTTCTTTGTGGTTATGGCTCGGTGAATTGAGTTCTCTCTCAATCTGGCTCTCGATGTCGCGAGGTCTCCTTTGCTTTCTCGGCATGGCAAGGCGTGGTAGTGACTCGGTGGTTCGTCGTTGCGGTCCAATCCAGTGTTTCTTCTCCGATCTGTCCTGCTTGAGGACGGTAGTGGCTTCGGTGGAGATCTGGCTTTCTCCTCTTACGCGGCGGCTGCTCTCGGTTTCATGTCTTCTCGGCATGCGCCGGCTACTCATCCCTCTTGCTCCGGTTGGTGGTTCGGTAAGTCTGAGCGGAGTAGCGTCCGTCCAGTCTCCCATTCTCCTTCTCGGCGGATTCAAATTCGTGAGTTCCCTCTATTCGCATTGGTGGACTGTTTCACGGTGTGGGGTTCTTGTGCCCTCGTCAAGATCTCAGTTCCTTGGCTTGTGTTGCTAGTATTTGAGTCCTAGCTGTCGTCTTGGCTTGTTTGGAAGTTAGTCTCGAGGTAAGTTGTGTTCATCGGAATCCTGGCTTTTGGAGGAGGTAGTAACACTACGGGTTCGTGTGGTGGCTTTGCCCTGTACTAGCCGACATCGGGGAGAGATCTTGGTAGTTGCGTGAACCTGCTCTGTAGCTCTAGTGCGTGTTGTTCCGGGCGTAGTGTTGGACTTTAGGTTTGGTTGGCTGAGCGTCGTTAATTAGATACTGAGGACGGTCTAATTCGAGCCTCTTCCGGCACCCTTCGGTCTCGTCTCTATGCACGGGCATCCAGTGAAACAGCTTCCTTTTGCTTTTTGAATGATGCACCAAGTTTTCTAGTTGCTTTCCGACTTCGACTCAAGCTTCGCTTCGACTCTTTTGCAGGTTCTCAAGCGGTTTATCGCTACTTAATTGTCTTCGTATGAGGACACAAGTACTGATTGTGTTATGCTTCCATGTTTTTTATTCTTTTTTGCCATGGGACCATATAAATTAGGTTTTACATTTTATTTCAAATTTGTAAAACCTCAACATTTCATTTTTAATGATATTCACATACTTAGCAAAAAAAAAAAAAGATTATGGCCTTGTTCGGGACGTTGTCGCTGTGACTCAATACGACGACCAGAAAATAAACATTAATGAAGACAAAAGATAACGGTGGTGGAAATAAAACGTGTTGATGCGACTATTTCCACTAGTGTTTTTGCTGTTGCTATAAAAATCAGCGATTCTAACGCTGATTTTCTTTTGCATTCAACCATTGTCGCCGATGAATAAAGTTGTCGATGATGTCCCCAAAAATAAAGTGAAAAACTGTCGCTAGAAACGGTTAAAAGAACAGGGCCTATATCTAAATAGATAGACTGATGCATGAATCATTTGAACTACACTAACGGTTCATTATCGTGTTCTTATATCTATCCGGTATTCTAACACCTTCTCGGAAGACCTGTGAGTGAATGTCCTTAGACCTAATAGTGATCTTGATGCTTGGTCGTCTCTAGTAAATCTCCTCCGATCCTACATGTATTATCATTGGTTGAGGTGGATTTAATATTTTCGTTGGCTTTTTACAAAATTAAGGTTAACCATATATGGACTCTTTTGTATTTTGTGTCTCGATTATATAAATATATATACTCCTAATGCATTAATTAGTTATTAAACATATATATATATAATTAATCCAACGATATACATAACCCTAAAACCATATGTCTCTTAAATCCTTGGATACATTACTACTACAATAGTCATTATGCAGCAATTATATCAAATCCAATAATTTGCTCAATCTGAATGACGTGTGATAATGTAAGATAAGTATAATTAAGTAGTTCTAAAATTCATTTTAATTCATAAATCATAACTTTACAACGGTTTCATATTATTACTACTACATTAGTCATTTAATTCATAGTACTTTACAACTCTAAAACCATATATGTCTCTTAAATCCTTGGATACATTACTACCACATTAGTCATTAACTCATTATGCAGCAATTATATCAAATCCAATAATTGATTAGCTCAATCTGATTGACGTGTGATAATGTAGGATAAGTATAATTAAGTAGTTCTAAAATTCATCTTAATTCATAGTACTTTACAACGGTTTCATATTATAACAAATGTTATTGCCTTATTGGTATATAATAATGATTGGAATGACATTATCAACAAAGTAAACCTATAATATGCAGATGAATATTTCTAGAAGAAATAGTAACGCATGCGGCGGCATTACTAATGCGGTCATGCCTGTAAATGAAAGCAAACACATGAAAATACTTACTACTATATGGCAACAGTGACTTTTTAAAAGCCGACAAAAAGCGAGGGAGCCGTCATTGGAATGCCAAGTTTCAGTTAACCACGTAATTAATCAGGAATCTGAATGCGTTTTTTTTACATAAAATTCATTCTAAATAAAAGCAGTCTTTATATTTTTTTGTTCTACCATATTTTACTGTTAACAATTTATTTATTTTAATATACTTTTTCCGTTTTTTAATATATAATGTTTTAGGACTTTTTGTTTAAAAATAAATGATGTTCTCATAAATCAATGCAAAAATTAACACTAAATGATTTTTTTTTACTTTTATATTGATTAATAAATTAAAAGTTAAACAATAATAAAAAAATTATAATGGGTATTATACAAAGTTTCTTAATTTGTATGAATTGTTCTAAAACATCAACTAAAACAAAGGAGAGAGTAATTTTCTTGATTGCTAAAACAACTTTATCTCACTTAACTTTGATGACAAATCCTTTAAACAAATAAAAAGTTTGATGACAAATAAAAACCCATGAAGTGATATTCGATGAAAATGATTCTCCCAAGTAAACGAACAAAAACATTATCTACAGCTTCCAATATCCACCAATTGAAAGGGAGAAAAAGTTTTAAAAGAAAAGGGAAAAAAGTACCGTAGATAACCCCATCGTCTGTGGCTTTGTGCTAGTCCACTTGCTAACTTGTGACGCTATCTTCGGAGCGAAGTCGTAAATATCCATTATTCGCTTGGCCTATGTGTTTTAAGTACATCAAGTTATATGAGCGATACTATTAATGATAACTTTCAGCTGAACACTTTTTGATAATTTGATTGGTAAAGACTTTAACTGTAGCTGTGTCTGTAAATTTATTCTGATTGTAAAAAAATATGACGGTTACTTTATATATTTTTGAAAGTCTAATTATTGATTAAAAAAATATAGAAATTGTAATTGTTATTTTAAATATTATAATTTTTTTGTTTAGAAATACTGTTTTAAAGAAGAAGTGAATAACAAGACCTAAAAAAGTAATTGATTATAGGACAATGGATCTTAAAAGATGAGAAAATGAATTTGTTGTTAATTCATAAAAACAAGAAAGAAAATATGATTCTCTAAATTATTAAAAGTAGTTTTAGAGGATTGCATTTGTTTAGAGAAAACTAAAAAAAAAAAAAAAAAAATCTTTTATCACAGACTTTAAAGTTACAGGAATGAAACTTAAAAAAAAAAAACTGAAAACAAAATAATAAAAAAGTGGACTGTAATTAAAAACTTTAAAATTAATAAAAGACTCAAAAATCTTATTTATTAGCTTTAAAAACTGTAAAATGGTTAAAAGTCGTCACAGCCTAATCCCCAATTGGAACCTTAGTATAAATTAATTGGATTATTTGGCATAAAGAGTAGTCTAATGGTTTAGATGACTACGATAGTTTATACTTAAGATCATTTTTTAAGAAGTTAACAACCCAAATGACACCGGAAAAGTATGCGCATAACCTCAATTGATAGCATAGACCAAATTTTGGTCAGGTTTATAAATGATTATTAGAAATGTTGGTTTTAATTCAACACTAATAATTGATAATATATATATATATAATATTGTATTTCATATTCTATGTTTTTTTTTTTTTTCAACTGAAAGATATATTGATTAGAAGATCTTACATAGAAAACAAAGGGAGTAAATACATTGAAATAGAGGAAATGACTAACGAAATGCAGAACCATAAACATTGAGCCAACCCCAAAGATGGACTTGAACAAAGGCCATCAGTAACGCCGAAAGACAAGGAAAACCAAGAAGGATCACTAACCAAAATGCCTTTAACAATAGAACCAACGGCACGGCAAAACACCTCTCGAACTCCACCGGCAAGAAACAATAGCAACAATGACCAACGAGGGAACAGCAACAACTCCATAAATACTCCACAGAAGCAAAGAGACATCGGATAAGGAGAACAGCTTACAAAGACCTTGAAATCGGACCGAGAGAAACGCCAAATGGATCAAAAGCTCTTACACGCGGACACTCGCGAAACCTAGCCTCAACAATCTACAGGTTGAAGACCGATCACCTCCTCGCAAGAGAAAAGCTGATGAACGAACCCACTGTTTTGCCTTAAAACCGAACCTTAGCACTTCAAAAAAACACCAAGGAGAGGCTAGCAGATTACTCCACAACAGGATACCAACGAATAGACGAAACCGGAACCCGAAACTATAACCAAATCAAACATCTCTGAACCCAAGAGAATAGACAAAGAGGATACACACGTGAACACCAAAACCTCCAAAACAAAAGCTTTTTATTTCAGATACTAACACCGAGGATACACTCCAAATCCTCCGAGACTAAGGCTTCTTAACACATATGCTAAAACTAAAACACAAACGCCACTAAACAGGCTAATGAAGAACACTTCGAAAAGAGGAAGACCACGAGATCGGGTAAGACCAACCAGACAACTACAAATCCGATTTAAGGCAAACCTGAGAGCACGGGAGCTAGAACTGCAGGAATCGCACAAGGAAAGAGAAATCTGGCGGTCTCCACAACATCGAGCCACCAAAACCCGCCGGCCAAAAACGAGAAAATCAGATCTGAAAAGAGAAACGGAAAGCAGACCGAGCTTGGTGGTGATAACGGCATCGCTGTTCCGAAGCTCGCAAGAGCCGGTTCCGCCAAGATAAACGCCTGCATCACCATCTCAGATCTGAGTAATTCGACCAAGAGAGAGTCATCGAACATCTTCAAAAACCCACCGCAAGAACACTATAAAGAGAAAGTAGGAGGAAAACGAAAAACTCCGGCGTCGGCGCTGTCAAAGCCGCACGACGCCGGTCAGATCTTCAATCGACGTCTGCGGTTTTATTTCATATTCTATGTTAAATCATATTTTGTTAGCAATGTAAGATTATAACATATACTCCTTTGGAATAATAATAATAATAATAAGAAAAAAAAACAGTTTAATATCACATCGAAATACCACTATAAAGTGGAAATTAGCTTATCAAATCAGACTAGCTAGTTTTGATCTCGTTACCAATGAAGTACTCTAACGTAACAATGATTTAGAGATTTTCTTGTTTTTCTGAGATTTAAACTTTAGAACAAGAAAAAAAAGTTGTTTATCTAAGAAATTATAAATAAAATTAAAAGTGATGTTAAAAAAAAGTATACTAAAGTTTATGTTTTTTTTTTGTCAACTACTAAAGTTCATGTATCTAAGAAAAAGGACCAAAAAAGAACCACTTACCAAGTGGGTTCATCAGAGAATCGTCAGCAACAGAACAGAAAGTGAGCATAGGGTGAGACGAGGATAATAAAGGTGTTCGAAGCCACGGAATCTTTGTGTTCTCGAGATGGAAAATCTAAGTGGAAAGCCAATTTATTTACTTGACCGCAAAAAATATCTTCCAGAAATCTAATCGTACGGTAGAGATTATAAGATACTTGGAGAAATTCCTCGAGATTAACAGCTTCACGATAATAATAAAAAGCTGGGCCTCAGAATCAGAGTAACAGATTTGGTTAACGGTCGTTAAAATCGGCTACGAACATATGCTTCTGCTGTCAGTTAATTTTACCCTTTTTGTACAAATTTGCACCTTACGCCTACTCACGCTATTGGTTGTTATTACGTAAATATAGTAATATACTAGCATGCATACAAACATGCATGAGGATTGGGAAAGTGGTTGTCTGATTTGCATATTACGATGAAGAATTCACATGACTCGTGACATTGGGAAAATATTTACAGAAATACTGGTTTTGGCCTTTACAAAAGTTTCGTCACTTCCTAGATTTAAGTTCCAAACAATTATAAATTTATAAGTAAATATCCATTTCTGATATAATCATGCGAACCAACTTATTCCTAATTAATTGAAAATTTTAGTTCAAAAAAAAAAAAAAACGTATTCCTAATCCTACGTGTTCTTATACCAACCATGCGTACTCGACTCATGTACATGGGCATCTACCGATCTACGTATATATATGAAGCCTATGGGGGTGAACAATTAATATGTATCTATTAAATATGAATTGATAAATTAATAATTGATTTTACTGATATATGGTGGTATAATTACTAATGTTCAAACATTCGTTAAGCACCAAATGGATGGTCGGAATACCGGACGATTCAATAATTTATTATTTTTTAAATTTTTTAATTATTCTAATACAAAATATAAAATCACATATATATTTTGCTATAGTGAACTGGTTAAAAAAGATCCAATTTCATTAATTAAAAACACTTTCACCGATTCACCATCGACAGTGATTATAGTCACTACTTTTGGTTTGAACGTAAATCTAAATGTATATCGTCTATGTCAGACAACTAAAAACAGATCATTTCAGAGAAAAATGTGAATATGGTTAAGTATAAATTGTTATGTATCCCTTCATATGATTTTTGTCACCAACAGGTGACTTACCAGGAAAACTATTGTTATTACTTAGATTGGTAGATGATGCTCATATACATGAATCCTCGATACTAGGGGATCTCAAGTAAGCTATTGTTCTTCTAGCTCTTCCCCTAATTCTTCTAAGTGTTTGATGTCCTCCTAATTCTTCTAAGTGTTTGATGTCCTAAACATCAAGCTAATTGTATGCTTACGCATCTTTCTCTCAAATTACTTATCTCTTGAACTATATGATTATTAAGTGATCATGCATAGCATTGTGATGTCTTTTCCATGCATTTTAAATAGCCTTGCAAATTTTGGGACGGATTCCTGGTTCCCACTCGTACCCATTTCGAATTTTCCGTTCCATTCTCTTTCCCGTTTCCGTTCAAAAAAATTTATGTTTGTGATTATTTATTTTTTTCAAACAGATACGCGAAGGGCATGAGAAGGGAACATGAATGAGATCGGATATCCGAACTTCCCGGATTTTTCAAATTTTCTCGAATTTTTTCAAATTTTCCCAAAATTTCCTGATTTTTTTCCGATTTTCCCCGAATTTTTCCGAATGATTACCCGTTTAGAAAATATCTTACATAAGGGAATTCCCCGAATCCGTCCCGTTCCCGTCCCGTTTACGTTCCATTCTTATGAATTCTTTTTTGGAAATTGTTTTTCAATTTCCAAATTTCCAGTTCCGTCCTATACCCCTAAATTTCCGTCCCAATTTCCGAAATTTTGAGGGCTAATTTTAAATACGAGCCCTTTAACAAAAAAATTATCATAAAAAGAAGATCGTTAAAGTTATATGTTTTCTACATAAGGAACTTTTAATAAATATATTAAAATGTGTAACTAATCTAAATTAATCAATTAATGTGTTACAGACAAACAAACAAAATGAGAGAGAAGCAAAAACAAAATTGGAGACACGAACGAGAGAAAACGGTGAGAAAGACCAAAGGCAGGCATGTGCATGAATTGGCTATATTCTAGAGCTTGATAGAAATTGTTAAAAAAACCCTTCGCATCGCTTTCAATTTTCAACTCCTACGCTATAACTAATTGATGACTGGAAGAAAAATACTATTATATTTGTTTGTCTTTTCTCAAACCCGCGATTAATTATTTTATTTTGGCGCTTCTAAACACATGGAATCCTATGATATTGTTATTGGTGTTAAGATTTCGATTTTCTCCTATGATTGTTAATTTTAACTTCTTTTGTGTTTACACGCATGCTGGATTTATGGTTAAATGTGTATCAAAAAATTTCAATTCTAATTTCATAGGTTAAATGCAGTTACGTTTGTTTCAATTCTAACGGTACGTTCAATGCGGGTGATACCTTCATAAACCGACTTATACATTTTTAAGGTAGTGAGTAGACATGTAAATAACAAATATTTTAAGAAGAGGATCAATGAATTATTATTAGTTACTGACAGTTCTAATGATCAAATTTTTCTTCCTTTGCTCTTTGATCATAATTTAAACATTAGCCAAAACGGCCACCGGTGGCATATCTATGGTTTCATTCTCTCTTTTTTCCTTTTTTTCTACTATTGTTTTTATTGAGTTCTTATAATTTTGTTTCGTCTCTCGGAAATTTTTAAAAAAGTCGCGTAAGGGTAACGTAAGCGACTATGTATTGTATTTTTTCTAACAAGTAATGTTTTTGTTAAATCACCAAAATGAACTGAAGCTGAGAAATAAAAATAGTAGCGGGGGCCCCCATGTTTAAAGCTGAGATTACGGGAGGTTGGTCGTAGATTTCTGCCGGTGAAGTTCTTGACCATATTAAATACGAATAGTTATAACTATTTTCTCGTCGATAATTTCTAAAATATGTATATTTGTAAACTAAATATAAAATGGTTACATAACAGATAAGTTGTAAGACCCACTTAGATTTCAGCTTCATTTTTTCTGTCACTTAATTTCTTAACTATTTCAGCCCCCTATTTCCGAATATATAACCCACACGACACATAATTGTGTAGCAACACAACACATTTTTTTGCTCAAAAAAAACACAACACATTTTATCTTTATTAAAAGTAATAAATTATTCTCTTATAGCATTAAATTAGTTTTACTATAGAAGTGCCAAATCTCATGATTTAGTGATTAACTAGGATTATAGCTTAATTTTAGAAGTATCCAAACCTTCAATTTGGTTAAATATTTATCGTTATTTTGCATATTCAGAATCAAATCTGAATTTAGAAAATCTTGAATCCGTGGCCTCAACAATACATTATACATCATTTTCAGGACCACATTTAAAAAAAAAAAATTAGCTTTATTGGTGAGTAAATCAAAAGTTTAGTTAAAATGTTGTGAATCCGAAATTTAAAGCCCAATATAAAAAAAACTAATAGTGTCAATTTTATTAAAATATAGACCTATACTAATGATGTAACAATTGAAAATGAAAAAGGAAAAAATTATTATTGTGAATATAAAACCCCACACAACACATAATTTTGTTTTACAATTATAAGTTTATTTATTTATACTTTTTTAAGGTGCCTGGGAAAAAAAGCAACGATAACACAGGACCCTTTTTGTAGCACACATGTGCATTTGTCTCTTTTCTTTTTCGGTTTTTCTTTCCCATTAATAATCCCTTATCGGTTTTCTTGGTCCCAACAAAAAGAAAATCTTGTTAAGCAAAAAAAACAAGATTTCATTTGAGGAGGAGTTGTCTTCTTAGTTTAGGTCAGGGATCGATTCCCTTCAAGCGTAAAATTGTTAAATCATTCTTACTTGGCCACACGGATATGGGTATTTGCTTTCGGCCTATTTGAATATCCGGAAAAAGGATCTATCCATGGGATGCACCTCCTCCAGGGATTAGTTTGGACCCTCCATAGGTTTGGAATTCTCTGAGTTATAAAAAAAACAAAAAACAAAAAACAAAAAACAAAAAAAAGTTTTAAAACAATACAATTCATAACACACTACAAAATTGTTCGTTGAACAAAAAAAAGGGTTTTAATCAATTCTGGCCCCTTGTTTATTAAAGAAGTCCAAGTTAGTTGCCACCATCAGTGGCAGAAAGGTAAATTAATACTAACTTCCTCTCACTAAAGTTTTCTATAAATTCAACCACTCGCTTCCCACTCCAAAACCCAACAACAGATTCTCACATATCTTTCTCTTCAATTCTCTTGAAGGAAAGAAGAAGAAAGAAGAACTTTAAGTCCCAAGTAACTACTTTCTCTATCTACATTCAATTTTATCTTGTTATTTTCTCTAAAACACATTCAATTGAGCTAAAAGTCATCGACTTTATCACTCCATGTGCAGGTTAGCTAAACACAAGAAGTAGTGAAACATGGGTCATGTTGGGTTCTTAGCTATGGTTTTGTTAGGAGTAATGGCTTCTTCTGTGAGCGGCTATGATGGCGGCTGGAACAACGCTCACGCCACTTTCTACGGCGGTAGCGATGCTTCCGGCACAATGGGTATAATTTGCTCAAAAAGAATTTACAACACCATTTTACCAACTATCAAGTTTGACTGATCTTGAAATTTATACAATCTTTTAGGAGGTGCTTGTGGATACGGCAACCTGTATAGCCAAGGCTATGGGACGAACACGGCGGCTTTGAGCACGGCTCTGTTCAATAACGGACTTAGCTGCGGTTCTTGCTTTGAGATAAGATGCGAGAACGATGGTAAATGGTGTCTACCTGGATCGATCGTTGTAACCGCTACAAACTTTTGCCCGCCAAACAACGCCTTATCTAACGACAATGGCGGTTGGTGTAACCCTCCTCTTCAACACTTTGATCTTGCTCAGCCTGTTTTTCAGCGCATTGCTCAATACAGAGCTGGAATCGTCCCTGTTTCCTACAGGAGGTAAAGAAAAAAACAAAAAAATTCAAACTTTACTCTGTTTTTGAA
Source organism: Alliaria petiolata (assembly GCA_020283515.1). NCBI lineage: Eukaryota > Viridiplantae > Streptophyta > Magnoliopsida > Brassicales > Brassicaceae > Alliaria > Alliaria petiolata. The sequence goes on from JAHZTW010000002.1 coordinate 76,363,520, forward strand.
GCTTTCTTCATCTGCTCTGTTTTCTTATACTAAAAAGTAATTCACAACTATTTTTCTTGGAAATCATTGATCAAAATAGAATAAGTCGATTGAATTTCGTGATTCAAGGATTGATTACGTTCATATTTTAATATTTATCACTCAACTATCTGTTCAAATTTCTTCAGATGCTCTGTTTTTTTTTTTAGTTTCTTCGGTTGCTCTGTTTTCTACAAGAGCAGAGTAATATGCTCTCTTTTTTTGTGCTTAGCCTATCTATCAAAAATTTGAACTGATAGAAACTACAATCAAATCTCGAGCTATGCAAACTTTCCAATTACTTTATTCGTTTTGTTCGATGAACATGAATTGTGGTGTTTTCGCAGGGTTCCGTGTAGTAGAAGGGGAGGAATTAGATTTACGATAAACGGTCACTCGTACTTCAACCTCGTTCTGATCACAAACGTCGCCGGCGCCGGAGACGTTCACTCGGCGGAGATCAAGGGTTCAGGAACAGGATGGCAAGCGATGTCAAGGAACTGGGGGCAAAATTGGCAAAGCAACTCTTACCTCAACGGTCAAGCACTTTCCTTCAAAGTAACCACCAGCGACGGCCGCACCGTCGTATCCTACAACGCAGCTCCTTCCGGCTGGTCATTCGGCCAGACCTTCGCCGGTGGACAGTTCGGCTAAAAGGGGCAATTTGGTCATTCTCTCTACTCTATTCTTATATAAGTAAACTAAACTTGTTTGTGTGGTGTGTAGAGAGGTATAAATTGGGTTCTTGCCGAACTCGGTTATTGTTGAGAGAGTGATGATGCGTCGAGGGCTCGGTTTTGCAAAAGGCCTTGTGATGACGTCTATCTTTTTTGGACCTCTTTATATTTTTTTTTTCTTTTTTTTTAAAGTAGTTTTTTTACAAAGAGAGGAAAAAAGAAAAACGTAGTAGTAGTTATTGTATTACTGATGCAGAGGTGGAAGTTTTAACTACCACCCGCTCTAGTAGTAATGAGTACCACAATTTATTATTAAGGCGTGAGAGATATAGATTATGAGGATTTTTCGATTGTATTTTTGTGATGTTGTACTTGTATGTTATGAGATCAGAAGAACTCATTATTATGTTTGTAATAATACAAGTCTTTAATAAGTTATGAAAATTGGGGGTTTGGTCACTTTTTTTTTCCCTTTTCAAGTGTGTATAAAATAAACTAATCAAATAAATTGGATTTTAGGTTAAGTGATCTAAAAGTTTTGAATAAATACCGTTATAGTTGTCGTTCTTGTGAATATACAAAAGAGAATTTTCGAAAATCGTGTTTTCTTTTTCTCTTATAATTGTGTGATTCTAACATGGAATCAACGTTATAAAAGCTTAAGTTTGATTTGGTTGATGTTTCGAACGTTGCTGTTTTTCTATGTTGTTTGGTGCTAACAAAGATGGAGTCGCGGAAAAGTGATGAGTTCTTCAATCTATTTCGTTGATGGTGATCATAAACGTTTATTTTAGGACCGGACAAATACAATTAACATCAAACCTTTACGTTCTAAATTTTATTTTCAACCAGGAGAAAGCTATTCCCTCCGTTTTGATTTAAGTGTCGTTTTATACTTGTTTATTTGTTTACAAATAATTATCATTCTCGAATTTCAATGCAGATTTATGATAAATTTTCCTGTTTTATCCCTACTTTTTCAGCTTATTAATTATTGCTATCAAACAAAATAATGTTTTAATGAAGGGCAAAACAGAAAAATTTAATGTTTTCTTAATCTATGTGAAATATCGTAAAACAACACTTAATTAAAAACAGAGGGAGTATCATTTTAGCAGTTATGACGGGTATCAAAACAAATCGCAAATACATATATATTTTTATTTTTACGATATTATCTCTAAGTGGAGGTGGAGAGCTCGATAAATATAACACGTTTGGTCCGTTGGTGTCGCCAAAAATAAATCGATGACGTACAAAATGATCCACAACAGCCCAAACCCATGTTGGTGGGTGGCAAGCGACTAAAGTAAAAAGATGGGTCCACTCTGATGAATTTGGCTTCAACGTGACTCATGTGAACCGACATAGTATTCAGCACCCGGCTCTGGTTATATTTTTACAAGAAGATATATGGGCCAGCTTAAAGCCCATTATAAATCAGCACGTTAACAAGTACACGTAGGTGGTTTTATTGTGAGTTGACATTTATTATCACAATAGTTATGGACTCAATCAATGATAGTGCACCAATTGGCTAAATAATACTCCAATGTACAAAGACAACACTACACCACCTTCAACGTGCAGATTGGTGCATTTAACACCAAAGGCACGTTCACGATCTGGTACGTAGGCAACCGAATCAGAAATTTCTCATAAATACTAAACATTTAGGCACATTTAAAACACTCAAACGACTTCTCAACAAAAAAAAAAACTTAAATCGTATTCACTGTTTTGTCTCTTTCGTCTAACAACACTCTCTAAAGAGATAAACTTCTAGTTATGCTCTAACAGAATCTTTGAACGATAACTCGTAATTCCTTTTTTTAATTTGGTCAGAAAGTTGGTAGTCCGAAATAGTATGAACACACATCAGTCCTTCCAACGTTAACATTATGGGTTAGCAATTCGACTTTTCATATTTCGATTTGATTTTAGCCTTTTGGTTTAATTAAAAAAAATAAAAATTATGTGATTGAATTTGCTTGTACTTTTTGGATTTGTTTTGGTTTGGGAAAATAAAAAGTCAAAAGTAAACGTAGATTTAATTTGGTTCGGTTCGGTTAGGAAACCCATTCCATTCCTGTAATCGAGCAAAGACTCAAGATTTGGTTGGGCCAAAGCCCATTGTGAAGAAGATACAACAACACATTGCCTTTGGAAACCCATTCCATTACTTTTCTTCTTCCTCTTACATTTGTCAATTGTCATCCTCAATAGTCAAATAGTACGCTTGCCTCTTTGTGGGCTCTCTCGCACGTGCACAACACCTTTTCCTCATTCTTTTCGTGAATAGAAAGATTGGCTTTTGATTCATAATTTCTCTAAAGTTTAAAACATACATATCTGTAAATCTCTAATTCTCAAATAAAACTTGTATCCGAATTCAATTTTGGATAAATCAGTATAATCTCTATACTTTGACATAATTGGCTGGTTGAACTAAGGAGACGGTATAATTAATTATGAAATAATTTTATAACAAAGGTCAAAGGAAAATGATGAATAATATTGATAACGAGATCAAGAGGGATATCTAGATTTTCTCAAGAGAGGAGTTATTATGAAGTCTATGCCATGAACAGTGTAAATAGTTCATTTAATTGTGCAGCTTCCCAATACAATATATATACCCATATTTTTTTAATAATAACAGTATAATTGAGTTAATATAATATAGAAGTCACGAATAGTGTAGTACAGTGTACACCGTAAGCGAATAGTTTTGTGATTGTCTTTTTTTGTTCTCTATCCAAAAAATCTAATAGTGTTGTTGTGAAAACAATGAAAATTTCCTGAAGGGATGAATGTCTCAGACATGTACGTCAAAATCATTGTTCTTACATTTTTGTGTATAATACAAAAAATGCTGAGAGTTTGTTTTTGAATTTGTGAATCGAATATTCACATCGTTAAGTCCACGTCTAGATTATGAATGTTCAAGATTCGCATTATTGCTTTTTTATTTTTATTTTTATTACGATAATATTTTTCATGGATATTGCCATTTGATGAAGATGATCAATTAAACCCTATCAATAATAACAGTTTACCAAACCCGTCACATCCAGTCGCTTTTACCACTTGGACAAATCTGAGTCTGACTTTGACTTTTGAAGTTTGAACATTACTTCTGTCTTGTTTATTTATATCTATTTTAAAATAGGTTATTTAGGTCCATCATGAGCATTGGGGCATTAATTAATGGATTTTGCGTAAAAGGGCATTGAGTTAGTCTTGATTCCATGACTAAGGTCTGATGGGATTTACTGTTTAAAACTCTAATGTCATAGATGCTGTAGCATCACCTGTCCTTGAAATATACTGAATCATCCATACCCTCTGGATCCATCAGAAGGGTCAGGTTAGCTATACCTAGACCTCTCCTTGCCTGCTTCCTGCCTCTCGATTTGGATCTGCAAATTTTGCTGCTGTGGTTCAGCTTGCTTATTGCGAGCGTTATAATTGCTGAGCTGTAACACACATCACCAAATTACTCTTTACCTCTCCACAACCACAACTATTGTTTTGTATTCTTTTTTTTTTTTTTCACTTTTTTAGATTCTTATTTAAAGTGACCCCCTCTCCATTTCCTTTGTTTCTTGTTTTGGTTTTAGAGTAAATGTCACATACGTCGTTTGTTATGGAAATTAAACGGATACAACGACCTTTATCTGTGGCTCTATTAATCAAGATTTTACACACACAAAAATGACAAAGAATGACTCAAACGCACCACTTGCGAACAAAATTCGCTAACAAAACTAAAAAAAACTTTAGAAAATGTGACTCTAGATAATGTTGTGGTTCCAAATCCAAATCTTCTTTGCTTGGACTCAAGGCCTCTTGGTTAGGTTTAGATTGGTATGATGGACGTTGAGTTATTTATTACAGACATATATGATCATGTGAGCGTTAGCTAAGTCGTGTTAGATTATGTTTCCTTCCGTTGAACAGATGAAAGAAGGGAGCATTTAAACATGTGAGGGTGGGGCAGGTAAGTGTCCTTTAAACAATAAGAAGTGGGTCTTTGCATTAGGTTTCTGACATCTTACCCATACTTACACCACCCATATTACTTTTCAAAGACTTAACAAATATTATCATGTAAAGAGAGTACTTTCTTTGTCCTTTTTGTATTTACTTTAATTGCGACACTCTTAACGGACTTCGGTTAAGCCTCAGCCTGAATCCTCCATACGGCATCAGCAAGACAGCAATCCACCATTATCCATTATACATGACTACGTAAGAGATGAGAGTCATATGTACGTATATTTCTACGCCGTGTTTCCGCTTTGCATCTCGAATCCATCCCCACTTCCTATGGCAACAAATGAAAGAGATCGTACGTACGTACGTACTAGATTGCATTGTGATTCTTGTTATCAATGCCTAACCGGGGGGATCAAGATTTTCTAATGGTTTAGTACAGTTTATTTAGCGGTTAGCAATAAATGTTTGTTCCATTTGTCCGCTCGATTGATATAACCGAGGAAATTGTTAAACCCTCAACCGTCTCAAATTGTGCTATATTTTTTTACATATGTTAGAGGCACACAAAGACAACAATAAGATATTAGAGTATCGCACGAACTAGAGTCTAAATTATAACGCATAATGAGAATTAACGATGTGGATAGAACTTGGGATAAAAGTAAAGTTAATAGAAAAATATAAATTATTCAAAATAATATTTTACTGTTGTCAAAATAATAGATACGTTAGAGGTGAATTTGATATCTATAATTTTAAAACACATTTCAAGAGAATTAAAATTTGTTTTTTTTTTCTCTTTTCATCAATTCTCTTGAAATGTGAATTATAATATCAATTTTGTCTCTAACGCATATTTGTTTTTTACAATATATCTTTCAGCCAATAAAACTATGTTTTCTTTCGGCCACAAGAAGTTAATTTCAATACCTTTTATTTATCAAGTTTATAAATTTGGATCCAAAAAAATTACGATTTATCTAAATTAAACGATAACTATGAACAAATTTACATTACACCATACAAATTAAAAAAAGGTTTTGGTTAACTATTTGTCAACAATAGTGTATATTTCTTTCATAAATGAGTTAATATCAAACAATAATTTTTTAGAAACGGGTATTATCATTTATCATCCTCCACTATTTTAACATTTGGAAGCCTACAAAATTATGAAGTTATTAGTATTCGTTTTTTTTGAACTTCTGTTTTGTTGATGTTTAATCTCCTAGTTCCGTAATTAATATGTATTATGTATTTTTATTGTTATTTATGTACTGTATTTTATATTTAATATAAATGTTATTGTTAAACTTAATATTTATAATTAACTAGATATTTAGTTTTTTTTTAATCTTTCGTTATCTAAGCATATGTTTTGTAATTTTTGTGTAAATAGAAATAAAAAGATAAATTTGAAGATTATGTGAGTAAAATAGTTTTTAACTCCAAAATAAAACGATAAACCTTATTAGTTTTCCATATTGTCATCACTCTGTTTTGAAGTGGGATATGAAGGAAGTGTCATGTTAGAAGAATGAAGATTCTCCTTTAAGTGGTGTTTAGAGTAGAAAGTACAACCTTTGTCATGCAACTAAAACTCTAATCATCAATCAAATTCAAGACATATTTAGACGAACCCACGAGTTGGATGTCGTATTTAATTTGTAGGGTAATGAGTTTTAAGATCAAGTGAAGGATTCAAAATGTGGTTCTGTCAAGGGGACACACCTAACAGAATCTCATGGATTAGCCTTTGTCTTCTGCTGCTCCCTTACGCCCCACTACTTGTCACATTCCTTCGTTTTTATTCTTTAATATTATTAAATTAATTAATTTCTTATTTCGTTTGAACCTCAATGCTTTCTTTCTACATTATTGTCCTTCTATATAATTTTAAATATATATATACACAGAAAAATTTCGTACCAAGTTCAACAGGGCCTTATTTAATAGGCATTATCTCAGGTCGGGTCGTACCCCTCTTTGGCTCTTCATATAAAAATTGTTTAAAACCGACTGTTGACCAAAATATTAAATATTCACAGTTTCTGTTTTTCTAAATTTACAACATGTAAAACACGCTAAATCTGAAATATATATATAATTTTGATAAGAGTAACCAAATCTTTCGTAGGGTTAAGTCTCATATATACACATAAACCCCCTAATACGACATAAAAACCCTGATTAGTTGAAGGGACCCGGTTGAGTTAAGAATATTTTTGGAGAAGTAACTCCGGTTATGGAAACAAAGAAGTAGTGTGATTGTAACCAAAAATACCAATGAGGTTAATAAAGAAGGTAGAATTTAAGACAAACTTTATTGGTGGATGTGAAAATAGGTTGGTATAGAGAGATCATAGGGGCAAAGGGGGCTATGAGATTAGATGGGTCATTGATTCATTCATCTTTGAAAATTGAGAGAGAGATAGACTTTACTGTATGGTTACCTTTCACGTCATCTCTTTTTGGAAACTCCAAAAACAGTATGAGTTTGTGTGTGTCTTCGTGATCTGTTCCCACCATTTATCCTCTCTGTCTCTCCACTTCCTTTCATTACTCTCACTTTCTTTCACTTTCTTGTTCATTTCTGTTTCCTCGCTCGTTTCCCCCCTCTTTTAATCACCCAAATCCACGCCATGTTGCAATAATTACTACAAAATTCTCTCTACACCCAAACCAAACCGGGATTAATTAAACCGAACTGATGAACATTATTAGAACTTGCATTTATTTTTTATTTTGTTAAAATAAATGTTGTTAAATTTATGTAAAACAAATTTAGAACTTGCATTTTCGCGTTACCGTGGGGGAAGATAATCGTATATAGTTTCACTTATATATTAATTTTATAAAAATAATATTTTATCATTTTTAGCCATATTATATTATAGTATGAAAGGGTTGCAAAGATGAATTTCATTAAAGCGTTCGAATCTATATAAAAAATAAAAGAATATTAAAAATCTTAAAAATATATTCAATCATAAATCAGGCAGTTGAGTAGTTGTTTGAGTTAAAAAATTGACAAGTTTTTTTTTTTTTTTTTTTGCTAATGTATTTTGTTGACGAGTTAATATTTATGACTAGACCAATACTTGAATTGAATCTCTCTTTTGATAGTCCATGTTCACAGGACTCGCTTCTCCAATCATTAGAAAAAAAATCCAAATTAGTTCGATTTTGTTTTGGTCTATAGTCTTCTCTTTTCTCCTTTTGCTCTAAACCGAAACCAAAGCATGCATATCCCCTAAGTGTTTGGGATTGTTCTAAATTTATTGTGATCGTGCGTGTCTGTTAAATAAGGAGAGTACACGTGATGCTTGTGCGACGTCACACGCCAAAATCGGGCCATGGGGACGCATCACAGTTGAAGAGAAAGGACTTCTCCTTTGAATTGATTTTTTTTTTTGATATGCTCCTTTGAATTGAATTGGATCCTATGTTACTCTTAATGTGCACGTGTTCATCATATCCACTTTTCATTAGCCATTTCCGATATTTGTTTTTGGCCAAAACTACTACCAATACTTATTTCAATTGAAACGGATTTTAATTTTCTAGGAACTTGCAATCACACGTTTAATTGCACTAACTAGTATAATTCGATGCAGATATATTAGTAGCTTTTCATTAGCCATTTCCAATATTTGTTTTTGGCCAAAACTACTACCAATACTTATTTGAATTGTTTAATTTTCTAAGAACTTGCAATCACACGTTTAATTGCATTAACTACTATAATTCGATGCAGATATATTATTAGCATTTGATCTCCATCGCGATAGTACCGGCCCGAAGTCATATATAACGCTTAAATCACACAAAATAATATTGTCCATTAACTGAAAGTATGGGGTTCGAACCCATCACATATAAGATATCTACAAGTTCTAAAATTACTATAGCTAATGGAATTATATGAAAATTGATGCCCATAAAAATCTTATAAATTTCGGCGCCTAAATCCCTTGTTTCACCGGCTTTATCTTCACGATGACATGTAGTTAAAAGATTTTCTATATATTGAAGACATCTAAAATATTTTAGAAAGGAAAACTCTTACAAAATTATTAGCTCAAGTTTCCCACATTTAATTACTGCATGCTTCTTCAATTTTGTTTTGACACTGTTTCGATATATTTTTGGATTAATACTAACGGTTCAATGATTTTTCATACACGTCGGTGCTTTTTGGTGGCAGACTAACTTATTCATCCGACATGGATTGATAATGAGACCACAGTCTACTTTATACACTCAAGTCAGTACGAGTTATGGCTTTAGATTGGTGGTAAAAGAAAGAGATTGCAAAATATTGAAGTTATTAAACTTCATTAGCAAAAAAAAAAAAGAAGTTATTAAACTATGGACGAAAATATTCTCGGGGATCATTTTCAAATACACCTCTTTCGAGAGTTAATCAAGTTGCAGATTCACTCACTGAACAAGCTATAGTCAAGCAGAAACATCAAACTCCTTTGTTCAAAAAAAAAAACATCAAACTCCTCCTTACAAAAAATGTATATTAACTCTTTACTTATAAAGGATTATGTATACATTTGACATATATGGTTATTAAGAAATAAATAAAAGTTCAAAAAAAGATATGATTTAATAATTTAATATTGACACGAATGGATCAAAAAAATCTAGCTAGTACTATTAACCCCAAGTAACAAAAATGGATTCGCACAAAACAAAAGAAGAAGCAAGTCTGGAAGTCCCCACCCTGGCTAGTGGCTCTTGTCAGTTGGGTTGTTAATAAGTCTTTTTACCAAAAAAAAATGTTAGTGTGGTTATCCATTTATTATAATTTTAAGAAAAAAACACATATATATATAATTAATTTATTTCATAGTTATATATATAGTTTTTAGTTTTTACATCAAAATTAGGCTATAGCTTTTAAAGTGCTGGTTCTGCCAAATATATAATTAAATAAAGCTTCATAACTTCTGTTCCAGAAAATTTAATATCTCATATATATACAATATAAACATGTATTTCAAAGTGATGGACCGATTAAAAAAAGAAGAAGAGAGTACGTAGTGCGTTCGGTTAATCTCTGTGCAGAAGATCGTACTGCTCTGCGACCCTTTTGAATCTGATATTAATAATTAATGGTTACGTCTGCCAATTGTGGTTTCTGGTCAAATACGAAAAGGTCTTAGCAGATTATTTATTTACTTTTTACTGTTCATGCTCGTCACTTATTCACATTCACACACGGCCACACACCTTATCAACATGTGGGATATTTAGGGCTGGAAACTTTTTTTTTTTTTTTTTTTGGCCGAAGGGTTGGGAAAACTTGGGAGTGGTTTTTTTGTTGCTGTTGTTATATAATCTAGGGTTGATTGTTTTAAAAAAATATAAAGTTTTTATTAAGTTTCATCGATCATTTATCTTCATTTGTTTTAGAATTTAGCTAGCTAGACCGTTAGTGGCTTAGTGTAATGGTACGGAAGAACCCGATGCCAGTGTTTAAAATCAATTAAAGCTAAGATTTTATTTTTTTGTGAACGTTAAATCTAGATTATGTAATATCTGGTTTATTTTGTGAAAGCTAGATTATGTGATATCTGGTTTATAAGAGCATTTCAAAACTTGAAAAATTCTTCCAAAAGTATCTCATATGCGAGATACTCAAATATTATTTATTATTATTACTTTTAAATACTTTTTGAGAAGCTTTATGAGATAACTTCAATGAGCATCATCTAAAATCTATGAGACTGCTGAAACAAATACAATAGGATTAAAATATATACGAGCTATATGAAAAATCAAGGATTATTTTTTTGGTCATGTGAAAAATCAAGGATTATTAGGTACACTGTACACATTACATGGAGAAAAGAGGCATATATATTTAATTTAAGCGATGGTTAAAAATAAATAAATCAAATTGAACAAAAAGATGGAAGTTTTATCAAATAGATAGAGAGGCTCAAAGTAACAAATGGTAGCAAAGAAAGGATAAGGAAAGAGAAACAAGTGGAGATTAAGAGAGAAAAAGGTAATGTCTTAAGGAAAATGAAAATGAAAAATAAAAGCATCCGAAAAAAAAAAAGAATTTGTTGTGCTAAGAAGAGACACACGACTCAATACCCCAATGTTAAACTCTCTTTTGCCTTCATCCTTTTTTGGTAGTTAGTTCTGCTTCAGCTTTTTTCTTTTTTTTCTTTTTTTTCTTTCATCTCCTTGTTTTTTTTTTGTTCTTTTCATTTTGCACCTAATAGGTGCCACCTATAAAACATGCATTTATTAATAGAGGATTAAATTCACTTAATACTTAATAGCCGCATGATTCATTTGGATTTCGTCCAAGATACTCACCACATTTTGTTTTGGTCAACACTCACGAGTAGGGCTGTCCAATCTAGTAAAACCAAACCGAATCGAACTCGAATCGAATCGAAATAGAACATATGGTTGGATTCTGGATATATTATATTAACTGTATGAATATAATAATTTCAAAATCGTAAAATCCGGATATGGTATGGATATTAACCGATAAAACTGATTAAACCGAAAAAACTGATTAATTTTAAATCATAATATAATAATATATAGTATACAATAAGTATGTAAATTATGTAACCCTAAAATTCTAATGTCTAAATTATATAACCTTGATGGAAGACGAATTTGAAAGAGTGAAACTTTGCTTTCATTCAATTTTTTTAGTTTTCATTATAAGTTTAATATTTTATTTTGTTTGATGATGTTAAAGATTAGTGCTTTAGTGCTTTCGTTTTTAAGTTTTTTTAATTACAAATTTTAGAGTTTTATTGATTTTATAATAAACATGAGTTTTACAATTTTAATTGTTTCTATGTTTTCTACTTTTTATCGTTGCTAACTTGCTATTTCTAATTTTCTATAAAAAAAAACCGAAATCCACGTTATACCAAACAAAATTTTTGGGTTTTGGTTAAAAACCGAATAAACCGAAAACCGAAGATATCCAAAGCGAACCAAACCAAACTAGATATGGTATTAAAATGGTAGCTATTTTTTACTAACCGAAAAACCGAGAAAACCGAACCGAAACCGAACCGAAACCGAACCGATATCCAGATTAGACACCCTACTCACCGGTCACCACATTCGTTTAGTTTGTTATGGTTTTTTTTTTAATTGAAAGAAGAAGTAATATCCTACAAGTTACAGTTACAGTATATTATAAACATAAACTAAAATATGCATAGAAGTGGTGAAAAAAAATAAGGTACCAAATTAAAAGCCTAAGAAGTTTATTATTTGATTAGGAAAATTAAAAGCTAAGCAAATACATGAAAGACACATTTCACGTAAATAATTTGTTTTATATAATCGAGGAATTTCATGTCGAATCCAGGAATAATCTCTGGATCTGGTAAAGCTTAAGTTATATATATTGAGTTATTTTAGTTTTCGTGAATACCTTTTTTCTCATTATATAAATATCTTGTATATTGAAATTGTCTCTCTCTACTGTTTCAAAAAAAAAAAATTGTTTCTCTTTTACTTACACACTTAACAAGATATAATATTATGAACAGTTAAATCACAAGTACCTCTTTGTCAAAAATAAAATAAAATCACAAGTACCTCTTAACTATTCTCAATCTGTGAACATGTAGTATATGATTAATTGTTTACAAATCTCAATTATGTAAAAATGCTTTATTTTAGAAAAACTATGGACCTTCCAAAAATGTAGGTACACCTGAACAAATTTGTAAAACAGTCCACAGCAAAAACGAATATCGATAATACATATGTACTGACTTATTACAGTGGTATCATCACATATAATAATGTATAAATGCAAATAACTATGGCGTTTGAATCAGTCCGTGACAACGGTCCATAACCCTTTTTTAACAGTCGTCAGAAAACACGGTCGCGACATGTACATACACGCACATCCCTAAAGCCATACGTAACACACACCATATATTATTATATATATTTTGAAATATATATATATATATTATTTATGACACACATTTACGTACGTACGTGTATATATAATACGCAAATGCACCGCATAGTCTTTCTCTTCCTCTGATGGTCTAAAGCTGACGTGACATCTCTCTCAAATCTCAATTTCACACTTCTCTTCTTTCTTTTCCTCTCTCCCAAACAGAAACTCCATGTTTATGTCGGAAAATCAACGGTGGATGGATGAGATCGCCGTTGCTAGAAGAGAAGCTTCTTCTTGGGACTTCCCTTTCACCGACATTAACATTCATCGACACTGCAACACAAGTCATAAATTTGACATCTTGAAGAGTCCTCTTGGAGATAACGAAGAAGAGAGTAATAACCATAACCCTAATTATAGTAACAGCGGGAGTGGTAAGAAGGAGACGACAGACAGTGGACAGTCTTGGTCTTCGTCTTCTTCAAAACGGTCGACCTTGGGGAGAGGACATTGGAGACCCGCTGAAGATGTTAAACTCAAAGAGCTTGTCGCCATTTACGGTCCACAAAACTGGAACCTCATAGCTGAAAAGCTCCAAGGAAGATCCGGTAATTTATTAATTCATATATTTTTTTTAATGGGTCCTCAAAATTTCATCAAAACCAATGTGTTTGATGATTTGATCCATCTGGGTCAGTCAGATAAGTAAGCTTTATCCAAGATCTGGTAATAAAAGCAAATCTCTTTAAAAAACAAAAAAATCAAAAAATCTTTTTCTGGGGGTTTCTTGGTCCAATCTGGGTCATAAAAAGGAAGTCAAAGATGTGTGAGCTTTATTAACTTAATTTTGATTGTTGGTTAAAAGGGAAGAGCTGTAGACTTCGATGGTTCAACCAATTAGACCCGAGGATAAACCGAAGAGCTTTCACGGAAGAAGAAGAGGAGAGGCTGATGCAAGCACATAGGCTTTATGGTAACAAATGGGCAATGATTGCAAGGCTTTTTCCAGGTAGGACTGATAATTCTGTCAAGAACCATTGGCATGTTATCATGGCTCGTAAGTATAGAGAACAATCCTCTGCTTACCGTAGGAGGAAGCTTATGATTGATAATCCACTTAAACCTCATCTTCCTAATCATCCTAACCCTAACCCTAATTACCACTCTTTTATCTCCACTAATCATTACTTCGCTCAGCCTTTCCACGAGTTTAATTTGACTCATCACCTGGCTAATAATGCGTCTATCACGACTGACCAGAACCAGCTTGTGTTGCCTTTCCATTGCTTTCAAGGTGCTCTATTTCTCTCTTTTCTCCCCTTTGTTTTTTTTCCATTATTTTTCTCCCTTGGCATATTTTAATTTTGATTTTTGATTTTTGATTTTTTTTTTTTTGGTTGTATCTGCAATGTTCAGGTTATGAGAGCATTGAGACTCCGATGGTTGTGAGTATGTTTGGCAACCAAATGATGGTCGACGATAATGTTGGTGCCACGTCAGAAGCGTTATATAATTTTCCGTACATTGACTCTACGAACCAAGAGAAACGAGTGCCAAATGAGCCAATGAATTGGATCGGGATGGAAGTGGTAGATGAGGAGGTGGTGGAGAAGGCTAAGCAGCAACCACATTTTTTCGATTTTCTTGGCTTGGGGACGGCATGAATCTTGAACAAAGTGGTGTTATAATGAGCTAATGATAGTGATTAATATGGTTACAAAAGAAAGGAAGAAGTTAGCTTTACTAGCTAGAAAGCAAACAAACCAAGATCCAAATCCTTGTCCTTATGTTTGCGTTTATTAGTAAACTGTAGATTGTTGTTGTTGGCTGTCTAGGTAACATTTGATAAACTCTCGGTATTAGTAACTCTTTGATATATTTTTCAACTAAGGAAATTAGTTTAAGAAAAGGTAATTTATTTTTGGGATGAAGAGACGTGAAATATGCTAAAGATGTGATGAGAAGAACAACGAGAGAGAGAGAAGGGAAATTAAAAGAGTGAAGTTGTAAAGAGTTGGAGAAAGAGAAGAAGATGCGTAATTAAGAGATGAGGAACTGCCAAAGATTGAGGCAGAGATTGTGCAGCAGAAAGGCCAAACATGAAACATGCTCACCAAATCTCACACACACATCGCATTCGTTTCTTCCCTCCAAACCGTTTTTCCTACTCTTCAAGCTTCTTACCTATGTGTATCTCTCATGTCACGCGGACCCACATGCCTCTTCTCGTATTATTTATATATATATTTTTCATGTTGTAGATATATATAAGATATAAAAGAAATTTTTTTTTTTTTTTGGATCTAAAAGATATAAACGAATACTTTCAAATTTGTTGGAGTAAAATTTGTTTTGGTTTTGAATATTGGTGATTTAGTATATCATATCAGTAAATGTAGGTTTTTTTTGTTTGTTTTTAATAGACGACAGACACTCATTCTCACCTAAACATGTTGTGATCGTTAACAAATTGGGCTTAAGGGCAACACTGGTTGTGCATTGTAGGAATAAAAGGAATGATTTAGGGGTAAGAGCAATCCAACTTGAAGCTAGTTTTAATTTTAGCTTTCGTCCGTAAAAACAATGTATACATGCAGTTTTGCATGGCCCGGAAATACCGCTACGTTTGATATTTTTAAGATAGATAATAGGGTCGACACCATACAAAAGATAAAATGTGAAATATTCAAAGAATAATTATGCAAAGAATGTATTTGGTACAGATTGAGCGAACTCCAATTAGAGTATACACACACAAAGCTCAATATTATGAATTTATGATTTATTGCATATTATTTTTGTTTTATGGTGCAAATGTTCATAGGGGGTATAGATGATGTTGTTAGATACACAGTAATAATGCAACATATTTCATTGTCATAATTTCCGTTCATGAGTATTCCTATTGTTAAAGTATGACCATTAAAGTTTACATTTTGTAGGATTTTTTTTCTTCAGATTTGGATTTGTAATTCTAAAGAGTTGATCGGTAATTGGTACAGAAAACACCGGAGTATATATTTGTGAAATACCAAAATATTTTTCCGTTTCTTTCTGAAGTCTCTAGAACAAGACCGGGAGGAAGCGAAAACGGCACGCTTGCTATTGTTCCCTCACCAAAACAGGATGGTTTCTTTCGATATACCCATTGGGCCCTGAAATTGCTTCATTGGGCCCAAACCCTTCCGTAACTATTCTTTTCCGAGTCCCTTTTTGTTGACTTTTTATTTCGCCAACTCTAACTCTAATTGCAGTAACTATAGAGAGAAACATGAAAATATTTCTAAAATAGAAAGATGTATATATTTAGTTAAAAATACTCTCTTTATAATAATATACATCAAAGGGATTTTTTTTTTTTTTTGCTTTAAAGTGGGATAGCTTACAAAAATTGATAGTATATGTTTTCTTTTCTTTGATATCGAAGAGTGGAATGTTTGCATGCACTGAAAGTTAGGAAGTAATGGAGATAAAAATAAAGAAATGATGATGACATTGATAAAGAAGGTTATAAAAAAAGAAAAGACAATAGAAAAGAAAAATGATTTTAAAAGTGTATTTTCTTTTTCCTTTAGACGCAAATGAAGAGACTTTTATTTTTCTCCAAAGAAAGAGACTTGATGCTCCTCCTTTAGCTTTTGTTCTGTGACAACTAGACGGATTCTATAACCTAAGACCACCTACAATATAGGGTTCTAAACACAGTTTCTAAACAATAAAAAAATCAAAAAAATCAAAAAGGATGAGAGAGAGAGCAGAACCGGTTCTGATTATAGAGTTTTTAGAAACTGTCTCTAGCCACGTGTCACCATCTTATTAGTTTATCTTTTAAAAAGAAAATAAAAATTAAATAAATAATATCATTATATTAAAATATTATTAACTTAAAAATTGGAGACTCATTTTTAGAATCTCACCGTTGGAGATGCCCTAAGGACTGAAAGTTAAGGTGCTCTGCTTTTTTCCTTTACATAACTCATCTTTTCTTTATTCTTTTCTCAAATCAATTTATACACTATTACATATCATGTAATAAACAATATCTTAGAGCCACATTTACCAAAGAAGACATCATAACTTCAGCAACTCCATTCCGTTACGATGATGCTCGAAATAAGATTGATATTAAAAGTTATCTGCACCCTTCACCACACAACGAATTTATCAACAATTTTTTCTTTCTTCTACAAGGTAACAACAACTAACTATCAATACACTAAATCTCACTTCATGAATAAACACGCGTACACCTATTCTATATTAGTATCTGTTTAACATTACATGCTCTCCCTGAAGTTCATAGATCTTGCCATGGCTGCAGGGTTTGCTTGCAGGTTACGATACGTTTGAGGGACGAATCTCTTGTTGCTGCTCTTTGTTTCAGATCCATCAGTGAAAAAGCTGAATTGATCTGTCTTCCCGCGCTTCATCGGTACTGGATACCACACATGGTTCTTCGTAGCTACACTTGCTTCATCATTGATAGTTTGAGATTGTGAATCCAATCTTGCTCTTACAAAAGCATCTTTGCTCTCTCTAACAGTTTCGTGTGAAACTTCGTCTCTTGTACTTTTCCCTAGACATGTGGAACTCTCTAGGGTAGACCAAAACGGTACCGTGCAGCCCCAGTAGACGGGGATGTGGTAGAAACTAGGGTTAGGAGGGTATTGGTAAGGCCAAGGAGGCGAAACAGGGGATGTTACTTGCAGAGGAAGAAACCCTTGGAAGCTGTTGAAATCTTTTGAAACAGAATCGGCGGTTATCTTTGCTTCGCTTGCTTGATGGTTACCGTTCTCAGTAACCAAAGAGTCTGAAGAATCGAAGCTGAGAATCTTCGTCGAGGAGCCATTGTAATTGTTAGTACAGTCATTACTAGTATTGTCGGAAGTGATGTGCATATAATGGTCTGAAGAAACCCATCCCTTGTTCTTGCGGCGGCCTGAGCCGACCGGAACAGTCCTCATGGATCCACCGGAAGTCCAATACCTCTGGCAGTTTCTGCAGAAGTGTCGCGGCTGATTAACGTTGTAGTTGTTGAAGTAGCAGAACTTGGTGTCTGCGCTGTTGCATCTCGGACATGGAAGAATCTTGTCTGGTTTCTTCAAGTCGGTTGTTTTCTCTTCCGATGTAGTAGCTGTTGTGATCTCGCTGTGTTGATCATCGCTGTTCTCAGATGTTTCTTTTGACTCCTTGTCGAGATCAGATGATATCTGGATACTTGTACTGTCTTGTTCGGTGTCATCAGTATCAGATTGGTTGTTCATCTGAAAATTTGGATTAAAAATTAGCATCATGAGCTAGTTTCAAACTGATCATAAAGACTAGAGAAACAGATTCAAAAATTTAAAGCATTTCTTAGCTTGAAAATGTGAGATTAACATGGTCTTAATCCGTTTTTTTCAAAATCTTAAAAGAATATTAAAAAAGTATTGCTATTCAGCTCGGAAACATACCATGTGTGGTCGAAGTGAGGGAGAAGAAGACGAGGAAGAACTATTATTCTCCTTGCCGTGATCGAGAGAATCGGGAAGAACAGGGGACGAAGAAGATGAAATTGTCCACCCAAACAATTTTACCGTAACTTCAGACATACTAAATCTTTGCAGACAGAAAAGGAAAATGAAGCAGAAATTAGATTTGATGGTGTATGAGTGTTAATTCTTTAAGAGAAGATGTGAGACAAGAGCATATATATGTATAAGAGTCTGAGGTTGGTAATAATGGATCGCACAGAGCCACACAGAGAGAGAAAGTGGGGAAGATGACACATCAGCGAAAGAAAGAGACTTGTCGAGATGAGAGAGCCACATGTTGTTTGCAATAAAAGTGGGCTTTTGCAATCTTTTTAACGCTCTTTTTGATCTCTCTTTCTGTGCCACTAAAAAGATTTTCAACCTTTACTTTTGCCACGTCAAATTGTACCAAGTTTTTTTTTTTTTTTTGGAATATTCGTATGGAAAATACATACGACAATGAAATAAAACCACGTGGTAATATGCCACTTTTTTCTGTCCACGTCAGCTGTACATGGGCCTGCGTGAACTCTTGTAGCGTATTCAAGCATAGCGTAGGTTCTTAGCAATATAAAATCCGGTTCGGTATAGTATTCGTTTTGATACGAAGAAAAAAGAAATCTGATCAATAAAGTACAAGAAGCCAGATTAATTTGTTTTTATTCACTATAAATACATACGTATATTGGTATGAAAAATTAGATTAACTAAAAATGGCTAAAGAAAAAAAACTACTGCGTTAGACGAAATCGTATTAGATTAAAACAGATGATTTGGGATTTTTTGTTTTCTTGAACATTTATGATTTGAGATCTGACCATTTTTATGGCGAAAAGACAACATTTACTCCTTAAAGATCGAGAGATTTTATGTTGTATGCTAGTAATTAAAAAAGAATGTTCATTTGTAGTATACATATTTTTTTGACATCCTTTAATTAGTCTTTTATTTTGACAGATTTCGTATCCCCAGCCCCCCCAAAATAAAAGACTAATTAAAGGATGTCAAAAAATATTTTTAACTTATAAATACTACTTCCATTAAAAACAAAAATTATATTACAAACCAGTAAACCACGTCCATGGTTTCTTCAAGAAATAACCATTTCATTTTGGTGCTAACACTTCTAATTATCCACAAAACTTCATTATCATTTGGACATATTTCATCTGTCAATGGAGATCTGCCATTCTCACCTAAACATGTTGTAGTCACTAACAAAATGGTCACACGTGCAGGATTGGTCTTGCACTGTAGGAACAAAAAGAAAGATTTGGGGTTCAAAACGATCTTACTTGAGAAAAGTTTCGATTTCAAGTTTCGAGTTGATCTACGCAAAACAACGCGGTATACTTGCACTTTCTCGTGGCCCGGAAATGTAAAGACGTTTGATATTTTTAGGGCAGATAGAGACGATAGTTTTAGAAGTAAGTATGGAACCTGTAGAGAATGTATTTGGCATATTTTTGAGTCAGGTCCATGTCGTATTAGACGCGATGGAGGCCCTCCCTACTGTTTTCCATGGCTTCTTAATTCTGTTGAAACCTGTTGAAACCTGTTGAAACCTGAATTTTTCTTAAAAAAAACAATTAAATAAACATATTTTCTGTTCGAAAGTCGTTTCCAACTGTTTGAAATTTTTTGTTATACATATTTGTTACTTTTTTTTCTTCTAAGAGTTGGTTAGGTTATTTTTTATATAACCGTGAAATTCCATATTTTTTTTTCATATTATCTCTAAATCCGAAACGAGCTTTGATAACATCCGTGGAGTATTTTGTAACTGAGTCTTTCGTGNTTTTTTTTTTTTTTTGGAATATTCGTATGGAAAATACATACGACAATGAAATAAAACCACGTGGTAATATGCCACTTTTTTCTGTCCACGTCAGCTGTACATGGGCCTGCGTGAACTCTTGTAGCGTATTCAAGCATAGCGTAGGTTCTTAGCAATATAAAATCCGGTTCGGTATAGTATTCGTTTTGATACGAAGAAAAAAGAAATCTGATCAATAAAGTACAAGAAGCCAGATTAATTTGTTTTTATTCACTATAAATACATACGTATATTGGTATGAAAAATTAGATTAACTAAAAATGGCTAAAGAAAAAAAACTACTGCGTTAGACGAAATCGTATTAGATTAAAACAGATGATTTGGGATTTTTTGTTTTCTTGAACATTTATGATTTGAGATCTGACCATTTTTATGGCGAAAAGACAACATTTACTCCTTAAAGATCGAGAGATTTTATGTTGTATGCTAGTAATTAAAAAAGAATGTTCATTTGTAGTATACATATTTTTTTGACATCCTTTAATTAGTCTTTTATTTTGACAGATTTCGTATCCCCAGCCCCCCCAAAATAAAAGACTAATTAAAGGATGTCAAAAAATATTTTTAACTTATAAATACTACTTCCATTAAAAACAAAAATTATATTACAAACCAGTAAACCACGTCCATGGTTTCTTCAAGAAATAACCATTTCATTTTGGTGCTAACACTTCTAATTATCCACAAAACTTCATTATCATTTGGACATATTTCATCTGTCAATGGAGATCTGCCATTCTCACCTAAACATGTTGTAGTCACTAACAAAATGGTCACACGTGCAGGATTGGTCTTGCACTGTAGGAACAAAAAGAAAGATTTGGGGTTCAAAACGATCTTACTTGAGAAAAGTTTCGATTTCAAGTTTCGAGTTGATCTACGCAAAACAACGCGGTATACTTGCACTTTCTCGTGGCCCGGAAATGTAAAGACGTTTGATATTTTTAGGGCAGATAGAGACGATAGTTTTAGAAGTAAGTGTGGAACCTGTAGAGTATGTATTTGGCATATTTCTGAGTCAGGTCCATGTCGTATTAGACGCGATGGAGGCACTCCCTACTGTTTTCCATGGGCTTCTTAATCCTTTAATCCTTCTTAATCTTTCTTTCATAGCGTTGTATTAGTATAGTAATAAATAAACATATTGTTACAAAATTATGTTGAAACCTGAATTTTTCTTTAAAAAAAATACAAATTAAAAAACATATTTTCTGTTCGAAGTCGTTTCTTTTCCAACTGTTTGAAATTTTTGTTATACATATTTGTTACTTTTTTCTTCTAAGAGTTGGTTAGGTTAATATTTTTTATATAACCATGAAATTCCATATTTTTTGTTCACATTCTCTCTAAATCCGAAACGAGCTTTGATAATATCCGTGGTAGATCTACAATATCTCTTTATATTTTGTAACTGAGTATTCGGAATTTTGTATACACATTTCTATATATTTTTCTCCATCATGAAAAGTGCTGGTTAATTTCAACGGACAAACTGCAGTCAGTTCCAAACAATTGATTTGCAATAAAATTATATATATATATATATATCATTTTGCCTTCTATCTTATAAAAGATTCGGATTCTTGGGGAAGATGAAAAGAATAAAGTCAAAATAATTTTTTAAAAAGATTCGGATTTAACATTAATTTCAAAAAAAAAAAGATTCGGCTTTTGGAATAAACTCATTAATTGGTTCTCTTCTTTTATCATTCATCATTTCACCTCTACCGCAAATTTTTGTTTTTCTGAAAACATAGTTCATCAATAAAGCGCACAAATCACCTGGGTGATAATTCTCAAAGTGGATAAAACTTAAGCAGAGTGTTTGGGTGTCTCTTTCCATATCATTGGATCATCGCTGTGGTCATTTATAGACCATGCATATATACTTTTCCAATATTTTATTTTGTAAATGGTTTTCATAAGTCTTAAGTTTTTTTCTTTAACATAATCTAAAGTTCTTTTACTTTAACAGTTGTATGGTATGCTCGGTTCACTTTCTTTGCGTGGACGGCTTTAAAGAAAAATAAAGTGGAGGGTGTTTCTTCTTTATTAATGATGTTTTTTATCGTATAAAGCCATTTCTTAGTTAGCTTCTTTGATTATCCTTTCCTTACAAATACTACAGAAAAACCATCCAATCATAATTAACGTTAATGATAGACCATAACCTAATAAGTGTACAAACTTTACTATTTGATTTCGGTGTATCATAGATTCTGTCTATCATCACTTACGTTCCAAGAGAAAGGAATAATAGAAGACATGGTGAAGCGCCCTCCTCAAGTAATCAGCTTATTCAGCTTATCGATTAAACAGTACGAGATAAAATCTCATCGATTTCGGTGTATCATAGATTTGTTGTTAAATTGTATCAAGTTCTAATTTACTTTACTTGAAATTTAAATTAATATTACACCAGATAAAAAATAGTTTTTTTTTTGTTTAAACAAATTTAAAATTCACTTAAAAAAAATTCTGTCTAACCATATCAAGTCAAAGAAGATATAGTTACACAAAAATTCCAACAAAAAATATTTAAAAAATAAATGAAAAAGCTGTGAAATTCGAAGGTAACTGAGAAAAAATAGAAATTAAAAGAAAAAAAAATAGGAAGGGGTCAAATAGTAAGTAATTAAGAATTGTTAATACAAAACATACATAATGATTATTGATTAGAAGGCAAAAAAGGCTCTAAGCTGAGATTGAGATGGAGTTGTGAGCTTCATCACAGATTCATCCATGCCGTACGTTAATCAAATTCTAGGCGAACCAGAATGTTCTGTTTTCATCTTCTTTGTCCTTTTGAAACCTCTAAATCAAGGAATCAAGTGTGTGACGCCTAAGGGTTTGATCTCATTCATCTTCCCTCTAGCTACTCTCACGACAAAGCTCTCATTTCCTCCTCTTTGAATATACTCTAGAGAAAACCCGAGAGTGCTCATCGGGAAGAGTAGAGTCGAGAAAGAGAGTTTTTTTTTTTTTGGTCGTTACATACGTGAATTTAAAATTTAAAACTTTTTCTTCTGTCCTTTGATGATTTCTAAATGTCCCGTATTCAATTTCAAAGATATAATCCAACAAGAAGAAAATCTAGTGTGACAGTTTCTCTCGTAAATTTAATATCTATTTGACAAGGTGTAAAAATTTAGAAGACAGCAAGATCATGAACTTAACAAAAAAAATCAATTCTAACTGAAAACTGTTAAATGACAAGAAACAAAATGACAAGAAACAAAATTTTACTTTAAAAGAAGATTTGAAAGATCTTACAATTTGCTTTAAAAACAATAATTAATTAAAGCTAGATTTTATTTAATATGCTAGTAATTAACTAATTACTAAAGAAAATGTTTAGATTCTACACATTTCTTTGACCAAAAAAAGAATTATACACATATTTACTTGTAGCTACGTCGATATATATAGCCTATAAAATGTTACCGATATATAAAATGTTATTACATCTATAAATACTACTTTCGAAACAAAGAAGACTTTGATCTCACAAACACTTTAAACCCATCAATGGCTTCTTCAACAAATTTCCATTTCATAATCGTGTTATTCTCATTTTTATTTATCCTCAATATATCATTATCGTTTGAAAATCATTCGTCCATCGATGGGCTTTTACCGTTCGCACCTAAACATGTTGTGATTATTAACAAATTGACCACAAATGCAACGTTGGTCGCGCATTGCACGAACAAAGAGAAAGATCTGGGGGTTAAACAGCTCCCACCTGGAGCTAGTTTTGATTTCAGATTTCATGTCAATTTTCGTTAAACGACAAGGTACATTTGCAATTTCGAGTGGCCCGGAAATAAGGTAACATTTGATATTTTTAGGGTAGATAGAGACAACAGTGTACAAAGTGAATTTGGAGTTTGCAAAGAATGTATTTGGTACATTTATGAACCAGCTCCTTGTCGTGCTAAACGTGATGGAGGCACTTCTATATGTTTTGCATGGGATTCTTAATCGCCTTAAAATATTTATTGCATCTTTTCCTTGTTTTGTTGAGTTATAACAGTAACAAAATAAGCAGATATGATTTAGTGGCTAATGCTGTTATTATATATTCGTTACTCATGTTGTGGTTATAGATTATATTTTCTTATAAACATTACTTTTCGAATCTTTTGGTTACGATTGTTTGTTGGTGAAATTTTTCATATTCCATATAAATGTCTCAAATTTTAATTAATATTAAGATAAAATAACCCAATTATTAGCGTTTTTAAATGGTAGGATGTCAAAATAAGCTATCTCGTATAACTTGCTCAGTTTTTTTTTTTTGAAAAAAAAGAAAATTCTCTCTTACTAGTCT
Organism: Alliaria petiolata; assembly: GCA_020283515.1. Taxonomy (NCBI): domain Eukaryota; kingdom Viridiplantae; phylum Streptophyta; class Magnoliopsida; order Brassicales; family Brassicaceae; genus Alliaria; species Alliaria petiolata. Next base: position 76,387,824 of record JAHZTW010000002.1, read on the forward strand.
CGTATTCCTACATGTGTAATGTGAAAGCCGGCCATTCTTCTGGGTTAAACACCATCTTCACCAATTCAGAACAGTCCGTAACGAAAGTCATCGCCGTTCTTCTTGCATCGAGCATACAATGCATAACCCATATTAGTGATTCCAACTCTATATGTAAAGGAGAAATGCTTCGTCGTACATTTCTTGCCCACATCAAGGTGACATCAGGCCCGACCCCCTGACAATACCACCCTAGCCCTGCATTCGGGGCGTTTTGTCTCCAAGAACCATCAGTGTAACACGTTAGTCCCTCGTGTATCCGAGTCACCAAGACTTCAGCCTCCTGCTGGTAAAGTATTTGTATATCATCCATTTGTGCCATCTCCCAGGCTGTTGCCTCTGCTTGTGCGATATGTATCACATCTCGGGGGTCCTGATCAATGTTCAAGAATAGTTTATCGTTTCTCGCTTTTCAGATGTACCAAAGTAACCATGGAAATACAGACATTTCCTCTGTTCGTGGGAGCTCCCAAAAAAAAAGTACCATATTAGTGTATAAACCTTCCGTCAGGAATCCGTGTGCTGGTGTAGGGATCATCGAAAATGCCCACACCTGTAAGGATGAGGGACATTCGAATAGTGTATGGTTGATAGTTTCCCGGTCCGCGCCGCATCTACCACATTGTGGATCACAATTGATACCTCTATTGCGAAGTTTATCCATAATCGAAATACAACCTGAAAGTATTTGCCATAAGAAATGATTTATCTTTGGCGGGCATTTAACCTTCCATGCATGGCCTTGTAAGTGAGTTATATCCGGTCCATAAAAAATTGGTGTATTTCCATTAGTGGAAAATTCCTGTTCCGTGTTATATCCTGACTTAACCGTGTATATTCTAACCTCTGCCTCCGTTGCTGGTTTTGTTAAATCATCATTATCGCTTTCAGTGACCTTCGATTTAAATTCCTCGAGTGCCTCCACGAAAGATGTTGGAGCCGTGGAAATAAATAGTTCATCAAAATAGTCCACCGCAACCTTTTCGACTTTATTTTCACCCGCCACCCATACACCTTCATTATTAAGTAATCCCACTATTCTATTTATAGTTCTCCTTTGTTTTGTCGTTACATGGTAGAACTTCGTATTCAGGTCACCATTTATGTGCCATAAATTTCTACTTTTATGTTGCCAAAATTCTTCTTCATTCTTATACGCTTCCTTTAGTTTCCGAGTTATGTTTGTGAGTTCCGCTTGTGTGCGGAAATCATCACATTGAATTTCCTCCAAGATCCGCTGTAATCCCTCGATCTTATTTTTCCCGTATGGTCTATTTTCCTGTCTCCATTTGGAGATTTTGTGTCTGCAGTTTGCAATTTCATCATGAAATAAAGTATCTCATGGTTCAGCTTAGCTTATTTATTATATAAATATTTATTTTTATATTTTTGAAAAGGGCAAGTTATTATATAAATATATTTCTTAACTCGAATTCAAGCTATATAGATCATGAGCTAAATGAGTAAGATTGTAAGCTAATATTAAATAATTTAATGATAAAAAATAATTCAACAACTTAAATTGTTAAAAACAAAAATCCAAAAGATTTAACTTTTTTTTTGTTAACAATCCAAAAGATTAAATACAAATATAAATAAAATTGATATCGAATGCTAAATCAAATCCAATGTTTTTTTTTTTAAAATCAAATCCAATGTTGAACAATCAAATGAGAGTCTTGAAATGATTCACGAAGCAACTATTAAATACAAATATAAATCAAATCCAATGTAACTCTTAGCCCATTTTCACATCGTATTCATATAATATTATTTGGTTGAGATGATGTAAGAAGTGTGCTACACGATAACTAAGTATCCACTAGGATAGATATCGTTTAAGACCATAACCTAATATCAATGGTTTTAAGGCACAAATATTACAGAAATGTTTGATGTTTAGATTCTTTTAAAATGTAGATACTAGTATTTGATTTGGTAATTACATTTTAAAATTGTTCATCTTTGAATATATCCGAGATGATTAAAAGAGTTCTTAATCGCATCCTCACCAAAAAAAATTGTTTACATCCAATGTATGTCCAAAAACATAAAATATAGGCATCTAGACAACATTGTCTCCTACAAGGCTGCTTCAGCAAATCGGACAATGATCTGCCGCCCATTCAGCATGTCTCCGTGACAATTCAATGCCTACATAGAAAAAGAGAAAACACAATCAAAATATAATATAAAAGCAAAAAGTTTTTAGAGAAACAAAAGCAAAGTGGTCTCACAGTCTGCTCATATTGAGGATGGAACGACATATAGCACCATCACGCAGATTCTTCGCCTCTGTACACCAGGTTAACTGCAATAGGATGAGCGCCTGCAAAGAAAGTCTCCCTGCAATGTATCGAATAAATTAAACAGTTATTTTGAAAACTAAACACACACAAAATGAATAGTTAAACAATTGGATGAACTGAAATACTTACAGTATATCAACTTCCACATCAAGCAAATGAATAGTTAAACAATTGGATGAACTGAAATGAATATTTAAACAATTGGATGAACTGAAATACTTACAGTAAATCAACTTCCACATCAAGCAAATGAATAGTTAAACAATTGGATGAACTGAAATGAATAGTTAAACAATTGGATGAACAGAAATACTTACAGTAAATCAACTTCCACATCAAGCAAATGAATAGTTAAACAATTGGATGAACTGAAATACTTACAGTAAATCAACTTCCACATCAAGCAAATGAATAGTTAAACAATTGGATGAACTGAAATGAATAGTTAAACAATTGGATGAACAGAAATACTTACAGTAAATCAACTTCCACATCAAGCAAATGAATAGTTAAACAATTGGATGAACTGAAATACTTACAGTAAATCAACTTCCACATCAAGCAAATGAATAGTTAAACAATTGGATGAACTGAAATGAATAGTTAAACAATTGGATGAACAGAAATACTTACAGTAAATCAACTTCCACATCAAGCAAATGAATAGTTAAACAATTGGATGAACTGAAATACTTACAGTAAATCAACTTCCACATCAAGCAAATGAATAGTTAAACAATTGGATGAACTGAAATGAATAGTTAAACAATTGGATGAACAGAAATACTTACAGTAAATCAACTTCCACATCAAGCAAATGAATAGTTAAACAATTGGATGAACTGAAATACTTACAGTAAATCAACTTCCACATCAAGCAAATGAATAGTTAAACAATTGGATGAACTGAAATGAATAGTTAAACAATTGGATGAACAGAAATACTTACAGTAAATCAACTTCCACATCAAGCAAATGAATAGTTAAACAATTGGATGAACTGAAATACTTACAGTAAATCAACTTCCACATCAAGCAAATGAATAGTTAAACAATTGGATGAACTGAAATGAATAGTTAAACAATTGGATGAACAGAAATACTTACAGTAAATCAACTTCCACATCAAGCAAATGAATAGTTAAACAATTGGATGAACTGAAATACTTACAGTAAATCAACTTCCACATCAAGCAAATGAATAGTTAAACAATTGGATGAACTGAAATGAATAGTTAAACAATTGGATGAACAGAAATACTTACAGTAAATCAACTTCCACATCAAGCAAATGAATAGTTAAACAATTGGATGAACTGAAATACTTACAGTAAATCAACTTCCACATCAAGCAAATGAATAGTTAAACAATTGGATGAACTGAAATGAATAGTTAAACAATTGGATGAACAGAAATACTTACAGTAAATCAACTTCCACATCAAGCAAATGAATAGTTAAACAATTGGATGAACTGAAATACTTACAGTAAATCAACTTCCACATCAAGCAAATGAATAGTTAAACAATTGGATGAACTGAAATGAATAGTTAAACAATTGGATGAACAGAAATACTTACAGTAAATCAACTTCCACATCAAGCAAATGAATAGTTAAACAATTGGATGAACTGAAATACTTACAGTAAATCAACTTCCACATCAAGCAAATGAATAGTTAAACAATTGGATGAACTGAAATGAATAGTTAAACAATTGGATGAACAGAAATACTTACAGTAAATCAACTTCCACATCAAGCAAATGAATAGTTAAACAATTGGATGAACTGAAATACTTACAGTAAATCAACTTCCACATCAAGCAAATGAATAGTTAAACAATTGGATGAACTGAAATGAATAGTTAAACAATTGGATGAACAGAAATACTTACAGTAAATCAACTTCCACATCAAGCAAATGAATAGTTAAACAATTGGATGAACTGAAATACTTACAGTAAATCAACTTCCACATCAAGCAAATGAATAGTTAAACAATTGGATGAACTGAAATGAATAGTTAAACAATTGGATGAACAGAAATACTTACAGTAAATCAACTTCCACATCAAGCAAATGAATAGTTAAACAATTGGATGAACTGAAATACTTACAGTAAATCAACTTCCACATCAAGCAAATGAATAGTTAAACAATTGGATGAACTGAAATGAATAGTTAAACAATTGGATGAACAGAAATACTTACAGTAAATCAACTTCCACATCAAGCAAATGAATAGTTAAACAATTGGATGAACTGAAATACTTACAGTAAATCAACTTCCACATCAAGCAAATGAATAGTTAAACAATTGGATGAACTGAAATGAATAGTTAAACAATTGGATGAACAGAAATACTTACAGTAAATCAACTTCCACATCAAGCAAATGAATAGTTAAACAATTGGATGAACTGAAATACTTACAGTAAATCAACTTCCACATCAAGCAAATGAATAGTTAAACAATTGGATGAACTGAAATGAATAGTTAAACAATTGGATGAACAGAAATACTTACAGTAAATCAACTTCCACATCAAGCAAATGAATAGTTAAACAATTGGATGAACTGAAATACTTACAGTAAATCAACTTCCACATCAAGCAAATGAATAGTTAAACAATTGGATGAACTGAAATGAATAGTTAAACAATTGGATGAACAGAAATACTTACAGTAAATCAACTTCCACATCAAGCAAATGAATAGTTAAACAATTGGATGAACTGAAATACTTACAGTAAATCAACTTCCACATCAAGCAAATGAATAGTTAAACAATTGGATGAACTGAAATGAATAGTTAAACAATTGGATGAACAGAAATACTTACAGTAAATCAACTTCCACATCAAGCAAATGAATAGTTAAACAATTGGATGAACTGAAATACTTACAGTAAATCAACTTCCACATCAAGCAAATGAATAGTTAAACAATTGGATGAACTGAAATGAATAGTTAAACAATTGGATGAACAGAAATACTTACAGTAAATCAACTTCCACATCAAGCAAATGAATAGTTAAACAATTGGATGAACTGAAATACTTACAGTAAATCAACTTCCACATCAAGCAAATGAATAGTTAAACAATTGGATGAACTGAAATGAATAGTTAAACAATTGGATGAACAGAAATACTTACAGTAAATCAACTTCCACATCAAGCAAATGAATAGTTAAACAATTGGATGAACTGAAATACTTACAGTAAATCAACTTCCACATCAAGCAAATGAATAGTTAAACAATTGGATGAACTGAAATGAATAGTTAAACAATTGGATGAACAGAAATACTTACAGTAAATCAACTTCCACATCAAGCAAATGAATAGTTAAACAATTGGATGAACTGAAATACTTACAGTAAATCAACTTCCACATCAAGCAAATGAATAGTTAAACAATTGGATGAACTGAAATGAATAGTTAAACAATTGGATGAACAGAAATACTTACAGTAAATCAACTTCCACATCAAGCAAATGAATAGTTAAACAATTGGATGAACTGAAATACTTACAGTAAATCAACTTCCACATCAAGCAAATGAATAGTTAAACAATTGGATGAACTGAAATGAATAGTTAAACAATTGGATGAACAGAAATACTTACAGTAAATCAACTTCCACATCAAGCAAATGAATAGTTAAACAATTGGATGAACTGAAATACTTACAGTAAATCAACTTCCACATCAAGCAAATGAATAGTTAAACAATTGGATGAACTGAAATGAATAGTTAAACAATTGGATGAACAGAAATACTTACAGTAAATCAACTTCCACATCAAGCAAATGAATAGTTAAACAATTGGATGAACTGAAATACTTACAGTAAATCAACTTCCACATCAAGCAAATGAATAGTTAAACAATTGGATGAACTGAAATGAATAGTTAAACAATTGGATGAACAGAAATACTTACAGTAAATCAACTTCCACATCAAGCAAATGAATAGTTAAACAATTGGATGAACTGAAATACTTACAGTAAATCAACTTCCACATCAAGCAAATGAATAGTTAAACAATTGGATGAACTGAAATGAATAGTTAANATTCACGAAGCAACTATTAAATACAAATATAAATCAAATCCAATGTAACTCTTAGCCCATTTTCACATCGTATTCATATAATATTATTTGGTTGAGATGATGTAAGAAGTGTGCTACACGATAACTAAGTATCCACTAGGATAGATATCGTTTAAGACCATAACCTAATATCAATGGTTTTAAGGCACAAATATTACAGAAATGTTTGATGTTTAGATTCTTTTAAAATGTAGATACTAGTATTTGATTTGGTAATTACATTTTAAAATTGTTCATCTTTGAATATATCCGAGATGATTAAAAGAGTTCTAAATCGCATCTCACCAAAAAAAATTGTTTACATCCAATGTATGTCCAAAAAAATAAAAGCTATGCATCTAGAGAACATGGTCTCCTACGAGGCTGCTCCTGTGAATCCTCTGGGACCTCTCCCCAGCAAAACGAACAATGATCTTCCGCCCATTGAGCATGTCTCTCTGGCGATACAGTACCTACTAGCCCTGGGATTCAAAACCGAACCGACTGAACTGAACCGAACCGAACCGTGTTTCAATCGGTTCGGTTATCATTCAGTTACAAACCAATAACCGTTCGGCAGCTTTGATAATTATGTTCGGTTATTGACTCGCGAAAAGAAAACCCTTAAAACTATCTTCTTCTACGCCGTCGACTCCTTCTTTCTTTCTTTTGCCGATTTTCCTTTTCTCTTCTTCTTCAATTTCTTTCTTTCAATCCAGCGACACAATCTCTTTCAGCCCGTCGACTCAAGATCTCTCTTTCAACCCGGCGATACTGTAAGTCTCTTTCAATCTCTCTTTCTGGTTTTTAGTTTATTTCCATTTAGAAATTGATTTGGATTGGGTTTTCTTTTCATTCGGTTTTGTAGATGTCTCTGCATTCTTCTCAAGACAACAATGAGGAAATGTTTGATGAAGAGGTTCAAGGAGAGGTACAAGGAGAAGAAGTTCAAATACCTTCTGATGCTGGAAAGAAAAGGACATCAACTCAGAGATCAAGTTCTGAAGTTCCGCAGAAACAAAGAAAACCGACAGCTCAAAGGGCAGATGTATGGCAACATTTTATTCAAAAAGAAGACAATAAATCGAAATGTTGTTGCCGATATTGTGGTACAGAGATCAGCTGTGACTCGAAAACAGTTGGAACCAGTCCTATGAGAAATCACATCAAAAGATGCAAGTTGTTCAAGACTTTTCAAGAGAGTGGATCTCAAAAGGTTTTCACTGGTGATAGCAGCGGTGCAGTGACAGCCATTAGATATGACAAAGGTATGTTTAGAAAATCAGTGAATGAGATGATAGTGCTTAATGAGCTGCCGTTTTCTTTTGTCGAGTCAGAAGGTTTTAGGCGTTTTTGCAACAATGTAATTCCAATGTACAAGGTTCATTGTCGAAAGACAGCTACAGAGGGTATCTTTGAAATGTATTTGCAAGAGAAAGCGGCTTTGAAGCAGTTGTTTAGTAGTGATAAGAAGAGGGTCTCACTCACTACTGATATTTGGGTAGCTCCTACAACAGCTTGTAGTTACATGGTTGTCACAGCACATTGGATTGATGCGAATTGGGAATTGCAGAAAAGGATCATTAGCTTCAAACCCATCACAGATCATAAAGGAGATACAATTGCATCACACTTTGTTCAGTGCTTAGATGAATGGGGAATTGAAAAAGTTTTTACAGTCACAGTTGATAATGCTAAGGCTAATGATAAGGCTTTAGGATTAGTGGTAGATGCTTTGAGGTTGAAGGGACCTAATGCGTTAGTTAGAAATGGAGTTTATCTCCATATGCGTTGCTGTGCACATATACTGAATTTGATTGTGAGAGATGGTTTAGCACACATGAAAGAAAGTGTTGTTGCAATTCGGAATGCTGTGAAGTATGTGAGGTCATCTGGAACAAGACTACAGTCTTTTGAATTGCGTGTAGAGTCAGGAAAAGTTTCTAGAGGAAGTTTTTCTTTGGATTGCAAAACACGTTGGAATTCAACATATCTTATGTTGGTAGTTGCACTTAAGTTAAGAGTAGGTTTTCAGAAGATGTTAGATGTGGACAAGCTTTACAATGAATACTTCCTTGAGAATGAAACTGTCGAGGATGGACAGAAACGAGCTGGACCGCCTCAGAAACGAGTTGGACCACCATGTTCTTCTGATTGGGATAAAGTGCAAAGGTTGGCAAAGTTTTTGAGAATATTTTGCAACTGCACCTTGGCGTTCTCAGCATCAAAGACAGTAACTTCTTCAATTTGTTACAATGAGATTGTCACAATTGAGAGGAATTTGATCTCATTAAGTAACAACAATAATGAGGAAGTGAGGAAAGAAGCAACACGTATGAAGGCTAAATTTGAGAAGTATTGGGATGGGATTATAAATATGAATCCACTTGTGATTATTGCAAGTGTGTTTGATCCAAGGAACAAGATGCAATTTGCTTCGCTCTGTTTTGACAAGTTGTATGGGAAAGATAGCATTGAAAGTAATCATCTTAGAGTTTCGATTAAGGGTGTGATGAAGGATCTATATGAAGAGTATGTGTTGCTGCTAAAACCAAGTGAGAGTATCGCAACTAGAAGTGGAAATGAAGAGTTTGAACAACCAAGTGTTGTCTTTGATTTATCTGATGATGATGAGTATGAGAGGATGGATTCTTTGTACACAGAGCTGAGTAATGAAACTGCAAATGAGGAAGCTAGTAGTGAGCTTGATATGTACTTGCTGGAAAAAGTAGTGCCACGAAAAAAAAACAGCTTGGGAATGGATTATGACGTTTTGTCATGGTGGAAGCGAAACAGTGCGAAATACCCTATATTATCAGAGCTGGCTAGAGATGTTCTAGCTGTTCAAGTGTCTTCTGTTGCTTCTGAATCAGCGTTTAGTACGAGCGGTCGAGTCTTGGATCCGTATCGAAGTTGTTTGACACCTTACATGGTTGAATCTTTGATATGCACACAACAATGGTTGCAGAATTCCATCCAAGCTGAAGCAAAACTTGCCAACTTAGCTGAAATGTTTGAAGAACTTGATTTCCATGAGTCACTTGGTAATTCATTTGCCAACAATGATATTTGTCATATATAATTTTTTGCTAGAAAAACTAGCTTCTTTCTTTGTAGATAGTCGAGAACAACCTTGCCATTGAAGTATGGTTCCTTCACGTTTGAAGAGATAGTCATCCGTGTCGGTATGTATATCTCAGATCTCAACATTGTTTTAAGACTCTTAGTGTGTTTAAGTTATATGTCTTGAGTTGTTGATTGGCTCGTACTGAATGTGTATATGTATACATCCGTGTCGGTTACAAATTTTTCTGTCTATTTTGTTGTCTTCTTTGATTTTGTTTGATTGGTATAATGTCAATTGTGGGAAGTCTTTCATTTTCTTCTCTAAATTGTTTCTTTGATTTTTTTTTTCTTGAATTGAATTGAAAACTTTCTTATTGTGAATCTGAGTTGGTTCCATGATGCCTTATTACAAATGTTTCTTATTGCAGGTCTTGAAATTTAAAGCTCACGGTCCATCACTCCATTCTCACACCATTTATCTTCTCTTCTCTTTAAAAACAGCATGAGACTCGTGAGACTCTTTTTCTCACACCATCTCCTCTTTTCTTTTAAAAGCAGCTCAAACTTTCTTTCTTTAGACTTGTTTCAGATTATGATATTGTACTTCATTATGTCTTGTTTGTGATTTAGACTCGTTTGGGATTTAGACTTGTTAACCGAAATTAACCAAAACTAACCAAAATTAACCGAAATTAACCGAAATTCTACAAAATTATTCGAAATTCCCAGATTATTTTTCAATTAACCCTACAATTTCAGTTCAAATCGGCATAAATTTTAATAACCGAAATAACTGATAACCGAACCGACCCGACCCGATATTTTATTCGGGTAATTTCGGCAGATTTTTCAATAACCGAATAAACCGAAAAACCGAATAAATTGGTCAGTTCGGTTTCGGTTAACCGAAATCCCAGGCCTAGTACCTACATAGAAAAACAGAAAACACAATTAAAATATAATATAAAAACATAAAGTTTTTGAAACAAAAGAAAAGTTTTTGAACATTAAGTTTTTGAAACAAAAGAAAAGTTTTTGAAAATAAAGTTTTTGAAACAAAAGAGAAGTCCGACAGTCTGTTCATGTTGAGGAGGGACCGATATCTAGCACCATCCAGCAGATTCCTGACCTCTATACACCATGTTAAGTGCAATTGGATGAGCGCCTGCGAAGAAAGTCTCCGTGCAATGTATCCAATAAATTAAACAGTTATTTTGAAAACTAAACACACACACAAAATGAAAAGTTAAACAATTTCCAAACAAGTTAAACACACAAAATGAACAGTTAAACAATTTTCAAACACACAAAAAATGAACAGTTAAACAATTTTCAAAATGAACTGTTAAACAAAATGAATAGTTAAACTAAACACACAAAATGAACAGTTAAACTAAACAAGTTAAACTAGACACGCACACAAAATGAACAATTAAACTAAACAGTACGCACACACAAAAAAATGAACCGTTAAACAATTTCCAAACAAAATGAAAAGTTAAACAATTTCCAAACTAGTTAAACAATTGGATGAACTGAAATACTTACAGTAAATCAACTTCCACATCATACCCGAGGTTACCCACAAAGAGGTTTCTTCTGGGCTGATAATCTTCATGTTGCAGATCGTGATGTACCTGTTGCAGTTCGTGATGTTCCTGTTGCAGTTCGTGAGGCTCTCCCTCAGCATCTGAAGGCTCTTCCTCATGGTAGATTTGCTGATCTTCCACAGCTTCGAACAGACTAAATAAGAGTAAGAGGTGAGGAAGAAGACGATAGAGAGAAAAAAGAAAATATGTGTTTGATTGATTAAAATGTTTTATACCTTCAACTACCCCTGAAAATTTCGGAATTCGGGACCTGAATTTACGGAAACTTCGTGGTGATAATTCGAATATTCGATAAATATAAAAAGTATAAAGTCGCTTTCGTCGGTAATAGCAGTGGCGGATCTATATGTAATAGCATGTAGGCAGTTGTCACCACTCAAGTTATTACATCCTCTGTTAGATTTTTTTAAAATTAGACCAAAGCTCGAAATTCTTAACTTAAACCCTTATACTGTATATGTATATGTGCCCAGCAAAGCATATGGACTTAAAATACAATTCTAGTTCCGAAACGCTCTCGATGGTTTAGGCAGGCACATAAACGATCTTTTGCCTAATACCAACTATTTTTGTTTAAATTAAATTTTTTATCCGGTTAACTTTTTAAAAGTTTTGTATTACCAATTACTATTAAACTGGATTTAAGACGGTTGAAGTTGAACAATTGGAAAATGAAATCGACGAACGCTAATGATATGCCAAAAAAGAACGAAACAAATCTCTATTTGGTAATAGATTAGGATTTCATGGTACTTGTCCTCAAAATTAAATTTGTTCTTAAAAATCCCTAACTTTTAATACATGAATTCAAGAAACAAAACATAGATTTAGATGAAGGAAAAAAAAAGGATAAAAGAGGCAAAAACCCCAAATTTTCATGGGAAAAAAGAAAAGAAAAGAAGAAGCTCATAACTTTCCCCAAAAACAAGAACAAAAAACAACCAAGAAAAAAAAAGGTACAAAGCTTTTACAAAAGCTTCATCTAAAACACAGATCTTGTGCCACCAGATCCAACAGTGTTACCATCACCATCACTGTTTCCCACCGTCTTGACCAGAAGAATCTCTAATCCTCCGACCACCGTCGAAACTAATTAAACCTAACCCAAATCTCTCCCCCATCGTTTCTTTTCTTCCCAACCTCATCTCCATCAACAGGCATCTCGTACCTACAAACAGGACACGACCCATGAAACCCCAACCATTTCTCTATACACCCTCCATGGAACCTATGCTTACACGGCATCTCCTTCACCGTTTCTTACACCTCCCATTCCTCCAAACAGATCACACACTCTCCTTCGCAGCCGTCGGTCTCAACGATCGGCATCGCATCGATGGAAGCCTTTGACGCTGGAGGATGGCCTTCCTCACGTGATTCAAGTAAGTCGCGAAGCAGAGGATTCAGCCCCGATGACTCCTCGAGCACGATCATGCCTTGTGTAAAAGGGTTGACGAGAATGATTCTCTCGCGAGGAGAAGCAACATCAACATCATCGTCTCCGTCGGATGATTCTTGATCAGAGAAGCCTAAGAGAAAAGGCAAGAAGAAGTATAAATCTCTGTTTCTCATAAATCTTCCGTTTCCGGAAGATGTCTCTGTTCCAACTCCAGCTTCTGGCTCTGTCGCCATCGCAAAACAAAATCGATTCTCTATCGAGTAATTTAAAGAGAGGTGGTGCAAATGAACGCTGTGGAAAGATCCATAAATTATTAACTAAGGCAGACCTTTTTTTTTTTCTCCGTTTGTGTTAAGTAAATTTATTTAATGGGACCTAAATAATTTAAGTTGTAAGACAATGATTGATCTTATCGAGATGTTTATCCATTAGCAGAGATATCTATGTCACATTTTATCTCAAGACTTTTTGCATAGACTCAAAACATTATGATTTGTCTAAATTCTCCTTGTACAGAAGAGTATACTGAGAGCAAGCGAAGGGTCTTTTTAGAATAATTCTATACTGATTTCGAATCTTATATTTTTTTTTTTTTGAAAGACTGATTTCGAATCATTACTTAATGTGACGTGTCATTCTGTCATGGAGGACACGTGGCTGATGTGATAAGTAAGCAGTAACAGTTGAGTCATGTGAAATTATTAAAAATATTTAATATGCTCTATACCCCCATCGAATTAAAAAATATTGGTTGAAAAATATATACGGATATACCTAAACTAAACTACATATCTAATCTACTGATAGTCTGATACTAACAAACCAAAACAGCTGTTTTACAAGAAATAATTAACAGATAAAAAACCACTCTCTCTTTCTGTACCTGTGGACGCAAGTGTACACCAAAACGCAAGGTGGGAAAAAGTGCGTTTGCGTTTTGAGTTTTACCAACCGCGGCAACAAAGAGAGCGTTTGGTTTCTTGGTATTTACGCCAGAGGCAAGTCATTTCGGCAGGACTTTGGTAATGAGCAACCACAAAACCATCCTTGCATCCATCACTAATAATCCTTCCATCGTTTTCATAGTGAGGCTCCAGTCCATGTTTCTTCAGGTCAGAGATCCATATCCCCATCGCCACGTCTTCTAGCTTAAACATCTATTCACAATTTCAAAATTTCTCACAATTCATTCTATGTGAATCCAAAAATTCGATAAAATGGACTTAACAAAAGGGTAGTAGTACCTTTAGGTTTCCTTCTTTAAAAAGCTTACCAACCGATTCTGCAATGTCCCGGGACACAATGTAGCCTGGACCATGCGCCCATGGAGGATATTTCTCTTCTGGCCATTCCTGTTTTTGAGTAGAGAAACTTCATTAAATGAGTCCGCAATCATGGATTTGCTTTACATTGCCATGTAAGGTTGTGTTGTGTACCTCATAACTGATGTACCATTTGCTCTCAGGGTTTCGAATTGGTTGAGAGTCGGAATTGATCAGTCCATATATCAACCCGCGAGTGTTGTTGATCATCGATAAAGAAAGTAGTACTTCATCGACACGAACAAATGCATCATCATCCGTTTTCATGATAAACTTGGCTGAGTCAACCTCTGTCTGTTCAAGAGATGTCGTTAGCGAGTGAAACGGTAAAGGGTAAAGACTACTCAATCGTGTATAGGAAGAGACATGACAAAGACCAATTATTACCCCGAAGATGCAGATTGCTAGTGTTTTCCAGCTAATGAGACTGTAGTAATCAACAAAGGGCATTAGCTGAACATCACCGTACGTCCGAGCCTCATTCCAGAGTTCCTGGTTAACCATAGGACTTTTGTGCTGCATTTATCACCCACAGAGAAAATCATGATTAAGAATCACGACATCCCAATATAATAAGCCTGATGGTTTCAAAAGAGGGAGAAAGCTTACAAGGCCAACAAAAAAGCGTACTGCAACTCTTCCAGATCGTACATCATCATACTGCATCCATGTTCTTCTCACAGCCATCCGTCTTTTAAAGTTGTTTGCCGTGGAGAAAACGCCGATAACAAGATCTAGTGGCCTTAATGGTGAAAGGGGAGGTGCTTTCAGTGACTCTAGATCAACAACGTGCTCTGATTCTTCTGACGTGGGTAAACCGCTGGCAAGAATGGATATTAACTTCAAATCACCTGAAATCCGTACTTCACTAACAAGCCATGGCTCCAGTGTCTGAACCAAAGATGAAGAACCCACATAAGAATCTAAACATTATTGCTAAGAGCAGTAACATATAGAAGAAGAGTGATGAAGTTACATCGCGGAAAGCAAACGAGGTTATATGTTTCCCATCAACTGTCATCTGCATTCCTTCTGTTCCCACCCTAAGTGTAGCAACCGATAAGAAACCTTGCTTAAATGGAAAGTATCTTTCATGTTTAGATGCTTCACTGGCTACTAGAATCATTCCCCTTGAAGTGTTGGACTGCAAGCTAGTGGAAGAGGTTCGGTTGATTTCTCTACCCACTACCTTGTCGCATTGGTCCAAGTCATCCACTTTCTTATTCAAATCAGGATCAAGGTTAGGACAGCGTTCCTCAGCGCCCCAATCACGAGACGCCGTCCAGCTGTTTTGGACAATGACAGGATCCTCAGTCGACTTGTCGCCAAGGAGCCTGACATTGTAATGTACGATAATGGGCGGCTCAGGCTCCCCTGGAAGCGGTTGTCCCGTTAGATCGATCCTGAAGCTACCAACAAGACCATCCGGGATGCCAATAACTGTGATGGAGGAGCCCTGAGTTAGCCCGCAAGGGATTTTCAACTTCAGGCTACTCCCATCCGCTTCAGTAGCATTCATCTTGCTAAGAAACTGAGGACACAGCTCCTCTTTTCCTTCCCTCGTTCGGTTCTCGTTCGCATCGGCTAGTTTCTCGGCTTCAACAGCTGACACAAGGCTCTCCCAAACAATGCCAGCTTCCTTTATGGCGTCCACTCCATTCGCTAAGCTCTGCGCATTATCAACCAGGCTTTCAAGACGGTTCCAGGTAAGCAAAGGCTCTCTCTCTTCTCTTGAGACGTTCTGCTCAACAAATAGACCCGAGACGATAGCGATGTCATCACCCGATATCGCTTCCTGAGTGTTCCTCGCCTCGTTCATGAAGTCAGGGAGGGTAATCCGAAGCCATTCCAGAGGGAGAGTGGCGTTGTGAGCGACGACAGAAGCAGTGATGTAAGGCTTTTCAACGGGAGTTTTCAAGTCGACATATCTGTACACCGTCAAGAACATACACATCGATGCAACAAGAAGGCCCCCGTAAAATCTCTTCATTTTTTTTCAGCCAAATCAAGTAGCAGTAACAAGAGATATAGAAACTCCAAGATTCTGCTGCAGCAACAAGTCCGACGGGAAGATCATTAGGAAACAAAGAGAATGCTTGAGGATTCAGCCCCACAGTAATGTTGCTACTGTTTATGCTCAATCAATGCGGATATGATCCGGAGCCCTGAAATTCGCAGGAATCAACATCAAATTACATTTCGATTTCAAAATCCACCAACAGATCCAGGATAATGTGGTTTTCACGCCCTTTATATATATTCTACGATTCTCTATCACCATTTTACTAAATATTCTCACAGGATCAAGCTTAAACCATCAAAAGCCGAGAAAGTTGGAGAAAACACGGGGGGAAAACAAAACAAAAAAAATCAGATTTCCCGGTCGGCGTCTTTTGCTTTCTGGGGAAATTGAAATTCAACAAAAACCCAAGTGACTCGACGAATTTGGAATCACGAGAGACCATGCCCAGAAGCCTGCTCACTTCATAGAAGTATTGCTATTCTCAACTACCAAAACCAGATCAAAGTATGATAGAAACTTACTGAATCAACTCGAGAATGTCGTAAAGGAAGCAATGTAAGCTAAAGAATCGGAATCCGGTACACCGGAATGTCGCGAGAGAGTGACGGAAAAGGTTTTCCGAGTAAAATCGGGCTCAGATCTCTGTTGGGTTCTTCTAGTTTCACTCTGTCGTATTATCAAAGCACCTTCCACCAGCAGAGAAAGCGATAGTGTTTTTTTCTTCAAACCCTCCTTTTGCTTCTTATATTATTTTTAAATTGTTTTTCTTAACGCTGTAAAACAGAAGCGGCAAAAATGGTGAAATGTAAAAAAACTGCAAGAAGACACAAAAGTAAAAAGAAGTTACCGGGTAGTGGGCCCGATTTCACCAAGATAGAACACCGGGTCCAGTTTACGTGGCCAAAAGAGTTCACCATATCTATTTGTATTTAAAGCAATTTAGATATATTTAATCAATTTTAAAATCACAGATAAACTAAAATAAAATCATATAAGATATGTTGATCCTCTAGATGATTTTTAAAACAAAAACTAAATTACATTTGATTACAAAAAGGAAAAAAAAACTAGAGTAATTAGATCACAAAGAAAACAAAAAAAAAGAAGTTGGTATGCGAAATTTGAAAGTGTAAGCAAGTTCCCAAGTCTTGATAGCGTGAGATGTGAGGATGTTTTCATTTGAAAGTTGTAAGTTGTAACGCACCACCATACACCAAGTCATATCACCTCAAAAATCAAATTATTTGGTTGCCATTTTCGCTTTTAAGTGCTTTTTCCTTTTCTTGGTTGGAGGAAAAGAAAAAACAAAATCGGACTGTAGTTTTCACGTAGGTCTTTCCGTTTAATTCACATTATGACTCAAGCAACAATCATGATGACTTTGTAAGGCTTCGCCGCTTCGGTTTGGTGTTTTTTAGATTTCCATCTCTCAATTTATAAGCTTCCAACGATGTATTCGAAGCTCATATGCAGCTACGCCATGGTACATAACCATGAATTACGTACAAACTTTAGCAATGATTCCATCATAATCACCATAAATGCAACTGGCTATGGTTTGTTTATAAATAGAAAATATAGTTAAAACAAAATATTATCTGAGTTGGAGATTGCGAAAAGAAATATAGATTAACGTAGACAACAGTGTGTGGTTATTCTTATAGAGCTATGAGCTTACTTTGAATTGGAGGAGAACTTTGAGGATTTCAGATGATATTAGTCATGAAAAGTGGATGTTTGAATTTTACAATCGTTGAAAAACATTACAAATATAAAAAAACATTTGAAAAAAAAAACATTACAAAAATATAAGTACGGGAGATCTGTCGAGATCGTGTAGATGTGGGAAGAAGAAGAACAGTTGAAATGTGGAGAGTCAGTTTTTCAGGATGACCGATTACGGTGGAGAGTCGATCAGTTTTTATAACATCTGCAAAGAATGGTTCTAGATTCGTTAAAATCAAGAGACAAATAAATTCGGTAGAAACGACTTTTCAATCTTTGGCTCGATCAATGACGCGAGTCGAAGCAAGGTCAATTCTAAATGTATCCTGATGAAATGAGACATTAATGAGTATCATAGCTCATCAAATCCACCAATTCAGGTAGGTGACGCATTCTGACTTGTAACGTGACCGGAGAGATTATCCATTAGGTTATCGGAAAATAGCTTGATGAGAAAAGTTGAGATACGGGTGTCTGAATGTGTTAATTCTTACGGTTGGATAGTTCGTGGTGAGAGATTATTTCGCATTGGACAATACAACAAGGAACCGCCATTAGCTAGGCTTATCGTTTGCTTTTCCATCGTCGTTTATCGAGACCATCGTAAAATATTTGCTCGTCACTTTAGAAAGAATAAGAAGATAAAATGATATGTTCACTGACATATGTCTGACTAAAATATGCTCTGAATTGTACCAATGGAATCCCGGATCAAATTTCCCACCATAAAAAAAAAATGTAAAATAACATTTTAAGTAGAAACAAATTATAACTTATATGATCTTTTTACTAAGCAAATCAAGGGTATCATCCGATCATATATTGTTTATTGCTATTAAAAAGTTGAAAGAAACAGAAATAAAAAAAACCAATAAGTATAAAGTTTTTGCGTAAATAAATAAATAAACAAATAAAATCAGCTGTAAAATTTAGAACTTGGGAAACTGAATTCGAGAGTCGCATCGACCATGCGGCATAACAGGACAGTTGATGAAGTTGGAGGCCGAAGTGTCAACGCATAGATAAATCTGATAGAGTTGGCTATTATGCGACGAATCCTTGTTACATTCTATTCCCGGAGCAAACCCAATTGCTTCTTTGATCGTTTTCTCAATTTCTCTTATTTCATAAAATTTATCATCCGGTTTGATCCCTTCAATAAATTTATAATAAGGAAAGAACACATGGTTAACAATCTAGGGGAAGGAAAAAAAAAAACAATATATTGAGATAAATTTGAAGGGCTAAAGAAGTGAATGTTGTACCAGCATTGGTGAGGACATGAATGAGATTAGCTTTCTGTTTGAGTTTAAGACCGGCTTCGAAGTAATCGTGTTGGTCGAGCTCTGACTCGGCGCACGTGCCGTGTTTCTCCCACTCGTGTGTCCAAAACGTCACACCATCGTTGCTCGGACACGACAATGTTGGCCATTCTCTTTGTAAATTGCTCATCAGATCAGACACCTTCATTTTTTAATTTCTCAGTTTTTATTAATAAATTGTTTCACAACATTTTATTAATCTATATGAGTTTCTTCTGCGAAATCTAACAAACTTATAACGGCCCCAACATATTAATTTCCTAATTTATTTGACTACTTTAAATTAGTTTAAACCATTTTGTTATTTTTACCATAACATGTTTAAAAGTTAAAAACCAACCCGTGATTCATCAAATCCGCTATCAGGATTACAGTTCTGAGGCCATCCACCGGTTTTGTAGTTAGGCCAAAGACCGTGAATTCCAAAATCGGCAGCTGGTTTCCCGGTTTTGGGATAGCAACAACTATGTCTTGAATCACAATACGCTCCGGGCCACTGCATTGCAAACACATAAACACAAATTTACAACTATATTGATCATTCTCGTAGAGACGTATGCATTATTAGATTTAGATCAACTTTACCTGTAAAACAAAGTAGAAGAAATCGAAATCTTGGGCGACACTTTGCACGTACAGTTGTTGTAACGCAAGAACACAAATGAAGAATTTCATTTTCTCAAAGTAATTAAATAATAAAACAGTTTGTGGGAAACAAAATTAGTCCAGAAAAAACCAATGAAGGATGATGGATGAGAGAAGAAAATGTTAAGTTCTGTTTATATAAAGCCAAATAGCGTAACGTGTGATATTTGTTTTTGGGTACAAAGGACTTCGCGTGTGATTGGTATATGTAAATGCTTAAGTGTATTAGGTTAGTATTTCGTGCAAGCGTTTTATTTCCAGCTCCAATGCTTTTGAAAGTAGTAACGTATGGCACACTCTTTATCTTCAACTATAAAATAAATATTTTAAACCCAAAATATGTATGTACATTATGTTCATAGAAAACCATTTACAAACCTATTTTGTTTGCATACCTTAGGGATTGTCGCTATGTCCAACTTCAATTGGTCGTCTAATCATATATGTAATCTGTTCGGTTTGTATAGATCCATTGGACTGCAATAACGTTCTTCCATTTTTGGATTGAGACGTGGAGAGAGGATGCTTAAGTTGTTGAAAGGAGTTGTTGCTTGATTTGATCTCAGCTCTTACTTCTCCTTTTTTTTTTTTCTCTAGTGTGTTCTAATGTCAAACGAGAGGCTTTATTTTAAGGGACTGGTCTCTTAGGCTGATTTTCTATGTAACGTGATCCATAAGTTTTATCCTTCTACTCACTCCATGACCTTCTCCTTTTGCTTTTGTAGTTTTTTTCAATCTTGCTTCTGATTTTTAACTCGGGTAATTTCACAATCTCCATTGTTAACTCATTTTCACACAGAGAAAACACAAATTACCTTTACTTCCTCTGTTTGTTTGCAGCTCTCAGAGCCCTAAAAGATTTCACAGTTGCAAGAATCGTGCCCATTTTAGTTTCCGCTCTTTCGTTTGTCCACTTCTCTACGTAAGATGGGTACTCACATTCACATATGATATCATGATCGACACCTTCCATTCACAGCCTCTCGGTGAAGGTACAATCGTTGCCATATAGCTCTACGGGTAGCGAAATAATACTTTCTTTTATGAAAAAAAAAAAAGGTTTTAAATCAAGAGAAACAGAGCACTCTGTTTTCAGGGTTACTTGGAAGAGAAATGGGTGAAAAGTGAAAATCTGCAGGAAGACACAAACTCAAAAGTAAAAAGAAGTTAAAACTACACTTCTATTGATGAAAAGCATGCATGTACCAAGAAACCGAAACACACACACACACACACACACGGAAAAAAAAAAAAACAAGAACGCACAACAGAGTCAATGTCGAAAGATTAACATTTATTAAATAATTGAATCCTGATAATTTTTAATACAATACCTAACCAATAGTCATGGATTCGATCATCGGAGACGACATTAATTATAATTTACTCTAAAATAGATAACATTTTAAGATGAACGTGTCTTATAAGAAAATCTTTTTTGTTTGTTTGGTTGCGGTGTTTTTCTTTTTGAAACTCTATTGGTGAACCGAGTAAATTGATCAAAAATAGAAAAAAGAGTAAAATTGTTGATAAGGTTGATTAGTTAAAACATACTAACTAGTAGTAGTAATAGTATATGGTATGGAGACAGAAAGTTGTTCCTGTCAACTTCTAAACCTCTATTCCTGTTCAGTGGGGAATAGAAGCTGAGATTCTTCCAAACCTCCATTCCACTTCAGTGGGGAATAGATGCTGAGATGATGTTGAAACCCTAGGCGTGGTTGCTAACTTTGTTGATTTCATTGATAAGTTGGTCTTACGCCTTAACGGTGTTGATAACAATATTCTTCGAACGAATCATGTGACGTGGTTGCTTGCACAAATAATACGCGTGGAGCTTGTGATGACTGCTTTGAACTCTGATGCTAAAAAGTTCGTTGCTCAATAACAATGATATTTTTTTGCAGCTGCAATTCAATTCATTGTACTTCCTTTTCTTTGAGCTTGACATTGCAACTTCTGCTCTATTTTGGTTTTTTTCTCAGGTGGAGACTACTAGGAAGATCTTATCATTTCACAGGGAAGACAGAACTGATCCCAATAATCCTCAGAGCGTGTTGCTTGACTTCGTAAGCAGCAGTCAGAATCTGCGGATTTAGTCACTAAGCGCAGCAACTAAGGCATACCTAAACAATGAACAACTGTTGAAGGGAAAACAGATTGATGAGTGGTGGAGAAGCAAAGGTAGATTCTGAAAACTGCTGACGAATTAGGAAGCCAGGTTTGTTTACTTTGTCCCACAAGGATATTATTTATAACTTAAAGGTAATGATTGTTCAAAACTAGGTTTTAAAATCCTGAGCAAAATGAATTTAATGTCGTAGTAAAACATCTGGGTGCAGGTTGTTCCTAGCATTGCAATGGTTGAGACATACACAAGATTGCTGCTCATTTCCCCTCACTCAATGTTCCGTTCGCATTTCAGTGTAAGCTATTTTTGATTCTCATCATTATCTTATGTTTATTACTGCTGTCTATTGATCGTAAGCAATTCACGAGATTGGCTAACTTTCTGTAGCAATTGGCCCAGAGAAATGCTTCTCTGCTAAGCAAGCCTGGCGTGACTTTGCTTGTTCTTGAGATTCTCAAGTATCGTTTGCTTCCGCTATACAGGTAAAATGAGCGAAAAGTACTCAAGCTTATATCCTTAAATTGTTTCGGGCTTTCCTCATATTGGCTGTTTGACCCGACTAAACGAAATTACTGATCTTGTCGATGCACCTCTAGCAGATACCAAGGAAAGAGCAAAACTTTGATGTATGATGTTACTAAAGTAATCTCTGCATCGAAAGGAAAACGTGTATATTCAGACTAGCCGACAATTTATGCATGGATCTCATTTTATCACTCAGATACTTCTTTTTTGTGAAACGTGAGGGAAAAGTAAGTGATTTTTTTAAGAATTAAACGTCAATGCCCCTTGCTTAGGATGTTTCAGGTGTAATGACTGATCCTATGTTTTTTTTTGTCACCAGGGGCCAACTGAAACATTAAACCGCATAACCATCATGACTCTTGCCATCACAATCAAAACACGTGGTATCGCATATACTGATCACCTGGTTTATCTGCAAACCATGTTGGAACAAATACTAGCGACGAGTAAGCATAGGTGCCGCGCCATTTCCCATCCCTTCTCCGTGGACGAGTAGACAAGAGGAGATGAGCCTATCGATTCAGGCGTGGCAACAGGCTGAGACAACTGTGATAACCAATGCACTCAGCTGCTGATTACGTTATGACATACCTCAGCCACAGTTTTCGTCAACACCGTCAGTATCTATGTGCTGGGGCTAGTCTTCTGATGCAAGGCCACCCTGATAACATCAACAGCGCGAATCTGTTTAATGTTTTTTGGCTTAGTCTCTTCAAAGCTGTGAACAGATTGTTAATTGATAGTGGTATGATTTTCTCTTGGAAACGATTTATCAGGCACGGGTTCTGAGACAAGTTAGAAGTTTCTCCTGAAGAAGTCACTGCTAACATATACACTTTTTATGTGTACAAGACTGATTCCAACCATGAATGTGATGCAAACTTGTCTGTGACCATGAAATGTGTGAAATATTTTTTTATGTTTTTTTGGCAATTTTGGTGGCGTTCTGTTGAAATTGGGAACATCGAGAAGAATGCGATGGACAAAATCTTGACTGCATACGCGCATTTTGTGGCTTATCATCCTCTCAAATTCACGTTTGTCTGTGATATACTCGCCAATTTCTATGGTCATCTTCCCTGTTTGATATGATTCATTAATTAGCGAAATATTTTGCGCGATTATGGTTCAATCGTTTGAACTGATTATTCTTTTTACGTGGAAATATAGATTGAGTTTATAGTTGCGTTTATTACAAACAAAAAAAAGTAATGAGAGAGATTTCTAGAGAAACATCTAGAAGGCGGTTTTGTAGCGGTTTCTAGTTGAGCATTCCACGGCCAGCCCCTCCTCCACCCATTCCACGGCCAGCCCCTCCACTCTAAATGAGAAGTGAATGAAGTGAAGTAGAGAGAGTCAAAGAACACGCACACACACCACATATTTTCAGGGAGTTTAGTCAAAAAATATGAGGCATGTGTTTTCTATACTATTTTATGTTTGCTTGATTCTTATCGATTTTGGATGTTGCAATTGTTAGGATTTATCATTTCAGATAGTAGAATTGTACGGCAAATGCACATGTGGTTACTAGTGCCACATTTATTGAAGTAAAAAAACTCAAATCGGGAATAAGGTATAAGGCTAAAGTTCGAGCTTGAAATGTGTGAAATATTTTTTTATGTTTTTTTGGCAATTTTGGTGGCATTCTGTTGAAATTGGGAACATCGAGAAGAATGCGGTGGACAAAATCTT
The DNA here is from genome assembly GCA_020283515.1 of Alliaria petiolata. Taxonomy (NCBI): domain Eukaryota; kingdom Viridiplantae; phylum Streptophyta; class Magnoliopsida; order Brassicales; family Brassicaceae; genus Alliaria; species Alliaria petiolata. Next base: position 76,411,737 of record JAHZTW010000002.1, read on the forward strand.
GACTGCATACGCGCATTTTGGGGCTTATCAATACTCGCCAATTTCTATGGTCATCTTCCCTGTTTGATATGATTCATTAATTAGCGAAATATTTTAAGAGATTATGGTTCAATACTTTGCGCTGATTATTCTTTTTTTTTTTTTTTTTTTTTTTTTTTTTTTTTTAAACGAATTTTATTAATTGAAACATGAAACAAGTTCAAGTTACAAAGTTTTAACAAGAAAGTGCAAAAAAAAATACAATAACATTGCAATAGTAGATAGTCGAGTCTTCCGCATCGACTATATCAAAAGGAGCAATGTTGATACAACTAGCCACGACCACCTCTTCCCCTGCCTCGATTACCACGACCACATGTAACTAATTGCCATTGCATATCCTTTACCTTGGCAGACGGTTTGACAGGTCTCTCACGTAGAATTCTCTGACCCGAAGGGGTCATGAAATCCGACTGTTGAGGATCCGCATCAGGAACCATCGTATCTTCTTCATCTAGAACGTTTGTATCTTCTTCATCAGAAAAGTCAAGAGCTAAGAACCTATTCTTATTCACCTCTGAGTTAGACAGAGAATTCTGAACTGCATGAGCCGCTCTTTCAGATAGAGGAGTTACTTGATTGGTAGTAAGGATCTCTCTTGGTGAGACCATCTCAGATTTTTTATTTGGAGTCAAGGAAGTAGTCATAATAGGAAGAGGGACCGTAGATATAGTAGAATGAATACCTGAGGCCGTATGAACCATAGTGCAACCATGATCCAAATCGTTGTTTGCCTTCTCCCTCATTTCCAAAGATTCTTCCATATTTGTAGTATCCCCATGATTTAAAGTAGATGAAGAAGCTAGAGTTGTACTCTTAACAAATCCTCTTGAGTGAGAAGCATTAGACAAATCATTAACCTTTGCCGCAGGAATACCCGCATGGCCTGAGATATCCGGACATAGGAGGAGACAGCGAGACGCTTTGTGACCTATATGTCCACAACGACTACAATTTGAAGGCAGCCAAGAGTAAAGCACCTCCACCATGGTGATTGAATCACTTATATCCGTTAAAGCAACTCTTTGAGGAAATACCTTATCTAGTTTAACCTCAACTAGGATTTTAGCTTTCCCCATTTGTGTTGGATCTAACCAAGATTTCTCAGTCACTATTGGTTCCACAATACCGGAAGCAATCCATTTTATACCTAGAATTGAGTAAAGCTGGTCTGGGATGTTATTCAAAGTCAGCCAAACCGGGACAGTGGTAATTTCAGGTACAGAGATAGTTTCTGAAGGCGACCAAGGAGATAAGAACATCAAGCAGTCATCAACATGCCACAAACCTCTCTGAAGGACCCATTTACGGGTTGACTCATCTGGAATGTGGAATAGGTACGTTGACTCTCCTAATTTTCGAATGAAGATTCTGCATTTCCTTCCCCAAATCCTAGTTACTATCGACTGAATAAACCCTCTAGACGGAGCTGAGCAGCGGTAAAATTGACCCACCACAAATTCTTTTTGGTTCTCTAAACCGCCTAGAAGAACATGAGAAGGTATTCTAACCTTAGGGGTACCATCCTCCAAGTACTCAGGAATGGTTACTCTATGTAGATTCCTCAGAGATTGGTTCATCCTTGCTGCCCAAGGATATTCTTTGGAGAGAGCTTTAAGAGAAGCAGCTTCAGCTTCAGAGCAGTGAGGGATTGTTAACTTCTGAACCAAAGCAGAGGAATGAGAGTTCTCTTGAATCCCACTCGGAAGGGCTGGCCACTGTGATTTGTCAGAGTTCAACAGAGGACCTTCGGCAAGATGATGAAGAGGAGCAGAAAGAATCGCAATAGGCTTCTCCCATGCTCCCTTGGAGATTGGCAGGAGTGAAGCTTTTCGATTAGAAGTCTCAGGAACATAATGCAGGCTTTTCTCCTGAATAGGAATAATTACCGATTCAGATCCTTCTGTCACAGAGATGGGAATACTTCCACCAGCTTGAGACTGTGCGAGCGAAAGGGAACCAATCTCGAGATGCAGAGTTGTAGCCACGACCGAGGCGGACGCAGAGGTATCATCGATCTGCTCTGCAGCTGGAGATAGAATTTTGGGTTCACTAGGAGGAAGATTCTTTGATGGAGAATTCGTCGAGGTTGGAGAGTTCTCCGACCATCGATGTAGATGAGGCCAACGCGGATCTGGAGAAGATTCCAAAACTACAGGCTTGAGTGTCGGGTCACTTTGGTTGAGAGTCGATGCTACGGGAGTCGCTGGTTTAGAGAGTATCGAATCCATTCTCCTCTCCGACGAAGGCATGAGGAAATCGAAGTCTGAGATTTCACCGGAAGACATGGTGAAGGGATCTCAGAGAGGATAAGGAAAATCTGAGAGAAAAAGGGGGAGAATCCACCGGCAAAAGAAACCGGCGGTAGAAACCAGCGGCGGAGCCGCCGAGAGGTCGAAGGTGATGGGGATTTTAGGTTTGTCTCGATAAATGGGCCTGGGAGCGTTTTATCTGCGCTGATTATTCTTATTACGTGGAAAAATATAGATTGTGTTTATAGTTGTGTTTACTACAAACAAAAAAAAAGAAATGAGAGAGACTTCTAGAGAAACATCTCGATGACGGTTTTGTTGCGGTTCCAGGTTCCCTTGTTGTTCATATTTCTTGCTCTCTTCTCAGCTTTGCTGCGACCACCCCATCCACGGGCTCCTCTTCCACGGCCTCTATCCTAATGGAGTGAATGAAGTGAAGTAGAGAGAGTCAAAGAACACGCACACACACCACATATTTTCAGGGAGTTTAATCAAAAGAGTCGAGAGACTGAATATACCTGAGCACCGTCGTCACCGTCGGGTAAAACATACTCTCCGTCACGTCAGGTAAAACATACTCTCCACCACCGTCAAGTAAAACATTATCTCCACAGTGAATCACCTGAGGAATCACATGGTTAATCACCTGTTGAACAGAAATGTAATTGGAACAGCAAAATCCATATGTATCCCTACTTAGGCGAGCAAAGATAGTTCATAGAGACTGACCAGATTTCCCTAAGGTTAAGAACACCTTCAACTGCAGCCTCTGCAGGACCGTCGGCAACCACCTGGAAATCCATATGTATCTCTAATTAGGCGAGCAAAGACAGTTCATAGAGACTGACCTGAATTCCCTCTAGGTTAAGAGCACCTTCAACTGCTCCATTTCCAGGTTAAGAACACTTTGGAAATGGAGTCCTGACCTGGGTCTTGGAAATGGAGCAGTTGAAGGTGCTCTTAACCTTGAGGGAATTCAGGTCAGTCTCTATGAACTATCTTTGCTCGCTTAAGTAGGGATACATATGGATTTTGCAGCTCTCCTGAATTCCCTCAAGGTTAAGAACACCTTCAACTGCAGCCTCTTCGTTAACGACCTGATTAAGAGCACCACCTTCAACCAAAACCTAGAAAAATCGAAAAACAAATTAGATTAACATTTGATGAACATACAAATAAACAAGCCGACATAGCGAAATCGAAAAACAAATTGGATTAACAGATCCGACAGAATAGTTTTGAAGAAAAGCGATCATGGAGATGAACCGATTTGGAAGAAGAAAAAGCTTGAGTAAAAAATAATGTACTGGCGATCATGGCAAAAATCTACACAAACCTTAGACATTGTTTGCTATTTTAAAAAAAAAGTTGAGAGAAATAGTTTTGAAGAAAAACGATCATGGAGATGAACCGATTTGGAAGAAGAAAAAGCTTAACTAAAAAATAATCTACTAGCGATGCAAAAATCTACACGAACCTTAGACATTGTTTGCTTTTTATAAAAAAAAAGTTGAGAGAAAACAGAAGAGGAAGGAGGAACGAAAGTTGAGAGAAAACAGAATAATTCAGAGGAAGGAGGAACGGGAGAGATGTAAAGAAAAACTAGGAGTTCGAAAATTCAAATTTAGGTTGAAGAGAGTGTGTTTACCGTATGGTAGTCGTCTTAGTGTCTGGCCCAATAGTCTTCGTATCATAAAGCCCAATTTGGATAAAACAAATTCAAAATAAAAATAAAAGGGTTTGGTTTGGAACCAAAATTTGGACCCGAGAACCCATGTACAAACTTATTTTTAGAAAACATGTCTCTTTTACGACAAGTTCACCATAAAGTTTTACAAAGTGAAGATTGGAACAGTGGTGGCGCAAAAGGAGACGGAGCCGGAGAAGCAAGAGACGAGACAGAGAGTTGAGGAAGACAGGAAACCTCAGATTGAAGCAGCCATTGTGAGGATCATGAAGTCCAGAAAAATACTAGACCACAACAATATAATCGCCGAGGTGACTAAACAGTTGCAGCCACGGTTCCTGGCTAACCCGACGGAGATAAAGAAGAGAATCGAGTCGCTCATCGAACGTGATTTCTTGGAAAGGGATAATACGGACCGGAAACTTTACCGCTATTTAGCCTAATAAGTTGAATACCGCAACAACAACAACAACAAAATGGCTTCTCTCTCTGTTTATGTGCTTTGTTTCATCTGTTTACATAAAACCAAACAAAATGATTCGTTTTCGTCTTCTTTAACTGATACTTCTTTTTCTCACTGAAATAATATATTAAACATTAAACCGGAGACAAAATCTAAGATTTTACGAGAAACCAAAGCCCTAGAGATTTATTCTTACTTTTACTCATATTTTTTATTCATATTTTTTTCCATGTTATTATTATTTATTTTTATCCGGTTATTTTTCAGTTTATTTTTGATCTCGAATTCTTGCTCTAAAATGAGAATGCCTTCACATATGATATAATTTTTTGTTGTTGTTGAAAATAGGACAAAATGAGATGTTAAAGGAAGTTCCATAAATTTTATAAGATAATAATATAAGAAAGTTTTTATAGAGATATGTACAGATTATATTGTTGTAGAGAATATCGGGTAGACTGTTAGAGTAGTTATGATCTTATATGATCTCATCTTATCTCCTCTATGTATATATAAGCTTGTACTCGATTCCCTCATGTTAACATAATACACTTTCACAAAACCTCTTGAGCTTCTTTACTCTGATACATGGTATCAGAGCCATCTTGTTGAATCAATAAGATCCTCTCCCTTTTTTTTCTTTTCTTTTCAATGGCCAACGTTGCTCCATCCGCCTCAAATCTCCTTATCCCAGCTGATCCACAAAACCAAATCACAGCGATCAATATGATCAACATCACAAAACTTTCATCAACCAATTACCTCACTTGGAGCATCCAGATCAAGTCCTTACTCAAAGTATACGATCTCGCTGACTTCATTGACAACACCACATCGCCTCCTCCGCCAACAGCTACCATCAATGGTAACGAGGTTGTGAATCCTCAGTTCACCACGTGGCAGAGACAAGACAGTCTCCTCTACAGCGCTATTATGGGCGCAATCGAAACTCCTTTGCAACCACTAATCGCGACATCCAACACCTCTCTTGAAGCTTGGAACACTCTCTCCGCAACGTATGGAAAACCGTCGCGAGGTCATATTAAGCAGTTGAAACAACAGCTCAAACTCTGTGTTAAAGGAACAAGAGACATCGATGGTTATATGCAACTGATAAAAACCAAAGCTGATGCTCTCGCCCTTCTCGGAAGCCCGCTTGACAGCGAAGATCTCACCGACATCATCCTTGAAGGTCTTGGTGACGATTACAAATCCGTCATTGAATCGATCCATAGTCGCGACTCTCCGATTTCCTTCGCTGAATTACACGAGAAGCTACTGAATCGTGAGATTTCTCTTGCTAGTATTCAACCGCAATCATCACCTTTCCCAGTGACTGCAAACTACACGCAGAACAAGAGCTGCAATTGGCGTCCACCATCCACTCCGGAGCCACACAACACCTCTCCTCGTCCTCAGCAACACACCACTCGTCGACCGTACCTCGGGAAATGCCAGGCTTGTGGAACACAGGGGCATAGTGCCAAATACTGTCCCCTGTTTCGACTAGTCTCGCAGACCTCCCAATCAATGCCACCACCACCCTCTTTTCAACCAAGAGGTGCTCCGAACTGGACTCCACGAGCTTACAATGCTTCCATGACGCCACCTGACCCACCATCTTGGCTTGTCGATAGCGGTGCGACGCACCATATCACCTCAGACCTGGCAAATCTTGCACTTCACTCTCCTTACACTGGCTCGGAGGAAGTGTTAGTGGGAAATGGAGAAGGTCTTGCGATCACTCACACTGGTTCTCTCACTCTCCCACACTCTTCCCGTACTCTTTCTCTTACGAATGTGTTACGAGTACCTGATATTGCAAGAAACTTGATCTCTGTGCGCCAATTATGTTCTAACAACTCTGTCTCAGTGGAATTTTTCCCCGATTGGTTTCAAGTGAAGGATCTCAACTCGGGGGCGCGATTAACCACAGGAAAGACGACTAATGGTGGATATGAATGGCCAGTTTCTGACGCATCAAAGTTCCTTGATCTTTCTGCTTCAATCAAAAGTCCATTGCCTATTTGGCACTTTCGGCTTGGACACCCATCTTTGTCTACTTTACAAACTATTGTTTCTCGTTACTCTCTTCCCGTTTCAAATAAAGATGCGTCCCTTTTATGCAATGCTTGCTCTATTTCGAAAAGTCACAAAATACCATTATATGTTTCCACTCTCACCTCCACAAAACCTCTTGAGCTTCTTTACTCTGATGTATGGACCTCTCCGGTTCATTCCATCGATGGCTTCAAGTATTACATAATTTTTGTCGATCACTTCTCTCACTACATATGGCTTTACCCTCTCCGTCAAAAATCTGATGCTCTTGAAACCTTTACTCGCTTCAAAAAGCTTGTTGAAAACAAACTAAACACTCGCCTTGTTACTCTCTATTCGGATAATGGCGGCGAATACATCGCCATGTCCAACTTCCTCGCTGAAAGTGGGATCACACACCTCACTTCTCCTCCACATACACCACAACATAATGGTTTTTCTGAACGCCGCCATCGACATCTCGTTGAAACGGGGCTCGCTCTTCTATCTCACGCTTCCATTCCGCTTCCGTATTGGAGCTACGCTCTCACCGCTGCAACATATCTCATAAATCGCTTACCCACATCTACCCTCTCAAACTCTTCCCCCTTTGAAACTCTATTTAGCTCCTTCCCGAATTACAACAAACTTCGTGTATTCGGTTGTCTTTGCTATCCTTGGCTTCGACCCTACACCACACACAAACTTCAACCTCGTTCCACACCCTGCATTTTCCTTGGTTATTCCCAAACACAAAGTGCCTATCTTTCACGAAACTTTGTTTCCATACAAATCTCTCTCCTCTTCCTTGCCAAATTCGATCTCTTCATCCTCCACAATCTGGTTTCCACCTTTGTTGCAGGTTACTAGCCAATCAAATCCACCTACGTTGTCCGCCACTGAGGTTGAGCCGCTCCTAGGTTCAGCTTCATCACCAGCACCTGCAACTACATCGTCGGCAAATCCAGCAGCTCCCGACAGTGCTGGAGCCGTGACTGATACAGCTCCTGCCAATTCTGAAATTGGGCCTTCTTTGTCTACAAGTGCCATAGACAATTCTGTTATTGGGCCTGACCAAATTGAATATGTTCAACAAGACTCTCCAAGTCTCACTACTGGGCCTGCACTTCAGCCCAACACCACGACACCAACTTCTTCTTCTTCCTGCCCGAAGAACAATCATCAGATGGCGACTCGAGCAAAGAATCAAGTAGTCAAACCAAATCCAAAATATGCGATGCTTACCTCTACTTTCCGAGAAACAGAACCAACATATGTTGCTCAAGCATTGAAGGACGCGCGGTGGCCTGCAGCTATGGGCTCAGAATATGATGCCCAGGTGAAACATCGCACATGGGATTTGATTCCTCCAGATCCGTCTTACAATCTCGTGGGTACCAAATGGGTTTATCGCATTAAACGGCTTCCCAATGGCGAAATTGACAAGTTCAAAGCACGTTTTGTAGTTAAGGGCTTTCATCAACGCCCAGGAGTGGACTATGAATAAACATTTAGCCCTGTCATCAAAGCTGCGACAGTGCGACTTGTTCTGGGTCAAGCTGTTGATCATGGTTGGGATCTGCAACAGCTCGACATCAACAACGCGTTTCTCCAAGGAAAACTGGACGAGGATGTCTACATAGCTCAGCCTTCTGGTTTTGTTGATCGTGATAAACCACATTACGTTTGTAAATTGCGGAAAGCACTATACGGATTGAAGCAGGCTCCGCGAGCGTGGTATATGGAGCTTCGCAATTTTCTTCTCGCATCAGGTTTCACCAGTTCTGACTCTGATGCCTCCCTCTTCATTATGCTTCGCCCTGGAATTTTGATTTATGTCCTGGTTTATGTTGACGACATAGTCGTCACGGGTAATGTCTCTGCGATTGTTGAACGTTTCATCACACTATTGGGTGAACGCTTCTCAATCAAAGACTTGGGGGCTCTCAGTTATTTCCTTGGTATTGAAACAAATCGAACTGATAAGGGTCTGCTCTTAACCCAACAGAAGTATATCACAGATTTGTTGGCTCGCACAAACATGTTGGATGCAAATCCTGTCTCTACTCCAATGGCTTCAAATTGCACTTTGCAGCTTACCTCAGGTTCTCCTCTTGAAGATTGTTGTGAGTACCGTACGGTAGTCGGGAGCCTCCAATATCTTCACTTTACACGACCTGATGTGTCGTTTGCAGTAAACAAACTTTCACAGTTTATGCATCAGCCCACCGATGTGCATTGACAAGCTGCAAAACGTGTTCTCAGGTATCTCTCTGGCACTCGCGATCATGGCATTTTTCTTGGTAGAAACAACACTCTGAATCTACACGCTTTCTCTGATGCCGATTGGGCTGGAAACCGAGATGACTATACTTCCACTGGCGCCTATATTGTTTATCTCGGCTCTCATCCCATTGTTTGGTCTTCGAAGAAGCAGAAAACTGTAGCTCGTTCTTCTACAGAGGCTGAGTATCGGTAAGTCGCAGATACAGCTGCTGAACTTCAATGGGTTGCTCATCTCATGTCCGAGCTTGGCATTACTCCCTCTTCTCAGCCTGTCATCTACTGTGACAATGTTGGTGCCACATATCTTTCTGCTAATCCAGTCTTTCATTCGCGAATGAAGCATGTGGCGCTCGACTATCACTTTGTTAGACAGCTGGTTCAGTCTCGTTTTCTTCGACTTGCTCACGTCTCATCTAAAGACCAACTTGCTGATGCCCTTACCAAGCCACTACCTCGTCCACGTCTTCATGATCTCAGTTCCAAGATTGGGCTCTCTACCGGTCGCTCATCTTGCGGGGGCGTATAGAGATATGTACAGATTATATTGTTGTAGAGAATATCGGGTAGACTGTTAGAGTAGTTATGATCTTATATGATCTCATCTTATCTCCTCTATGTATATATAAGCTTGTACTCGATTCCCTCATGTTAACATAATACACTTTCACAACTCTCTACATGGTATCAGAGCCCGATCCACGCAATTCAACCCGATCCATCATCGATATGTGACCCAAAGATGGTTCGTCGATCCATGCCCAAACATACCGAGATCAATGGCCAAGAGCCATCATCTCGAGGGGGCGTATTAGGGAATATATCCCACATCGGAAGTTGGAAGGGATCTTAAGTAATATATAAGGCACTTGGGCCAATCCACTCATTGCCAATTGATTTTGAGTTGGAAGCTCATGTAACTTAATAGTTTTAACAAATCATATGAAAATAAATGGTCCTATTAATATCTTTAAATAATAATTAGTATATATTACATTCGTTTCACATAGTAAGTGATATTTTAAAGAGAAAATTTTATTCCAAATTCTATTATGTTTTATGCTTTCAATAAAAAGGTTAATTATTTTTAACCATTTGTATTTTGTAAATAATTATATCATAGTTGTATTTTATTTTACATTCTATTATTTTGAAAAATTATATGCGTGAAGCAATTAATATGTATAAGATAATATTATCAAATGCTTCAAAGAAAAACGTAAAACCAAACAAAACAATTCTTCTTTGTTTCTAATATTAATATATGCTAAAGAAAGATAAAAGAGAATACCAAATTTTTAAGTTTTTAGGGATTACAAGATTAATTACGGGATTTTGTATGTTTACCTGAGCATCTTGTTTTGTTACGCCATTAAACCATCGCAAGTATCAGAGTAACAAAAGCAATTTAAAGTTATTAAACAACCTATACAGAGAATGCGATCGAGAGTATTCATCGAAACTATCAACAAATTTAATAGCATGAGAACTAACCCTAACAAGCAGAGATTTAAAACTTAGCACAAAGGAACAACAATCATGAATGCTTCCATTTCATGAATAGACTCTAACATCACGACACTTAGCACATAACCAACCAAACATGTTTAATCTCTAACATTAAAATTCCAACACACCATTTGCTGATTCTTCACAGTTATGAAACTAACCCTAACAAGCAGAAGAGAGAAGTTCGGAGAAAACAACAAATTCGAAATCTAGAGGTAGGAACGGGGAGAGAGTGTTTATTCAAGTTTCATGGAGTTATTAAACAACCAAACGACACTCATTCCATTAAACCATAGAGAATGCGATTGAGAGTATTTTCATCGGAACTATCAACAATATAAATGGACAGAGAAAATCCATGATCGAGATACTTTGCTAGTATCCGTGCAAAATTAAGTTCGAATAGAAGCTTCATACCTCGAGATCAGGATCTGCCATTGTAGATAGGATGGGAATCAATGAACCATGGTGGTGGGCTGGAATGATTACAAGTAAGTCTTATCAAAATGTTCTCAAAACTCAAGATTCTGTTGCAATGGACTAAAAAATGTGTCTTTGGTTCTAAGATTGGGTTTGGAGGTCATAGGAGAGTTGCGAGCGCTAACAAGAGAAAATGACACTCACTCCGTTTCATATTACTCCACCCTCTACAATATATGTTTCTAAAACAATTTCTACAAAACGATTAAAAGAAGATAAATGATTGTTTAGAACTTTGATTCAAGAAAACTTCTAGACCCATAACTCCAGCCACCTTGATTGATGGGAGAAGAAAAGATTACAAAACAAAGTTATTTTTTTATGAGAACATATTTTTTTTTCCAACAAAGTTTTTATTTAACAAGCCATGCGCTTCATTTTTAGAATGTATTTATCCGTCTTACTGAGTGACTCAAAAATTTGTATTCAGATTTTATATCTTCAAGATGAAGAGATCAAACAATCTTTTTGTAATTGCCAACCTACAAAAAAGACAAACTGAATGGGTTATTGGTTAGAAGTGGAATCGATCCCGCGATTTTGAAAAATACTAAACAGTAGCTAAACCAACGTGCCATAAGATAAAACATGCTTGTTGTAACTTTAGTTTCAATATATCACATAGTTTCCGAAACCACAACCAGAGACGGAGGAGAGTCCACTTTTATTTCTTCCGCTCCATTTCTATCATCTTCAACAGAAGAACCTCCACCTTCAAATCTACTTCTCCGATATCTTCTACATCTATATTTCCATCTATTTCATCTACACACCGACGCTGCAAAAACTATCCATTTGCTTCTCCTTTGATTTTTCATTATTCTGTAATTTCCCCCCAAATCTCTTCTCGCAAGCCAAGAATACATTCCAAACCCTAATCCGATCATCTTTCCTTCCCGATTCTCTCCGGTAAGTCTCCGATTTCCTCGATCCACCTGATATTATCAATTTTATGATTCTCATACTGTCTTCTCGGTTTTTTTTTTTTTTCTCCTGTTGTTTTGGAATTCAGATTTATTTTGTGATCCCTTTCTGGTTTTTGGTTGCTCGGATTCAGGTTTGATTTATACACACGTATCTTCGTCTCCAAGCGCTGGGTGTTGAATATGAGTAATCAGAAGAAGAGGAATTTCCAGATAGAGGCGTTCAAGCATCGAGTCGTGGTGGATCCCAAATATGCCGATAAGACCTGGCAGATTCTCGAGCGTGCGATCCATCAGATTTACAATCAAGACGCTAGCGGCCTCAGTTTCGAAGAGCTTTACAGGTTCTTCTTCTGCTCTCTTGAATCATGGCTTAGGTTTATAACATCTGTACAAAATTATAATGTTTCTGGGATCAATACCTGCTTAGATATCTGTCAGTTTCTTTTTTTGAGCTGCTGGTGTGAGCCTCTCTTGTTGGAATTCTTGTTTTCTTCGCATGACATTCGTCTGAATTGAAGTTGTTCTGTACCTTGGCTCAGAAACGCGTACAACATGGTTCTACACAAGTTTGGCGAGAAGCTCTATACAGGTTTTATCGCCACGATGACTGCTCATCTGAAAGAGAAATCGAAGCTAATTGAGGCAGCTCAGGGAGGGTCATTCCTCGAAGAGCTCAACAAGAAGTGGAACGAGCACAACAAAGCGTTGGAAATGATACGGGACATCCTGATGTATATGGATAGGACTTACATCGAGACCGCCAAGAAGCCACACGTTCATCCGATGGGGCTAAGTTTGTGGAGGGATAACGTAGTGCATTTCCCTAAGATACATGCAAGACTTCTAAACACACTTCTTGATCTAGTCCAGAAGGAACGGACCGGTGAAGTCATAGACAGGGGATTGATGAGGAATGTGATTAAGATGTTCATGGACTTGGGAGAGTCTGTGTATCAGGATGATTTTGAGAAGCCATTATTGGAGGCTTCTTCTGAGTTTTATAAGGTTGAGTCACAGGAGTTTATTGAATCTTGTGATTGTGGGGATTACCTAAAGAAAGCAGAGAAACGACTGACTGAAGAAATAGATAGGGTAGCACACTACTTGGATGCCAAGAGAGAAGACAAGATAACTAGAGTGGTTGAGAAAGAGATGATTGCCAACCACATGCAGAGGCTGGTTCACATGGAGAATTCAGGCCTGGTTAATATGCTTCTGAATGACAAGTATGAGGATTTGGGTAGAATGTACAACTTGTTCCGCAGGGTTACCAATGGTCTTGTTACTGTCAGAGACGTTATGACTTCGCATCTTAGGGAGATGGGAAAGCAACTGGTTACTGATCCAGAAAAGTCAAAGGACCCAGTGGAATTTGTACAGCGACTATTGGACGAGCGGGATAAATATGACAAAGTCATCAGCACCACGTTTGGCAATGAAAAAACATTTCAGAACGCACTGAATTCTTCGTTCGAGTATTTAATCAACTTGAATGCTCGTTCTCCTGAGTTAATCTCCTTGTTCATAGATGACAAGCTACGGAAAGGACTTAAGGGTATCGCCGATGGGGATGTGGAGGTCATCCTTGATAAAGTTATGATGCTGTTCCGCTACTTACAAGAGAAAGATGTGTTTGAGAAGTACTACAAGCAGCATTTGGCTAAAAGGCTTCTCTCTGGCAAAACCGTGTCGGATGACGCAGAGAGAAGTTTGATAGTGAAACTGAAGACAGAATGTGGCTATCAATTCACTTCAAAACTGGAAGGCATGTTCACTGACATGAAGACTTCAGAGGACACAATGCGAGGGTTTTATGGAAGTCACCCCGAGCTTTCAGAAGGACCAACACTTATAGTTCAGGTTCTTACAACTGGTTCTTGGCCCACACAGCCTGCAGTACCATGTAATCTCCCAGCTGAAGTTTCGGTACTCTGAGAGAAGTTCCGTTCGTATTACCTAGGGACACATACCGGTAGGAGATTGTCCTGGCAAACTAACATGGGCACAGCTGATATCAAAGCCATCTTTGGAAAGGGTCAGAAACATGAGCTGAATGTGTCGACTTTCCAGATGTGTGTTATAATGCTGTTCAACAACTCCGATCGACTCAGCTACAAAGAGATCGAACAGGCCACTGAAATCCCGGCATCAGATCTAAAACGATGTTTGCAGTCGCTCGCGTGTGTAAAGGGCAAAAACGTCATAAAGAAAGAACCCATGAGCAAAGACATAGGAGAGGAGGATTTGTTTGTTGTAAACGACAAGTTCACCAGAAAGTTTTACAAAGTGAAGATTGGAACAGTGGTGGCGCAAAAGGAGACAGAACCAGAGAAGCAAGAGACGAGACAGAGAGTTGAGGAAGACAGGAAACCACAGATTGAAGCAGCCATTGTGAGGATCATGAAGTCCAAAAAAATACTAGACCACAACAATATAATCGCCGAGGTGACAAAACAGTTGCAGCCACGGTTCCTGGCTAACCCAACGGAGATAAAGAAGAGAATCGAGTCGCTCATCGAACGTGATTTCTTGGAAAGGGATAATACGGACCGGAAACTTTACCGCTATTTAGCCTAATACGGACCGCAACCACAACAACAACAACAACAACAACAAAAAATGGCTTCTCTCTCTGTTTCTGTGCTTTGTTTCTTCTGTTGGTGTAAAACTTTACGGTAGTCGGTAAAAACGAACGAACACTGTGTTGCTGCTGTTGGTCGAATACACATTTGTTTCCTTATTTTTGTGTGTTCACACACTATTGATCGGATGTTGTTTCATTTGCAACATGTTATTCACACTATTCAGCTTCTAGCATGTTTACATTATGTGGGCTGGACTAAGGCCTTCTTTCGAGGCCCATTTACGAGATACTTGAGGGAAAACAAATCAAGCGCCGCGAAAATTTTCAATTAGTCAACTAAAATCCCGCCAAAACACCGTTTTCTTGCCAAACGTTGGCAACTCATTTTAATAGCGTTCTCGTACCGATTCCATTGACAATATCTTGAAAATCCTATCACTTGGTCTTGGTTCTTTCGGGTCAACAGACGCCGGAAATAAGGATATGGATATCTCCGACATTGCCAAGAAGCTTGACCTCGCTAACAGCAAACTTCTGGTCCGAAAAGCTGCCGAGATTCGCCGTCTTTGTGATGCTCAGTTCGATTCATCCATCATCGGCGTTGTAAGACATTCGATTCTGAATCCAAAATTGAATCGGAATTTGGTTTTGATTTCCTTCCGTCTTATCAATTCTTAGTCGGATTTTCTTTTTTCCTTTTCAATTGTATTGATGGCAGGGTGAGATCTGTAAAGCTGTGATATGTTTGGAAATCGCAGCGTCTAGGTAAATTTGCAATTGACCATGTTTTATTCAGTTTCCATAGTCTGTGATCCAAGTAGCTTACTTACTCGCTTTCGGATCTATTGCAGGATGCAAGTTATATTCGACAGACAGGCAGCGATTAAGTTGAGTGGTATGTCGGAAAAGGCTTACACCAGATCATTCAATAGCCTACAAAACGTTATTGGGATCAAGTGAGTTTCCTTCTTCTTCTTTTTTCCACTTGAGGTGTGAATCGTTTTATTATTAATCTGTTGGTGGAGTTATCTTGATTGATGTGTTGTTATTCTAAATTGTGCAATTTCAGGATTAAGCTCAATATAAAAGAATTAGCGGTTCAGTTTGGATGCGTCAGGATAATCAAATCCGTGCAAAATGTTCTATCTTCGTAAGCTCCAATTTTTCCCTTTATGACATGGTCTATCTTCATAAGATTTTGCATGCTATGTGTATGATAAAATGCCAAATAGGAATCTTGGTCATGTTTGCATTCTTAACTTTAGTCTTCTAGTGTTGTAATCAATTCTTTTAATCGCTTTTGTTGCTCTCTAGGTATAAGGAGAGGTTTCTTGCATCACTACCAGCATCAAGACGGGCAAATGCTGACTTCACTAGACCTGTTTTCACAGCTGCAGCTTTCTATTTGTGTGCCAAAAAGCAAAAGGTAATTAAATTAATACGTGGATTTCTTTCCTTCTGAAGGATGTTCTTATGTTCATAGTACGTTTCCGTTGCGTAACGTGTCTGAATATTTAGCTTTGTTATCCGTTTTGCAGCTCAAGGTAGATAAGCTTAGGTTGATTGAGGTTTGTGGAACATCAGAATCTGAATTCTCTTGTGTGAGTGGCATTGTTGTTTTATTCAGACACACTTTAATATCTCTCTAATGCTTGATTCGATTGCTCAAGTACTGATTTGGAACTGGATTGATTAATGAAACAGGTCTCGACATCCATGACAGACCTTTGCTTTGATTCTGTTGGGGTCTCAAAGGAAAAGAAAGATGCAAAGGGCCTGAAAGGAAACCGTGGTATGGATGGTTAATCAATTTGTTTATTCTTCTTGTCTCTCTACTAGTCTGGTGGACATATTTCAATCGAACAAAATAAGTGATTAGGTTCAAAAAAATTTCCCTCAGACTTGCTTGATGTGTTGCCTGGAAAGAGGAGACTAGAGGATGGTGGATATTCATCCGATGATGAGGTACATACATTAATGGCGACTAACTTCTTTCCTGTAATCTACTCTAGAATCACTCTACATTTGAATGATGTCATGTGACCATTGCTGATTCACTCTACATTTAAGGCCACGTACTTGTGACCATTGCTGATTCACTCTGGCATTTGAATTGGAGCTTCTGCAGTCTTCGTGTTACAAAAGACACAAGAAGATGGAGGAGGCCAAGTATGAGGACTGGAAATCTACAGTCGTTAATTCCATCAAGAAGAATCCAGAGAAAGGCAACTTTTTGCCAAAAAATGAATTATCGCCAACCAAGAACTGAATCACTGTATGGTTTCTTTGTTCCTGATGTTTCTGGGTCCTGTGTTCTTTTCAGGAACTAAGAAAGCTATACAGACCAGTCTCAATTTCTCAAAGAAGTCTGAGACCAAAGAGTTGAAAGTAGTTGATTCATAGCCTTTCATTGTCAGACTCATATATATCCAGTTCAGATTTCTTGTTGTTTTCACTTTTCATCACATGAAAAACTGTGGAAATGACAATTGTTGAAAAGAAATGCCATTTTGTTCCATAACAATTTTGGCAATCTCTATAAAAATAATAAACATCAAGACAAAAAAATATATATATAAATAAAAGAGAATAACTACATGGTGGGTAAATAAATATTGATATAACTTAATTTGACAAAAAAGAAATGAAAGGGAGACAAAATAAGTAAATAACAAAACGCGGGAAGAACATAATCATGTACGCTCGCGAACACGATAAAGGGACATCTTTGCTTCCCGATCCATGAAAAGTTTGACCGCTTCATCTGTTGCCACGTAGACGACAAACTCAAATGTGGAAATCAGCTCGGTTAATTTTAATTTCCTTTTCTTTTTCGTTTTCTTTTTAGTAAGTACAGTAAAGCACCACGTCTCTCTCTCTCTTTCTCCCTCCGATAATTATCCCATTTGATTGATTTGGTTAAAAGCAAAAATTGTAAACCCTAAAAAAACCTCCCACTAAATAGATTTTCCCTCTTTTATCATTAATCATTTCTCCAATTGACAAATCTTCAACAATCTGGCAAATTTTTTTTTTTCCCGCGTCCAATTCCCAGAAGCTGTCTCGATTGATGTGATCTGAAGCTGAAACAGAAAGATGGGTTTTGTTCTGTCGGACGAATTGATGGGCGCTTTCGCTCCGATTCTGGTGTATTGGGTTTATTCTGGGATCTATGTGGCGCTCTCGTCGTTGGAGAGTTACAGATTGCACTCGAAGGTGGAGGAGGAGGAGAAGAATCTTGTGTCCAAGTCCAGCGTCGTTAAAGGTGTTCTTCTCCAGCAGCTTGTTCAAGCCGTCGTCGCGATCCTTCTCTTCACGGTAAATTTGGCATTACCCGTTTTGCTCACGATCCAACTCAAAGTTAATTTGTTGTTCTGGTGCCATAGCTTTGATGATGAGGTGGTTTTTCGTTCATGGGAAGGTCCCAACTTTTGGGTTTATGTCTGGATTAGTAATGTGATGCTTACTTTTTGATTTGAAGTAAATGCTCATAATCGTGAATTGGCTCTTCTTTTCTTTTTTGTGAGCTCAATATTCCAAAAAAAACTCTTTATCTCCGAATCTTTCATGAGCTTGTGAATAGTTTGGGGGTTTGATCTACATGGGGGTCTAATATTTCACAATTCTTGTTAGCTCTGAGATCGTCTCTCATGGATCAATGGTGTCTTTCATGGATCAAAACCTATTAAGCTCTGTATACGATAACATTTCAGCTGATGCTAGCAAGCGTGACAACTTTTCCTCTGTGTTGCTAAGCAATTTGATGAATCCGGCAGCAAATTTTTTTTCTTTCTCATAACAGTTTCTTGCTTATCTCTTGCACATTTTTCTGTATGTTCAAAAGCTATGATTCTTTTGGTATTTTTTTTGCATTATTTGAACATGCCATATGTTTTGTCTTCAGGTGACAGGAAGTGATGCCGAATCCAGCAAGACACAAAAAAATTCCCTTTTGGTTCTAGCTAGCCAGTGTGTGACAGCCATGATAGTCCTCGACACATGGCAATACTTCATGCATCGGTATATGCATCACAACAAGTTCATATACAAACATATCCACTCTCAGCACCACAGGCTTGTTGTTCCCTATGCCTATGGAGCTCTATACAACCATCCAGTGGAAGGACTTATCCTCGATACGATTGGTGGGGCCTTGTCTTTCCTCATCTCGGGTATGTCTCCAAGGACTTCGATCTTCTTCTTCTCCTTCGCGACCATCAAGACCGTGGATGACCATTGCGGACTCTGCCTCCCCGGAAACCTCTTCCATATCTTGTTTAACAACAACACCGCTTATCATGATGTGCATCATCAGCTTTATGGAAACAAGTTCAACTTCTCTCAGCCTTTCTTTGTCATGTGGGATCGTCTTCTCGGTACTTACATGCCTTACTCGCTTGAGAAACGGGAAGATGGCGGATTTGAAGCTCGTCCAACAAAACAAGTTAAAGACTGATTTGAGTTGAGAGCCCGAGGTCTTTAGAACTGGATTAGCCTTTTGTTTTTCATATGTAATATAGGGAATACGTTATACTATGTACTTGAAGCTACACACTCGGAGATTATCTAAATTTGAGTTTGTTAAAGAGAAAAAACTTGGTTGGCTTTTGGATTTAGGAAACTACAAAGTTGAGTATTCAATGATACACTTCAAAAGTTCCAAGTTTTTGGATTAGGAAAAACAAATATAAACTATTACATTAATAAATAGAGATGCTTAGAAAAAAGTGTTTAAAGACGAGAGATTGTAGCTCTCTCACATTCCCTAAGGACGAAGAAAGCTTTCTATCATTTGATCAAAATGTCAGGTCACACCGGAGGTAAAGAAACTTCAGTGAGCGGAGGTGGAGTTGGTGACCCAATACTGCTTCACGGCGATCAAAACCTTCTCGGGAACTAAAGGACCATCCTCGTGATCAACCAGCTTCGAATCCCATCTCATCCCGGAGATGATTCTCTTTACCTTGATCAATGTGTCAACATCGTCCCGGATTATAACAGCTCCTTCTGGACGGAGAATTCGATCCATCTCCAGAAGAATGTCATCCGCATTGNTTCAATGATACACCTCAAAAGTTCCAAGTTTTTGGATTAGGAAAAACAAATATAAACTATTACATTAATAAATAGAGATGCTTAGAAAAAAGTGTTTAAAGACGAGAGATTGTAGCTCTCTCCCATTCCCTAAGGACGAGGAAAGCTTTCTATCATTTGATCAAAATGTCAGGTCACACCGGAGATAAAGAAACTTTTAGTGAGCGGAGGTGGAGTTGGTGACCCAATACTGCTTCACGGCGATCAAAACCTTCTCAGGAACTAGAGGACCATCCTCGTGATCAACCAGCTTCGAATCCCATCTCATTCCGGAGATGATTCTCTTTACCTTGATCAATGTGTCAACATCGTCCCGGATTATAACAGCTCCTTCTGGACGGAGAATTCGATCCATCTCCAGAAGAATGTCATCCGCATTGCACCTAAAAGAGTTTTGGTTTCATACATTAGCAATCTCAAAAACCCGCCGGATTAGTGTTTTAAAACAGAACAGAGATGCGTACTTGTTCTTGTACAGACTGAAGAGGTGGTTCGCGTGGATTAGGTCATATGTTCTTGGGTATGTAGAGAAAGCCTCACACCTGAAAATCATAGTTACACCAGAACAGAGAGTCTCTCAAACCAGAAACCAATGAGCTTTGAGAAGTTTGTGAGAAGAAGAGGGGATTATTTGTGACTTTACCAGTCGTGGTAGATTCCAATGAGTCCTCGTTCATATACAACTCCAAGTCTGTTCTTTTCGGCGATCGTGGGAACAACATTCATAACCCAAAGCTTTGGTGATTCGAGAGCAGCAGCAAACCCGCCAAACCCTGCGTTCATGTCCATGATGTTACGGTACCTTCCCGTGTCAAGCAGGCTGTTGATTCTCTTGTAGGCTTTCACATGTTTCTTCCACTGTCGGTTATCGTCTTCATAGGCATCAACGGTAACACCAGAGATCGAACCGCTAGAGATCCTAGGCGGCACCGCGTTGAGCCTATCTGGGAAAACCTGAAGTTCCCCTCCAGCTACTTCATCTGAGCTACTGGTCTCGGGATACGGTGTAATGCATGCCTCCATTTTCTTGTACCTAGAGAAGATAGATGGGATTAGAGCCAAAACTTATACTCATGTGTCAATAATTAATTAAAAAATGAAGGTTATAAAACAAATGCTACATACCAGACATCATCGGTATCATCAGTTTTGCAGAAATTGGCTCTAGGATCATCTTGTCTTGAACGGCATGCCTCATCGTTGACTCTCTTCTGCCAGATGGCGATCTCGCCGTGTTCATACTTCTTCTCCCAACAAAGAAGCTTGGCAACTTCCTCAATCTTTCTTTGTTCCTCTTGAAGATCCTCCTTGGGACGTTGCCATGCCTTGTAGTTGGTTTTCCAGTTGATTGGAGGACCAGACAGAATCCAGTAGCCTCCCGGTCTAAGCACACGGTCAACTTCCATCAAGTACATCCCATCTGTTTAAACACCAAAAACAGCATCGAGAGACTTCAGCAAAGGAACCGATCACTTTCTTGACTAAGCAAAAAGAAAAAGATGTTAAAGAAGTAGAAACTACTCTTTACCATTTGCTCCCCATGGAATCAAACACCGAGAGCAGTGAGCCATGTCGAAAGCCCGTGTTGGGTACGGCAACTTTATGGTGCCAAGAACACCGATAACAGCGGGAACACCTCTCTCTAGAGCAAACTGGACCTGAGCCTCGTGGGAATCTCTTGGTGCGAAAGACATTGCTCGCACATTTCTGCTCCACAAGTATGCTCCCCAACTTGCAACCTACCAAAACGTTTCAATTTAGTTCCACAATGTAACTAATGAAGAATATCAAACTCAGAGAATCAAAACATAAGACATTACCCCACAACCAGTGTCCAACGCGGTCCTAACAGTTCCATTCTCCATAGGTATCACCGAAGCAAGCTGGTCGATATACTTATCAGCACCTTGAGGGAACTGAGTTCCACCTCCGGGGAATCTGAAAACGTCACCCTCATACTGAATCCAGTTCTGAATAGCCTTCTCAACGGTCAAGGCTTTATAAGGGGCATTAGCGTAAGGCACGTAATCTCGGCTCTTGGGCCAAGAGAAAGGTGTAACATATCCTTTAGGTGCCGGTATAAGGCAGTGTAGCTTCTCCTTCTCGGGAGCGCAATGCCTTTCACGGTAAATCATACTATCTCTCGGGAAAGTCATTGCACGCCTCTGATCTTGACACGGAGTGTAGTCCGTGTAGCGAACATCGCAGGGCTCGAAAGCCTTGACCTTTGCTGCTTCAGAAGCACCAACGATACTCGATTCACCTGCGTGATGAGTCTCGAAATTCAAGCTCGGGACGATGTTGCAATCAGCTCCACTGTTTGTCATCTCAAGAGCAATACTGTCTCCTTTCCCGAAACCGCTTCGTTGCCATGCTCCAAGAATGTAGAAGAAGCAGCATAGACTAAACACAATGAAGATCTGAACAGAGCTTCTGGTTTTACCATCAGCAGAACTAGACTTCAACGCCATGATTGATTAATATCTAATCCAAAAAGTCATATAATAAAAACAAAACTCAGATCAGCTCCAAATCAGATCAAGAGCACACAAGATTCGGATCAAGAGGACAAAAGTGTGAAGCTTTAGATTCCCATTAGCAATCAAGACATAAGAACAGATCAAATCAAGACAGTTATATAAACTAGATCAGATACATGTGCCTCACATTCGTAAAGAGATATATATATATATACTTAGTGCTGTCTTCAGGAAGAAGCAAAATAAATCCTTTATAAAACGAAATTAACAAAGATCCGTAACATTAACGAAACCATTAAGAGATCCAGCACCAAGCTACACCAAACACTACTACGTCTTTAACTATGATATTTATAATTATAAAGGAATATTAACAGATTGAGCAAATGTTTAATTGATTAAAAAGTTACCCCGATCTGGCAAAACAAGAAGAAAAAAAACCAAACATACGGAGACGGGAATTAGAAGTAGATTTGTCGGAATGAATAAATAAGAACATACAGAGATAGAACGAATCTGGGAGATCCACTGTATACAATTGGGCTAATCAGAAGCGATAATAATCCCAAAGACTCCCCGAGATTGTTGTCGGTGGGAAAATGATGATGGTGTTTGAGTGAAACGTGTAAGATAGCTTGTGGAAAACCCTAGTTTCTGTGAATCGTCATCATCTCGCCATGGGATGTATGTTAAAAAGAGAAAAAAGTGGGATAAAGCTGGCGATTTTGTTTTTCGGGGAGTAATCTAATTTGCCCTTTTTAAAACAGAGCCATAGAGAAAGAGAGAGAAGGGGAACTGTGCAGATCAAATCGAACGTCTGATATTTTTATATTTTTTTTGGTATATAAATCATTTAACCTAAAATCGGCGGAAGAATTATAAAAGCCAGGGAAATTTGATATTTTATATTTTTTTCGTATAATCATGCAAAAAAAAAATATATGTATATATATAAGTGAAAAAAACAGGAAAAAAAGTTTGAATGAAAAGAAAAGCTGACTTCTTTCTTTAGTTGAGTATAATTTATACTTGTTTTGTTTCAGACTTTTTTTCGCTTTGTTCGTACTGGTTTTTTTTTTTTTTTTGCTGAATGTTCAAAGTAGCTTTTTTTGTTCCATCCAAAATGAAATATATTATAAACAAAAAAAAAAATTCAACAAAGTTAATCCATAATTTGGGAAGAAAATATATAGAGGGTAAACTCGAGAGAGTTTTTATTTTTGTCGGCCAAATTGAGAGAGATTAGTTGTTACGCTTGGGGTAGTGAGTGACTTTATAAAAATCATAGCTAATTAATAATTAAATTGATAGCCGATTAGGGAAAAACATACCTCTGAACATGGGACCCACCATCTGCAGAAAAAAGAGTGCGATGTTGCAAAACCGCGTTTTAATCCTACCGCCAATGAATAATGATGATTAGTGTTTGGATCCAACGGCTGTAGATATATCTTAAGACTGTTCTTCCTATGTAATTAATATTATTGGTTTGTTTGTAGTAGTATAAAAGGCATCATCATCCACGGCGTGCTCGTTAGTCGTTACTATGGCTTAGGTTTTTTTTTTTTTAAACCGTATAAGACCCCTAATGACACTGAGCCAAACAACATATCTTTCGTAACTAACCTAATCCAATTAACAAGCTATTTATTTTCAATTACTCCCAAACAAAACAAACTCTTTTTATTGTGTTGGTATAACACGAAGACATTTTCAGCAATCACCATGGTTAGTTGACGGTAGCTCCAACGGCAAAAGTCCTAGCGGCTCCAACGAAGACGTCTTCGGTAACCACCACAATGACTAATGAGATTGGCTAATTAACGGTAATCGACATATAGACCATATTAACACTCTATCATTTCGATATGATCTTGAATATGGCAAACGAATGTCTTTTTTTAATAAAAATTATCACCCTTAACACCATTTAAACGGATATGATCCAAGAGTTTCCTCTAACATTTTAGATTTCAAAGCATCCACATAGCATCCATCATCTAATGTGCTTGGATTTTTTTCTCTTAACTTCCTTTTGAATATTTTTAACTTATATAAAAGTTAAAAGACATTTACCAAATATTTTTGGTGATCCGAACGATTGATCAATTTTCACTGCTTTTAAAATAGAATGATGCCCAAAATTCTACAAAGAATTAGAATTCAAACTTTAATGTACAGTAAGTAAGTGATACGTGCATAGAAATGTATTAAATAGGACATTTATGTGTTGGATTGCTTCTATATATTCTATAATCAATTATGTTTGACTTCTAGTGACTCAAGTTGGGTTAGACCCACTATATATATCTTCTTGCGAGTACACCATCCCCTTAAAGTTATTGTAGCCTTGTAGGTTGGTGGTTGAGTGCTCCAAACTTTCATAAGACCAAAACTTATGGGATTTTGAAAAACAAAAAAAATAGTTGGTGTAGGTCACCCATACCTCACCCTCTCTATAAGAAACAATACTTATTCATCGATACTTCATCTTTTTCAATACGGATTATGTTTGTTATTATTTTTCAATAGCGAGTGACCACACTACGTACCATTCAATGTTTTGAAAACCGGACCGGTGATCGAACCGAAAATTTTTTGGGTCATGGGTTGATATGGTCCGACCGGGTTCGACCGGGTTCGATCCGGTTTGATGATATTTTTAGAATAATACATATCTCATATGATTTTATATTTTTCTCTATGAATATGACTATGATATTTAAAATACTAATATAATCGGTTATAACAAATAAAAAACTTTAGTAATTATAATGTTTTAAAAGTAAATAAAAAAGTAACTAATCAAATGTGTATCAAAGATTTTTTTTAAAATATATTTCACTAATTCAAAACTAAAAGTAACAACGAAATAAGATAGTGTAACTTTATTATGCTTTTGATGAACATAGCATTGTGGAGATAACTGAGATTCTGTGTTTGTATCTGGTGAAAGAGGAAGTTGTAAATAATTTTACTTCATTGTTCAATGTGAGATGCAGGAGTGAGTTGGAGAGAAAAAAATAATAATCAAAAACAGAGTTTAAAACATAAAAAAAGTTATACATTGTTAAATTTTTTCTTGGAAAATATTTTTAAATGATTAAACCGGGTTCAATTTGGTTCAATGGGTCGCCGGTTTCCGGGTTTTAGCCGGTTCGATCCGGTTTTTTATCCGGTCCAACTATCTCCGGTTTTTAACATTAACCCAACCCGGAGATTGATCCAGTTCATGGTTAGACCCGGTCCGACCGCCAGTCCGGTTCGGTTTTCAAAACATTGGTATCATTCATGTGGCTCCGCCACTGGGTGCATCAATTGTAAATGTTTAGCTTATAGGCTCTTATCATTATTAATGGTCGTTTGTTAGGAGATATCCATCAGACCCGTCGTGTTTTATACATGGATGATAGGCCATTATTGATGGCTAATGATTATGTACAATAATGACAAATTAAGGCACTCCACTCCATTAAACAACAAAAAGAGTTTTTTTTTTTACAGATTTTCAAACTTCAGTCCCTTATAAATTTGCTATCCCAAAATTAAAACAACTAAACAAGTAGTAAAATGACTCTCTTTTTTTTCTCCTAAGTAACCCGTAAACTGAAATCAATGTTTTTAAACCCGGCCCAGACCGGCCGGTCCGACCGGTTAAACCGGGACCCGGTAACACTTCCGGTCCGGATTTCAGTTTATATCCGGGATGTTGTTCGACCGGTGAAATCCAGTAAAATCCGCTCAAAACCGGTGACCCGGGGAATCCAGAACCGACCCGTATCGGGTTTTCACAAAATTGATTTCAGATCTTCAGGCCACCAACAATTGGATCTTATAGTTTTCTATGATTTGTTTTTGAAAGACATGAAAATTTACAAAAGAGAGAGAGTTAATAGGAAAAAGAGGGGAAGAAGAAAAATACGTGGCAGTTGAAAATTTTAAAAATAAGTTTTTTTATCGATTTATGTTTTATAATGATATTTTCTTGCTAGCTTGTTGTCAACTATATATTTTTTTTGTTTTTTTCACATTTAGTAATTTATTTTGTTATTATAATTATTTATAATCAATTTTTTAATTTAAATAAATTAAACAAAATGATATTTTGGTATACATAATTATAAAATATGTTGAATTACTATATATTTATAAAATTAGTTTATATATTTATATGTATATTTTAATAAATTTATAAATTTATAATTATATATATATATATATTAATAATAAGTGACCCACGGTCCGATCCAATGACCCGTGGTCTGACTCTGACCAGTGACCCAGTGATCCAAATAATATTCCGGGTTGATATCCGGGTCGGGTTTAAAAATATTGACTGAAATTAATACTTTAGAAAGCAGATTTGCGAAATTACCAAAAATAAAAACGATGACGTTGACAAGTCGGCTATAATGTATACTGATTGGGCCCATGTGGCAGATTAACCTAGTGAAGGCCCAATACATGTCTTAAGAACTCACACAACTTTGTCTTCATTTTTTGCCATGAACTCACACAACTTCTAGGTCTAAGAGATTGCTCACGAAATTTATCGTAAAAAGTGGACACATCAAACATCGTAAGAAAAAAAGATGTATACAATGGATAGATGAAACATATATAATACTATTCTATAAGTTATTTAAAACTGTTCAAGGGTATAGTCTAATAAAATTGAGATGGCGATGAAACTAATGGATTATAACCACTTAGAAATTAAAGTTACTTTGGATAATGTGGATTAGTCTGTTTGCAGAGTACACTATTCCTTATTTCGAACACAATTATAATCACTGTATTTTGTATTTTTTGTTTCATCATCAGCATATCGATGTCTACATTCTCGTTGTTTGTTTTTTATTTACATTGTTGTGGATTTTATTATGAATGATAATCGAAAACGGCTTCGTTCGCAAACGTGTTAGCCTGCATCAGTTATTAAAACTCTTACAAATCAACCTACTATGTACGGGTAAGTAAGAAAAAGAAACCACATGAGTATTTGGCTTCCACGTTTTTTGATCTTCTATGATCAACATATCGATTCTAAATTGCCTACTTAGTCTATGATCGTATATTCATATTTTTATTAGAAGACTAATTAGTAATTTGTAGAATACTAAATTATTAGACAAATATAATAAAAAACATTAAGTAACAAGGAAACGAGTTTGGTCAAAGATAAAAGTTCGAAGGCGCGGGACATGATTAATTAACTGTGGTGGAGAGGGTTAATTATGTTCACGAAGACAGAGGTATGGATGCTTGGGCTTGAAGACTTTGAAGTTTTGACTAATAGTATTTTTCTCTCGTATTTATTATGTAGTATGTACTGTCAGTAAACAAATCAACGTTGATAACTAGTTTACATTTTCTTATATATAAAGAAGAAAGAAAAGAAATAGCTCTAATATCAAGTGCACACGCTTGGGAAGTAAAAAACAAAAAGAGTCAAAACTAAAAGAGAGACAAAATGGGTATAAACCGAGGAAACTTGGCTTTTTGGAATTTCATTGGGGTTTGATGTATCTATCCCTAGGCTATGAATTTAGACTTTTGCCTATAGTGCGATCTGGTTTTGGAGTCGGTACCAAAATTTAAACTCAGGTGAAGCAGGACCATCAAGCTACATTCTCTTTTTCCAGTTTTCCACATGTTACTTTTAAATATTTTCCCGTCAATTAGCTTGTTGATGCCCTAGTCTAGTTAGGTCAAAACAAACTGTACGCAACTCCTATAAGTAATTTTGTATACCTTAGATATATGTTTGTTGAACTCGTATTCGTTTTGACCTATACAAAATTACAAATAACCTATAAATATGACAAAATAATGGGTTACAAAGGTTTATGGTTAATATATCATTGAAAAAAATAAATAATTATGATACGATGGTTATGTTCTATTACTCAAATTTGATGGCACGTTATTGTATATTTAAAAAATAGTCTAGGCTATATAATAGAAATAAAAGATTATCGAAAGATAGATTTATATTGTATATGATTTCCTATTTAAACCGTATAATGGTGGAAATTTATGTTCGAAATTTGGATGTTAAACACTTGTGTTATTTCAAATATTTGTTTTTGTCGCTATTTGAAATAACATAAGCGTTTATTTGAAAATTTGGATGTACTATAACGAAGTTAATGTATTAGGCATTGGTCATTATTGTGTATGTATATTCAAAGTTAATGTTTGAAACTTTGAATGTAAACACTCGAGTAATGCGAGACACTTTACAAAATGCCTATGACGTTCCTAAATAACTGTTGGTAAGTGACATTTATAATTCGATATGCCATTCTAATGAGGTAATCAACATCAATTTCGTATAAATTCTATTTGCCTTGTCACTTAGCAGCTAGTATATTATATTACCAGACTTCCGAAAACCGATAAATTAATATTTGACGGTGTAGTAAATAATCAATTTGATCAAATTGACGGTACTTGTACATACACAAGAATGATTAAAGAAAATAGAAGTTCTTGGATAAAAACTTTAAAACTTCAACTAGATTTGAAATTTACTAAAAGCAATAAAACGTTGAGAAATTCTATACTTAGGTATTCGGTATTTAAAAAACCAATAATAGATAACAAGATATTCAAGTAAATTTGACTTTTGCCTTATAAATGCTACACGTATCTTGTTAATGTCACTGATTAAATTATCTGCGTACCAGATAATATTATAACCTTTTTCACCTACTTTCGTACTTCAGAACTAAGATTGTAATTACTTTTGAAGTCTCTTTTCGAATTTAATTTTTACTTCGAACTTTGGAAATTTGTTTATAATCGTTTCTTGAAGAAGAACTGGTATATATATATATATACATTTATAAAGTTTGTATTTAATTTGTTTGGTGGAAAAAAATATGAGACGCAAAAGCACTACATGTTAAATGCTGATCATGAAAGATCTATTGTGTTGTTTGTATCGAGATTGTGATCATGTTTTGATATTCGTATAAGCTATTGGAGCAAAACGATGGTATACATGAATCGGAGCTAACTATATAACGGGCCGGATGACACATGATTAAAAGTTTAGCTTCAACTGAAACTTTACCTCAACGATAATTTGGTTATGAAAAGGTATATGTAAAACTATAGAATCAAAAGAATAATTATTAACTTACTCGTTTATGAATAATGTATTTGATTTTTATCTTCTGAATAATTCCAATGTGAGACAGTGACAGCAATATTAGTTTGTTTATCCCTAATATATACATTTTTAGCTGCAAAATAGATTCCACTTTGGGCCCAACTAATTAGTCTCACGAATATAAGGATATCATAAATATCTTAATATATAATATACCGACGAAGTTTGAGTTTGTAAACTTAAAGTAATAGACTAATAGTTATGACTATATGAACCAAGTTCTTAAATAGAATGAATGGACTAAAATAAATAAAAAGGGAAAAATTGTATGTAAAAGTCGAACTACTTCAACTAATTCCTTAAAGTCTTCTTACCACAAGAGACCAATATGAGTCAAACTTGAGAGTTGTCCGTTGGAAAATCCGAAACGCTGAAGTTACCAAAAAGGTCAAAGCAAACAATATCCTTTCAGACATTTTAGTCAGATTACTCAGATCAAACGAAGGGGTAAAATCGTATATCACCCTAGCGTCATCGCCCCATTGGCCATTAAAGCCCATTAGCTTTGGTATTTTTAAGTTCAACTCAAAACTTATATTTGTAATTTTCTGACATTGGTCAGTGGGAATAGAAACTGTAAAGAGGAATGGAATAGAATAGAAGAACTCAGATTCTGAGAATCGTTTTTAAAATTTTGTAGTTTAATCTTAATTATAGAAACCTGAAGGCAATTATTTGATTAGTAATAATATATTAACGAGTGCGATTGAGTTTAATTTCGAATCTTTTTTTTGTAGTGGCAGCTGGCCTCGATCGGCCCATGTTTCCTTTCTTAATTAAAAGACTTCAAACCAAAGCGACAATATTAAAGCGGTTCTTAATTGGTCTTTAATATTTTTCTCGTCTTCATTCATATACTGTATAATATACATCAAGCGTGAACACAAACATTATAAACGATAAGGCAACGAAAATACGTAGATTTACACGTGTGTATGTATGCGTACCTGATATGCTGATTCTTGAAGTAATGACAATGCTTCATCAGTACTTATCAATATATACATATGTATGTAATAATGTACATAATGTAGGTAGAAATATGGAAGACATACAGTATAGTACGTTTTTATTTTATTTTTCCTTCTGCTTGTCCTCGTGTTAATTATAACTTTTTCCTTCAGCTCAATCTTTAAAATAATGTTTTATAGGTAAAAGTAAAACCAAAGAAGGCTTCAAACAAACTTTCTTGGGACATTAATTCAAAAATAAAATTAATGAAATTAATAAACTCAGCTGAAATGGCGGCTCATCCTTCGGGTTCAGACCCCTCACAAGGAAGCATATATTGATTTCAACTTAAAGCTAAACCACTTCACTTCACTACTCTTCCACTTTTCTAGCTACCAAACTCACTCTTGTTCCACTTAGGGTTTCTTTCTTTGATTCTTTTTTTTTTGTTTTTAGGGTTTTGGGGAGGAATATGGGAGAGATAAGTGACGACGGAAGTCAGACAATGGAGGACGTGTTGCTGCCCGGATTTAGGTTTCATCCCACCGACGAAGAGCTTGTAAGCTTCTACCTGAAGCGGAAGGTTCAACACAATCCTCTCTCCATTGAGCTCATAAGACAACTCGATATCTACAAATACGACCCCTGGGATCTTCCAAGTATATATGATTTCTCATACTATATTATATCTCGTATTCTTTGGTTGCATATAAGAAAATGATGTCATAATTTATCTGTGTGTGATTTTTGTTGTTGTTAATTAATATTGTAGAGTTTGCGATGACGGGTGAAAAGGAATGGTACTTTTACTGTCCGAGGGACAGGAAGTATAGGAACAGCTCGAGGCCTAACCGAGTGACTGGAGCCGGTTTCTGGAAAGCCACTGGAACGGACAGGCCGATATACTCGTCGGAAGGAAACAAATGCATAGGTTTAAAGAAGTCATTAGTGTTCTACAGAGGAAGAGCTGCGAAAGGAGTTAAGACTGATTGGATGATGCATGAGTTTCGTCTGCCTTCTCTCTCGGATCCATCTCCTTCTTCTAAGAAGTTCTTCGATTCTCCTGTCTCTCCAAACGTAAGCTCTCACATTGACTTTTCCTTCTTCTTTTTTTATTTAAGCTCACATTAACTAGATCTTTGTATGCTCACGTTAACTCAAAAATTTGTCTAGATTTAATTTAGTTGTAAGAGAAACATGATTGAGAATATATGCGGACGACTATACGTACTATATTTAATAATTAAGATCGAAAGATTTGGTTAGAAGTTTTTTGAGAATAATTTTTTGATGTGTAATAAATAATATATATATATATATCTTGAATTTGGTGCATTTGTTTCGCAAAGTAGCTAGTGAGTTGAACTATATATCTCTCTGTAACATTTTTATTTTATTTTTTATATATCTAACTATTACATTGAGAAAGCAAATAAAGTTTTTAAGATTGTTTTATTGACAAAAACGAGAGATTATATAGATTTATATTTTAGGGACTCATTATTTTTCTGTTTTTTTCCCTTTTTCCCGTTGATTTTAAGCTTAGATCTTAAACTAATAATGTGTTTTTCAGAGCCTACTAATATTTTTTTTATAATAATTATAAGTGTTTTTATCATTTCTTAAAATTTCAACTCAAACGCAAAAAGTATATTATATCTTCTTAGATATATGAAAAAAAAAACTATTTAAACAAATATAAAAACCGCAAATATTTATGCTTAAATAATTGGACTCCTATTTTGTTATAGATTATACAACTAAATATTTGTTACTAAGCAAAAATGATATGGATCACTGCAGGATTCATGGGCTATATGCAGAATCTTCAAAAAGACAAACACAACAACGACCCTAAGAGCTCTCTCTCACTCCTTTGTTTCCTCGCTACCATCAGAGACAAGCATCGACACAATGTCCGACCAAAAGCCATCAAACGCATCCCACTTTTCTTCAGACAAGATCCTCAAAACTAGCTCTCACTTCCAGTTTCACCATGAGAATATGAACAGTATTCCCAAAACTAGTACTAGTCCAACTCCTCCTGTTGCCACTATAAGTCCCTTCTCTTACTTGAATTTCACTTCCTACGAGAAACCCACCAACGTTTTCAATCCGGTTTCATGTTTAGACCAACAATACCTCACAAATCTCTTTCTTGCCACACAAGAAACACAACCTCAATTTCCAAGGCACGCTTCGTCTAATGAATTCCCCTCGTTTCTCCTAAACTTGTCACAATCAGATTCTACCTTCTTGGGAGAATGCACAAGCCAGATTGACCTCAGAGCGGTACTCGCCGAAGAGCAGTGTCCTGCTCTTGTAAGCCTACCACAAGAGTATCAAGAGAAGGGACTCGAAGGAAATGGGGAAGTGAAGAACATGCGTGGTTCCAATGAAGATCATTATAGTCACTGTGGCACACTTCGGTTTGGTGAAATTGCTTCAACAGTAGTTGAAGAGAACCATCCTCATCATTATCAAGACGTGAAACATAACATGACATTGCTGGAGAGTTATTATTCCTCTTTGTCATCCATTAATGGCGATTTGCCAGCTTGTTTCTCCACAACTTGATGGATGTGGATAGATTTTCCGTCTTTGCCCAATTGCCTTCTTGGCTTGGCTTGACTTTTCTTAATTGTAGACTTTCTCTTTCACTAATGCAAGGAAATTAAACTCTTATCGATTTTAGGAAAATGTTGATTCTGGATTATCTCCATACTGAATGATGTCCTAGTTCAATCTATGCAGCAGCGATGTCACTACATAATTTTACTCGTCGATCAAACTTACACAATATTGATCTCGAAATAGAGCATAGAGAAGAAGGTAGTGAAAAGAGCAGGTAAGATGATGAATATGTAGAGAGAAATGTTGCTTCTACGTCAAGCCAATCATGGAACGAATGAGTTATATTATAGAAATAAAGAAATTGCAGCAATATTATAGGTTAGTGGAAACTGATTTAATGTTTTTATGTATTTAATTTTTGTCTTTCTGAATTTTTTTGATGTAAAAGGAAAAAGGAGAACAAGACCATTTATAACATTTTCACCATTTAGTCTTGTAAAAATGTATATAAGTCATCATAATAAGTCACAGATAGAAGACGAGAGAAAAAAGATGTATCCATTGGAGGCCAAAATACCAAAACAAAAGAGGAAAAAAGAAATAAACGCTTCAAGCCTTGGTAGATACTTTCTCCTTAGCCTTTTGGAGTTTCAAAACTTTCTTCACGATCTTCTGCTCTTCCACAAGGAATGCTCGTACGATCCTGTGAGAATCCAAAACCACACCATTTGAGTCTTGCAAGCAACTCTCAAAAGCTATGTAATAGAAAGAGATTGACTTAAAAATTTGGACATCAAACAAACCTCTCCCTGACTGCAGAAGCAGACAAGACTCCACCATACGCACGGTTCACGGTCCTCCTGTTTCTTGATAATCTTGACCTCTTGTATTCAGAGGGTCTCAAGTGAGGGATCTGAATAAACAAACGTAACGTCATTCACTAAAATGTATACAATGTATAAACCATCAAAACAGAGTTATATTTTGGAAAAAAAATTGAAAATTTATGCCACAGGTGGATAGCAATCCCTTATGTAATTAAAAAAGAGAGAACTTGAAAGACAAAGTGGCACAAACAATTTAGCTTATGATTATGTTATGTACTGATGGGGATTTAATCTAACCAGCACAAGACCGTCAATAAGCACGATACTATCAAAGAGTGACAATGATCAACAATCAAAGTTTCTAAGACATCCAATCTGATTGATTGATTCATATAAAACATACTTCAAATATCCAATTGTGAAATCAAAAGTTGAATGGCAAGTTATATAAATCCCTTGGATTCCTCCAAAACCAGATCGATCGAGCTAAGAACGAGCTAAACCCTAAATCGAGATTCTATATACGAGAACAGAGCAGATTACATGAATCAAATCTCACTGAGAAAAAAAAAACAGAGCAGAATCTGAAACCAAAAGACTTACTCCCTGGATTCTCTTGCCGGTAACAGGGCATTTAGGGCCACTGGCTCTCTTCTTGGTGGTTTGATACACCAATTTACCTCCTGCAGAGCAACGACCAACACACACGTATTAACACTGCGAACGCAGATCGGTGATTGTTTAACACATTCTGCATCGAAAATTGGAGATAGAAGAAAGGTGACCTGGAGTCTTGACGATCCGGTGCTGGTTCGACTTGGTGGCGTAGCCGTGTCGCGACCGGTAAACAAGACGCTGCACCATTTTCGCCTCTTTTTCACTTAGGGTTTTCCTCTTGGGACGGCGAATATAAGAGGGGGACTCCATAGCCTAAACCTAGTAGTAGATTCAACCATATGGGCTTTTTGATCTTTTATTATTACTATTCTCAAAAATTTCAGGCCCATAAAATAAATTTGAATGATCTAATATATTATATTACATGATTATGTACTTCCGAACTCTCTGGTCAAAATACAGTTTCTCACATTACTGTATATGATCTATATATATTACATGATTTGATAATATCCATGTTAAGTTCTCATAGCATAACATCATGCCATCTCATGCTCACTTATACCTAAATGATTCTTTTGCAGCCATAAACAAATTTAACTCAAGGACAAACAGAGAAGCACTATCGGGTGAAGAGGTAAGAGTGTTAAATATATATTTTCACTATCCATCAAAACTGTTTTATTAAGATTAGTTGTATACACGGTTAAGAAAGTATAACTACATGGTTTTAAAACCTTGTTGCTGCATTAGGAACAACAATATTGCTGATACGATTATCATGTCAACACAGAGGTGAATGAAGCACATAGATTGTTTCGGTACTCTATTCTATTTCAATGGCGCTGTATCCAACTTCCTTTTTCACTTTATAAAACTCATAATCTAATAGTTTTTGTTGACCTTGTGGATTCCCTGCAACAGCATGTGTTCCAGCCAGAAGAATCGCATCAGCAAGATGTCGCTCACCCATTTCAACCAATTCAATCATCACACGTCCCCCCAAATCTGCATTCCCATAGACTCTACAAGCAGCTAGCAAAGCACGCCAAGCCGTTGAATCGCTTGTGATAGGTAAATTCTTTATCAATTCATATGCTTCCTCTAACTGCCCTGCTCGACCTAACAGATCAACCACACAACCATAATGTTCAACTTTCGGTATGAAGCGGTATACCTCAACCATCATCTTAAAGCATCTGATTCCTTCCATTACAAGACCTCCATGGCTACAAGCATTCAGCACAACCAAGAAGGTGATCTCATTGGGTTTAACTTTGACGTTCTCTTCCTCCATCTTATAGAATAGATTTATTGCTTCTCTTGCTAATCCATGAGCTCCGTAACCCGAGATCATCGTGGTCCATGACTTCACATCCTTGTTCTTCATTCTATCGAAAATTTTAACAGCTTTGTCAAGCATCCCTAGCTTTGCATACATATCAACGAGGGCGGTTCCGAGTATCGCATCCAAAGCTATTCTCTCCTCTTCCACCAAGTCTCCAACGCTCTGTCCTACGGATGATGCTTCGTAGCTCGCGCAGGAAGACAACAGCCCAACAAACGTAGATGAGTTCGGTTTCATTTTTTCATACTTCATCTGCCTCAGCAGCCATAAACACTCTTCAAGTAGACCCATTTTGGCATATTGGTCAATCATACAGTTCCATGTAACAACGTCCTTTCGAGCAGCACAATCAAAGATCCTGCGTGCTGAACCCATGTCCCCAATTTTGGCGTACATACCTATCAAAGCTGTGATCAAATGCAACTCTAGATCAAGACCAGTCTTGATACATAACCCATAAGCAGATTCTGCTCCTGACAAGTCTCCTAGATCACCAGTGGCCGAAAGAAAGCTAAGCAGCGTACTAACATTAACAATCACCTCACTTTTCCGCATATCCCTGAACAAATCCAGAGCCAACGCAGGCTTAGAAACCTGAAGATACCCATTCATCAAACTACTAAACGAAACAGCATCAATTCTCTGCGGAATTTCGTCGAACACTTTCCGAGCATCACTGATCCTCCTACAAACGCAGTAGAAATGGAGAAGAGCGTTCCTCAAATCGGTAAATGACATGAACCCGGATCTCAACACGATCCCATGCACCCCCTCACCGATCCCACAGCACGATTCACGAGCACATGATTTTAGAGTTGTGATGAAGGAGAAGCGATCCAAGGTGAAACCTTTAGCTCTCAGTTGGTTGAAGACACGAAAGGCTCGCTCCGGCTCGTGGCTCATCGAGTAACCTCTGAGAATGGTGTTGAACATGTAGAGATTAGTGTTGGAGACATTCTCGAAGATCGAAGAGGCGTATCGAATATCTTGTATAGAGAAAGCAATGAGCTTGCTCACTGCGAAATCGTCCTTGTCGATCCCTGTTTTCACCATGTAGCCATGAATTCGAGAAACTTCGACAATGCCTCTGCAGGATCTTAGGTCTTCGATAAGTTTCTGGAACCGTGGAGATAACAACAACGAATCAACGCGTGTTGTTGTTGTGTCGAGATTCTTACGACGCAGCACGAAATTGCGACTGAGGCGTGACGTAATCGCTGTCATCGATAAACGCCGGCTTACCGGAATAAAAACAAGGTTTTGTAATTTGTTTTTGCTTATAAAGTCAATTTGGGCTTTATTTCTCTAATGGGCCCGTTTTCTTTTGTGTTCAAATCCAGTTACGTGACGTAGAGAATTAGGGTTCTTTAATTCGTTCCTATAAGATAAAACGTCACGCCGTCATCTTCTTCATTTCTAAGGTTCCCAAACACTAACAGAGGAGCTAAACGAACGCGATGGGGCGAAGTAAGTATATTGCTTAATCATCTCTTTGTCTGATCTAGATTCTGAGTTTCTATGATTTTAATCGATTTTCCATAGAAAGATATATCTTTTTCTGCACAGCGTCTCTGCTAGGGTTAGTGTTTCAGAATTGAGTTGACTAGCTACACGAATCTCAAATTAGACTTTTCTAAGCTCGGAATTTAGATTTTAGGGATATCAGAATCAGAAATTATTGAGCTTTATCATTGAAGATGTATATATATATATGTAAATTTATAGGATCTGCCAGATGTTACAGTGAGAATTTGGTTGAATCATCACTCGAATCGCAGATTAGATTTGCTGAAGCTCGGAGGAATTTACATGTGTGGTTAGGATTTTCGTTTTCAGAAATGATTGAGCTTAGTATTGAAAATGTGTGTAACATTGTAGGACCTGCGAGATGTTACCGTCAGATCAAGGGAAAGCCATACCCTAAATCCAGATACTGCCGTGGAGTTCCGGATCCCAAGATCAGGATTTACGATGTTGGTATGAAGAGGAAAGGAGTCGACGAGTTCCCTTACTGTGTGCATTTGGTTTCGTGGGAGAAAGAAAACGTGTCGAGCGAAGCTCTAGAAGCTGCGCGTATTGCTTGCAACAAGTACATGGTCAAATCCGCGGGGAAAGACGCGTTCCATCTCCGTATCAGGGTTCACCCTTTCCATGTTCTTAGGATCAACAAGATGCTTTCTTGCGCTGGAGCTGATAGGCTTCAGACAGGGATGAGAGGTGCTTTCGGTAAGGCTCTTGGTACTTGTGCTAGAGTCGCCATCGGACAGGTTCTTCTGTCTGTTCGTTGCAAAGACAATCATGGACACCATGCTCAGGAGGCTCTTCGACGTGCTAAGTTCAAGTTCCCTGGTCGTCAAAAGATTATTGTTAGCAGGAAATGGTATGATTGTGCTGGAAACTAATAAGCTTTTTTTTTTTTTTTTTTGGGTTTTGCAAAAAGGCTTCTTGTTGATTGTTTGAGTTTTGGAATTTTTCAGGGGATTCACCAAGTTTAACCGTGCTGATTACACTAAGCTAAGGCAAGAGAAGAGGATTGTCCCCGATGGTGTGAACGCCAAGTTTCTGTCTTGCCATGGTCCGTTGGCTAAACGTCAGCCCGGAAGTGCCTTCTTGTCACTTGGTGCACAGTGAAGACTTGTGGATGTGGGGATTCGATAAGTTTTGCAGATGCTCTTTTTGTTTTGGGCTTATCAGTTTCAAACTTTGCTCTTATTGTTCATTGGACAAGTGCTATGATAGACTTGGTTTTTTATCTCTATTAAAATCGCTCTTAGGATTTTATTTTGATCTTTCGAAATTTATTTGTGATGCGTTTCTTCATTCAAAAATTCTAAATCGAAAATTCAGTGTTCCCGCAATTATTATTAACTACTAAGTATAACTCATGTAACTTTACTTAACGTAAGAGTGTCTAAAACATTGATAAGTGTGCCGTTATTTACGATTTTGATGCTAATCTGAGTTGAGTAGTGGCCAATTTTGTATGGCGGCTAATTAGAAAATCATTTGGCCACGAATTGGCCAATGCACTTGTGAGCCCACAATTTTAAATGTCGATGGCCACATATTAAACATTTTCAAATATTGTGAACAATTTGTGAAAACATTTTACGGCCAGGGTTTTTTCATGTCATAATAGTGGCCTAAATTGCAATATTTTTTTGAATGTTTTAAGTTATATTTTTCTCCAAAAGTACTACTTATATACTATGGCAATATTGTTGTAGTGAATAACAGTATTCTTGTTTATTTATGTTAAATTGCAATATTGACGTAGTGAATAAAACTTAAGAAAAATATAATTGAGGGAGATGGAGGATAACGGACATGACATAATGCTTTGCCTTTGCTTGTCATTTTGCTTTTTATTCATTTAAACCCCAAAAAGAATATAAGAAAAAAATCGTGAGCATTTTCTACGTTTAATTTTAGACTCAACTTTAATCAATCAAACATAATCAGGCTGTCTTAATCATGACTTGTTGTTATCATCCCACTCTTTTGTATATATACCCCCACTTGATATTCTTTTATTACAACATAATAATGTCGGGAGGAAAACAAAATCTATAATTGCTCGTGTTCAATTATATATAGATTGATAAACCATATAAATCTATGATATACAACAAAACTCATGACATTATTCACTTTACCGACTTTGATACATTATTTTTTGTTTACTATATTATATTATTCGAAAATGAAAATGATAATCCTTATAATATATTATGATTTGAAATATATAACATGAATAAGTTTTATTATATATATATAATTATATTCGTCGTAAATTGATTTGAAGATGTCGTGTGAGTTTTCTAGCTGCCAAATGTTTACATCTAATCGAAATTGATCTCCGACTTTTAATACTTGCTTAATTACAACAACCATTTTGTTAACTAATTGAATAAATTAGAAATCGATTTCTGTTATTGGTTGAAGTGGTCCAAGTGGGCTTTGATTCGAAGCTTGTCGAGGCGGCGATAAACAAGACATATTAAACATAAGTAGTCATTAGATCTCCTCAAGGGATATGACTAACGAATGGAATTATCAATGTCACGAACAGGTGGAACATCGCATGAGTGGACCGACCACTTCAATAATTTAGATTGACGGTGGGCACTATAATAATGCATATATATTGCGATGTTATTATATGGTTATGAATTAATGATAATGGCATATCATAACCAGTCCACCACTATGCACATGCCACCTCCCACCGTGGTAGACAAACGAATGGCCTAAACATTGATCTGGTTATACTTATCGAAAGTTTAGTTCCAATCGCGTTTTATATATATTTGTATTTTACACTTTTTAGTACTATTCTGTTGTAATATGTAATCTCTTGGTACGATTACAAGAGCATCTCTAACCCTATTATAAATTTGATGTCCAATTACATTTTGCAATAAAATCAGCTTCAGATCTATTTTATTTTTAATTGCAAAA
The DNA here is from genome assembly GCA_020283515.1 of Alliaria petiolata. Lineage (NCBI taxonomy): Eukaryota > Viridiplantae > Streptophyta > Magnoliopsida > Brassicales > Brassicaceae > Alliaria > Alliaria petiolata. The sequence goes on from JAHZTW010000002.1 coordinate 76,451,533, forward strand.
TGATAGATGTCATTTTTTATTCAAAAATATAGAACCATTTCATTTCATATTTTATTTTGCAATTGATTTTTTTTATTTATAAAATAGTCATTTAAATTTTAGATATTTTTACTTTTAGAGTTATAAATAATTATTTTGATGATGAATTTTTTAATAATTATAAATATTAAAACACTCTATTGTCTAAAATTAAAATGTAAATAACATTATTTAATAGAAAATATAATAATATAATAATAAAAGTATAAAAATTAAAAATAACAGAAAATAAATTTAGGATGCTTAAATTAAAATATACTTCATTTTATCATTTTTATGTAGTGTGATGTATTTCACTCGCATTTATCATTCCATTCATTTTACATCACTAGTTTTGTTATCATCTTTTCTTTGAAATTGCATCCTAATTCCTAGCTAATTAATGAAATATATCAACTGCACGTGGCGTGGGAAATGGAAAGAAAAAGATGCGTAACCAAAAAAAAAAACTGGATGCGTAAAGACTCTCTTCCTTATTAACCCAGATTCCAAAAGACTTTATAAGTTGTGTTCATCAAATTGGCAAGAGAATCGATTTGATTTTTTTCATTTCTGTTTTAGTATCTGATTCAATTTTTCCAAGTGATTGAAATATATCACTAGTCAATATACGAAAAGTACTAAAAGTTGCGACAAAGAATATAATTACTCCTTTTTTTTGTTGTCTACAATTTCTCTATTTTTTATATTTCAGACCTAGCTACCTCAAATTATATTATAATAAAAAGAAATAAATATTGGCTGCTGAAACTGACAAGCGAGATGTACATATATATACACAATCCAACAAGTGTACGGTGCCAATATACTTTTTTTTTTAAAGAAAAAGTGCCAATATACATTTCTGCGTACATGCATGTGTAATGAAACTCTATTTTTTTTTTAATCTGTGTTTTTAGAGTAAAAACATATCTAATGATACTCTATTTTTATAGTAATTTTTTATTTACAAAATAATCTTTTAATTTTAATATATATATATATATATTTTAGACCATAATTATATGTTTTAGTTGTAATTAAACAAAATTATATTAACAAGAGTTATTTAATAAAATTTAATTTTCGTGGTAAAACATTTAATTTTAGCAAAATTATAATTATAATTATTTTTTGTTAAAAATAAAAAATAAATAGATAAAATTTCTGTATTTGTAAGTTAAAATATTTATTTGAAACTAATAAATATAAATAAAATATATTTGGAGTATTCTTTTTACTGTAAAAATTAGAGTTAATTATTGCAACAAACATGTTTTATATTTTTTTAAACTTTATTTTTACAATATAAAAAGTAGAGTAAACCTTTAGAAATAATATAGGCTTTCAAAATCCTCTTGAATCGTGACGTTTATTTTTAAAAAATATATGATTTTACTATTACAAACATATGCAACTTTTTATGTTTGTTTTGGAGTAAATGTTTTTTTCACTTGGTAAATAAAAGGTTTGAAAAGGAAACCCATGAGACTCCACGTAATCTTTGTTATGGGTGAAACAATATGTAACCTAATTCAAATGATTTAATTTAAATAAGAAGAAAGGTTAATTAAATCAAAACCATTGGTTTTTCAAAATTATCTCTGTTTCTCATGTTGGGAACCGTAAATACATAATTTAACTGGGTGAAAAATCATTAATAAAAAAAATGGCAAGCAGGCCAATAAAATAAAAAATGAAAAATAAAGATTTGAAAGAAGTGCTTCGAAGGAAAGAGGACAAAAACCCACTTGTGTAAGTGTGTAACCCTGCCTCGAACCATGTATTCATCACCTCATCTCATTTCGTTTTTCTAATAAAAAGTTTTGGATTTTAGGATCATAATCTTTTTTTCGTAACATTTTTTTTTACTTGTATTTTTTTTATTTCTTTCACTTGTATTCTATTTCTTGTAACCGCGTATTTTGCTAGACGAATATTTGATTGGTAACCACCCGTTTCAAAAAACCAATCAAAACGTCTTCTTGATTATCAACTAGAGGAATGTGTAAAAATAATTGAAACGGCCATTCTAATTATAAAATGTTTCATAGCTGTTCGTACCAATTTCCTTCTTTAGACAAACACTCATATATTAAAACTTGGAACGAGATTACGATCAAAAGAAGTCCTCTCACACGATGCTAAAAAAATCTGAAATTGATACAGATATTAAAATACAAAGCAGAATAAAAATAGATGATTAGTTACATTTACAGAAAATAACCGAAAACTTTTTCGAAAAGATTAGTTCTTCTGTCATTAAAGACAAGCGAACGAAACTGTTAGCTCGTATTGCCATGAAGGTTGAGCGTTTAGCAACGTTCTCCATCACGGAGAAGGATAGTCGAATGGTTCTCTCCTATGAGGAGGAATCCACCAGATTTTTTTTTTTTTTTTGACTTAGCAATGCGAATCGCATGTAAGAAAATTCTTACAAAGCCATCTAGGAACAAAAGAGATGAAAGAAACTTAATAGTTTGATAAACAAGTGACGTGAACAATCCGACAAGACTAAAACCAATAATCTGATGTATGTCCAAAAACAGAGAATCTAGGTATATAGACCAACATTGTCTCCTATGAGGCTGCTTTTGTGTATCCTCTGAGACCTCTCCCCAGCAAAATGGACAATGATCTCCTGTCCATTCAGCATGTCTCCGTGGCGATTTAGTGCGGTATGATTATATTCAGGAGGGATCGATATATAGCACCATCCAGCAAATTTATGACATCTATACACCATGTTAACTTCAACTGGATGAGGGCATGTGAAGAAAGCCTCCACTAAATTCACTTGCACATCAAGCCCGAGATTACCCACAAAGACATTTCTTCTGGACCGAGCATGCTCTTCTTGTTGCAGTTCTTGATGTTCTGCCCAAAACCCAAAAGCAGGTTCATGATTTTGCTGCTCCTCCGCAGCATCTGAATCTTATGACTCTCCGTCATAGATTTGTTGTTCTTACACAAATTCATGATTTTGTTGCTCTTCTTCGGCATCTCCTTCTCCTTCTGCTTCCTCCAAGCCTCATTCCTAGCCTCCTTCTCCTTTTGCTTTTTCCTAGCCTCTTTCCTCTCGTCCTTATCCTTCTGCTTTCTCTTAGCCTCTGCAGCATCTGAATCTTGTGGTTTTTCCTCATAGATTTATTGTTTTCCCACAAATTGAAATAAGTCTCTCGATATATATAAACGAACTGTAACAAAAAAAAAAAATCATCCTTCCAAATAATGGTCCCTCGACATATGTAAACGAACTTTAGTAAAAAAAAAATATATATATAAACGAAGGAAACATTACCAATGCTAACACCTAAAATGCGTTATACACATAAAAGCAATATTAATGCAGGTACAAATATTTAACCAGAGAAACACTGGAAAATGTTTACTTTATGGTTATCAAATTATAATTTGGATGTTCTCCGAATACGGCGTGAGTAAAAAACAAAAATAGTATCACTAAAAATCGGTGAAAAATGAAATGATTCTTTGTTCTCAAGCTTCGATGAGATGATTAATCAACTAATGAAAGTTAATGAGAAGGTTCTATCAATGAATATGTTGGTAGTGAGTTGTGTGATTAGTTTAACGTATGGTTAATTAAGCAATAAGAAGCTGTCTCTTTCCATGTGCAATCCAAAGACGTGAAACGAAAGCCGTCCGATTTTCCCTCGTAATCTACAAGCTCGTTTTGGAAAGGCTAATCCTATGGTGGATACAACGCAAAGATATTGCCAAAATCTCCATGACAACAACTAGTTTCTTTTTCTTTTGTCTCCTCTCTCTCTCTTACAATATTTTAAGAAATAAAGATGAAAACGAAAATAGGAGCGTCCTTAACCTCATTGATATTCGTGTCCAAGAAAACGTTACTTTTATTTGAAAAATAATATTAGCTACACCATTAATTTTTTTAAAGTCCATACTTATTATCTTCTTTAGAATCTAGATATTTTCTGGACAGGCAATTTCATATTCTGTAATTTATCTGACTTTTTTTATATTTTTAAACTAGATACAAATTTATTTGTAAATAAAAATCATCGCCAAAAATTTCAAAGATTTTGTTGGTATCAATTCATGCGTTATATAGCAAGTATCAAAGCTTTGCATGCATGCCTCATGATCCATAATTTACTCTGAAAATCAGAAATTAAAATATTGAGCAAATACTTCGAGATTTCTTTCCGGGTAATGCGAAAACTTGGAAAAGCATTCACATGTTTCTTCCTTCTGACATGCACGAAGCAATATAAAATTTACTATTTAATATAATATTTGATATACTAAATGTCTAAATCACATCATTATTTAAATACTAAATAAATAGCTATGTTGACCAAATAATCTCTCTATATATACATTTCAGACTCTCCATTTCGCTTATCACCCTCACAATTTCTCTCTCTAACGATTCTAAGAGCTTCTCTCTCTCTCTCGAATAAAATGGCTGAAACAACTGCTGTATCGCCATTGAAGCGCCACCTAGAAGAAGAAACGACTAAACGACAAAAGCCATCTTCTTCCTCTTACAACGACCAGATTCTCTGTCTCCTAGACGATTCAGACGAACTCAACCAACCCAACAACGACCTAACTTCCTTTATAAACGCTCTCCAGCAAGAAATCTCATCAGATAACCAAAACGCCGTCGTTTCCGGAGCCTCCAACCTCGAAGACTCGTCGTCGGCTTCGTGCATTTCCTCGAAGGAAGACGAAGTCGATGATGAGAACAAGGAGAAAGTGATGCAGCATCTTTTGGAAGCTTCCGACGACGAACTCGGGATCCCTAACACCGAATTTGGCGGGTGTAATTATGAATTGATTAAGAATGATATTAATCAAGATTACGTTTATGGAGATAGTTTGTTAGATGGGTTCGGTGATGTGTTTTGGGAGCTTGAAGATGAAGCCGCTAATTATTACACGTTGCTACAGTCTGAGCTGTTCTTGTAGGGTAAAACTGGCAAACAAATGAAGAGGAAAAAATAGCAAATCTGGAAGACCAATTAAAAAAAAAGTGGGTCTGTTTTTTATATGGAAATTAATTTCATTTTTACGATACACTTGACACTTCTTTTGTTTTGCCAGAGCTACTAAAATCATTTTAATTGATTGATTAATTTGTAGTGCCGTACAAGAGATAATAATCTGTTTTTTATATATCTTTGTTTATGCCTCTTAAGTTATTTGCTGCATCGAAAGAGTAAAAATATAAAATACTAACCCGTTGGTTTTTCATTTATATTATTGTGAATAAAAAAAGTGGGTATTAAGTAACGTAATTAAGTGAAGGAATAAACTTGATGAAAGAGTAAGAATAGCTTAATCGACTTTTACACACAAAAAAAATCGTTTAATCGCTTACCGTCAGAGGGAACTTGATGAAAGAGTAAGAATCGCTTACCGTGAAGGAGGTTTCACTAGGCTTGGACATTTGAGTTTGGATCGATTATTTCGGGTATCAAATATTTTTATATTAAAAGTTTATGATCAATTCGGATATTTTTATTTTTTTTGTTTGGATTTGGTTCGATTACGTCCGGGTTTAGGTTAATTTCGAATATCCGAATTATCCAAAAAAAATTTTAAATCACTTGAAATTTTTTTTTAAATAAAATTTGCTAAATTTTACCCAAAAAATATATTTAAATTTGATAAATGTAATTAAATATTTTTGGATATATAGGTTATTTCAAGTCAAAATATAACTAATATTTTTAAGTATATAATTGTATTTCGCGTATTTTGGATATTAATTTGGATTTCAGTTTGGTTTTAATTTTTTGCCGATTCCATTTCAATTTGGTACCTCAGTTTTTCAATTTTGAGTAATTTGCTTAGGTGCCTAGGATTCACGCTGCCCAAACGCCAAAGAGTTTTTTTTTTTTTTCAAAACCCCAAAAAGTTATGTTTCGGAGATTTGGAATATTTGTGTGTCAGTGTGTGTTTAGTTTCTTTTTATGTTTATACGTTGTAAAAATAATATATTTTTTCATCAAATGAAATCATAACATCTGATATTTTAATCAAATTTCTTTAGCAAAAAAAATTATTGTGTTTATAAATTTTACATATACAATTTATAATTTATTTATTAAAATATATGTAAACCCAAAATTTCAAAATTTTAGAACAATCTAGGTCATATATATGTCATCACTCATCAATTTAAAACGTTATCATGCTTTATTTCATGTAAGAACACCAAATCTTATGACTTATTACTCCATTAGTTTGTATGTTTACAGTGCATGTAAAGGCTGGTTAGAACTTTGAAGATAGGGTAGTTAAAATAAATACACGGAAATTAGGTTAGGCAATTTGCCAAATATTTTTTAAAGTTTTCTTAAATTCGGTCTAATAATCATCAAGCTTACTCGTACAACACGCAACTAAATCATATCTTTTAGGTTTTTTTTTTGTCGGCAGTCATATATTTTGTTTAATGATATTCACAAAGAAATTGTATCAAGTAATATATTTTGATATTTACTCAATTCACGGTTCGTCCTATTTACATCAGATATCCAATTCCATTCCACAAAATATTTCGTGCTCTCACTCAGCTCCAAGTTCTTGGCATGTTCTGCTATAGCTTCTTGTCTTAATGCAAATAATGTGTTAGCCGCCAATCCTCACAAAATTCCATCAATTCAGCTAAAGTTATAACCCTTATTCTTTTTTATAAAAAAATGATTATGTTACCATTTATCGCCTTTGTTTTTAGGTAAAAGGACCGGTAGAAAGAGTGGGAACAAAAGAATATATGCATTCATAACTCAAATAAATTGTCTTACAAGAAAATAAACACTAAAATGTTTCATTTTACAAGAAAAACATGCAAATCCCTCTCAAACACATATATTAACAGTTACAGTGTAGATCAAACTCTTCTACATTTATCCATTTACATCGGGCACAAATACATTTGTAGCCTAAAAAAACAAATGACTAGGCCACGTTGAAAATGAGAAAGGCTATATTTGTTGTAAGATGACTATTTGGTTAATAAACAAACAAATTTTATTCAGTTACAGTATCAAAATAAAATGTCCACGTCTGTTTGACAGTGTCTATAATCATTGCAACCACAAGTCTAAAATGTGTATTATCAACAAAAAAAAGTTGCAAAATTTTAACCTACCTCGCGACATATTACATTCTTTAGCGTAAAAATATATAAAATAATTCTTACACTACCATTTATTTACTTTGTTTTCAAAAATATCATAACATTTAAATTTTTTAAAAACATCATAAACAAAGTTTTAAAAAGACTTATACGTTTAGAAGGGATATGAAACACTTGTGAAGGGTTCTTAAACTCTCAAAATATTATAAATATTTCTTGTCGTGTTTAAAAAACAAAACAAATCTGGTCTTTTTAGAAAACAAACTAAAAGGTGGTATCTTTTAAATTCATCATAATTATTACTGATATTTTTTTTTACAAGAAAATATTATTGTACTATAACTATTAATTAGTGTAACTCTCAAATCATATATTAGGTGATGATTGATTAATAGTGGGACATCATTTTGATGGCAGCTGGATACCTCTAACTCTTAATAAGCATTTGATATTTTTCGCGACAAAAGATGGAGTATCTTATATTTTTAGAATCTGCAATCTAATTTTAAAATATAGGATGTTGGAATATTGGAAATAAAACTTAAGCTAATGTAACAGAAACCGAATAGTAGAGCTTCGGCACGTCAAATTAAATCGATCAAGTAATGATGCATTTGCATTATTAAAATACAACAATAATGACGATGTTCGAGTGAGTGGACCAGCCAAACAATGTGTTGGTTATGCAAATAATTTCAATCTCATGTGACAATCAAATTATTTGAACTAAAAGTGTAACGCATGTATAATTAACTTGTTTGTCGAATAAATCATTATATTCGAAGATACATCCTAGGTGCTTCAATTTTTTTCATACCTAATATGTTTCAACAAACTATTGTTTAAATTATTAACATTAGTCATTAGAGTGATCTATTCACGCAAGGTTCTTCAAATATGACAACGTGGTAACAAAATTATCGTCAATTTGCTTGGCCCTGGAAAGTTCTCCCACATCTGATCATCTATATATATATATGAGTTCATAGTCAATCAAAAATGTTATTTGAATGATTTTTTCTTCTACAAATGTTTTTTTTTTTTTGAAACAAGGGTTTACAAATGTATTTTTTTTACTTTAGGGAAGTACAAAAGTTTGACATGCATTAATATTATTTGGTGGAATTTAACTTTTCAATCATAATTATAATCAGCTTATGTGGTTGACAAAAATGGATTATTAATCAGCTTATGATAACAAATAATAACAATTAGAATGCCATGGCCAAACAAAAGTTAGAAATTCCTAGTAAAAAATTAACGAGTTTCTTGAATTAGTGTCGATTTCAAAATTAAGACCCATTAAATATAAAATATCCAAAATGGAAGGTCCAAACCTAAAGTTGGAAAAATGATTCATCACAAAAGCGAATATTTAGAAAAATACGAAATGCCCACAAAAACAATGCGAATTTTACTTTGAATGAGCTAAATAAGAAGACTGAGCTAATTGAATCTACTTTTTGAGAGAATATATATGCATATTGGTCATACTATATAAATTATATATCAAATGATCACGAGTAAGTGACCTCTCACCTAATGGCTGATATGATCACAGAAATTGTTAACAGTTTCATGTTGTTCATCTATAAATGATTGTTTTTTTTACCAAAGCTGCAAAATTTACGGATATCTCAATTATAACTCGACTTTGCGTGCAATCTGTAACTAAACGCATAACTATTTCATTTAACTTCTCCTTTCATAAAGACTATACCCGTGGATTAATTACCGTCATATTGCAAGACTATACAGTATATGGTTTCGAAGACCGGTTTGGTTCTTGCAAAAAAAAATTATTTTGTTGTTGTAACCGATGAGTTATGATGGACCTTAAAATACATTAGAGTTTTTTTGGATCAGAGACTAGAAAAAGTAAACTAGTTTCATTCCCACAGTTGGTAAGACTCGAACCCAAGACATAATCATGTTCCCCTCTAAGAACTCCCCTAGATCAACCGATAGAGTTACCAATATCGGGTTCTTGTTCTTGTATTGATGATATTAAAAAGAAAACGAAGAATTTAACTTGTATTTGATCAAAGTTAATTTTGAAAACAATTATTTTCAAACTCCAAATTATTTAATTTATGTATAGTTTCGAATCTGGAAATGGTGTTTTACTTTAGAGTAGTGGTCAGTGGAGACAATGCCATCGAGAATAATATCATAAACAATAAGCAAATAAAATATTCGTTTTTGGTTTAATTTCACTTTTATAACCTGATGTTGTTGCATTAGTGGAAGAAACATTAGGGAATCAACAAAAGTAATCTCATTTTTATCAGATTTTACGGTCGTATTAGACGACAAAAATAACAGATTTTAAGTATGTTATTAAAATGAAAATACCAAAATGGGCTACTATACTAGCCTAAGCCTCCACCAACACCAACATTGCTTTACTTTTTCTGCCTCAATCATGGGCTCATTTTTTTTCCCACTGCACCAAAAGAAAAAAATTTGCAGTGGTCAATTAAAAAATTGTCATTTTATCAAATCAAAGTTCTATCGAATATGATCCTTCTGCCCAAAAAACAATTTCATCTCATAAAAATTGAAAGATAATATATTAATATTTTAAAGGAAATTGCATCATTTTTTTTTGTACACTGGTACTTTAGCATAATCAAATAGTTGAAGATTCGACCCGAATAAATATGCTTTTAGAGTCGATGCAGGAGGATGCAGCTGCTACTGAGTGTGAATAAATTCTTTACAGACTTTGGACTTAAAGTACTCGACTGAATCAAAATAACTTTTCTGTTTTCTCTCCTAATTCGTTTATTAATAAATGGGGCAATCAATGATCAATGAAGGCACAAAACGACAAAAAAAAAACTACTGTACAAGCAAGTGTTTTAGTGATCTACTCTGTTTTACTGCAAATGAAGATGTTATCACAACTTAAATCACTTAAAAAGCTGTAGTAATTGCGTACGAGAATCAAGACTTTGGAATCTTTAGAACAATAGAAATATCTAAGAGCTTAATGTAACAAAAAAAAAACGAAAAGAGGAAACATCCATTGAAAGTGTTAAGATCAAAACATAGAATTCAGCAGGAAACATGAAAACTACACAATTACAACAACAAGTAACAGAAAATAACACCATCTCCTGGAATTTTTATACTATTTTGATAACCCAATAAGCTTGTGTGTTTAATAATACCATGTTAAAGACGGCTAATAATACTCCACAACATTTCTCCCAGTCAAAATCTCTATCCAAACAACAACAGCAGCTTTCTCAACAGCTCATCACGGCGCAGTTGTATACAAAGTTGACCGACTGTTTCTTCCCGAGTAAATGCCACTGAGGTGTAGCATCACTTGGAACCCACGAGTTCAGCTCGATGAACCCTTCACCAGGAGCCTTCGGCCCACCAATCACTATAACCCGATCCCCGCAAGCCCTAAACGCTAAACCCCAGCCGTTCATCGAACCGGCCTGCTCAGGCAAATCCCCAACTTTGACCCAAACCCTGCTCTCCTTATCATACTTTCTAACGGCCATACCCGCATGGTCAGCCGCGTAAAGCTGATCGTTCACGACCGCCACAAGCGGTGGAGCCATCGCGGCCGGGGACATTCCGTTCCCCTGGTTCGTAGATGTGTATAAGAGACAGTAGTTATACATCTCTGCGGAATCTAGGATCCCACCGCTCGAATCGCAGCCGCCCGCTAAAACCGCGATGTCTCCGTAGCTAGCAGAGCCAAACAAGCATCTAGGCATGTTCATGCTCTTCCCAGTAGACCAAGAGTTGGTCAAAAGACTGTATCTATAGATTACATACGAGCTCACTTCCCAGCCAAACACAAGCAAATCAGTACCTACAGCGAGGGATTCTTTGTCTGCGTACCTGAAACACTCGTTCTGCGGCATGCTCGGCAAATGCATCCACCGTTTCGACCTCGGATCAAAAGCTTCCCACTCGTTGAGATGGCAGGAGAAGTAAACCCAATGCTCGAGGGACCCTTGTAGCCTCCTGAGCCTGTAAATCTCTCCGCTTCGAATCAGAGCGCGCAAGCTCCGACTCACCGAAGCAATGGAGCAGTAATCAGCTCGAGAGCAACGAATCAAACAGCTAATTGAATCGTCTTTGTTCATCCCTGGGATTAGCGATCCCGAATCTGAAGATCCGTCTTCTCCGTCGTCCCTCGCGGAACAACCATCGTCTCGGTTCAAGAAATCGGCGAGCTTGTAAATCTTCTTGTGGTTATGAAGATCGGTCTCGTCGCTGTTGAGGAAAGGGCGTTTACCGCCGGAAACCGAAAAGCTCCATTTGGTTTCTTGATGGCTTGGCATGGTGAAAAGCGTTGAAACCAGACAAGAATCTCGAGGTCGACCTTCGAACATCTTTGTCGGAGAAAATACAAAAATCGCAATCTCAATGGGAAAATCAAGAAACTGGTTCCTTCTTTCAGATTGGATCCGAGCTTTTAACCCAGAAGAAGCACCAAATCGATTCCATTTGCCGAAAATTTAGTCCAGAGAAGTCGAATCGAAATTATGTTTCAAAATTTCAACATTCCTGCAACTACAATATAGCATTCTCCTAAGAACACCAAGAAAAGAAAAAAAAAAGAACAAAGATTAATAACTAAGATGGAGAATTGTAATAGAAGACGAAGGAAGACTTTGCTGATTGATTGGATGATTGAGGAAACAAATTAGAAACTTTGGTTTTTCAATTGAAGGATTTAAATTTAATTAACTAATGTTCTCTCTCTCTCTTTCTCCATCTGTCTCTCTCTCGTATTACCTTAAGGCTTAAGCTCCTCTGCAAATCAGAAGAAGCAAATGGCATTTGTAGACAAAAAAAAAAAAAAAAATCTCAGTGTTGTGCACATTCTTTTAATCTGTTTTAATAAAAGCTTATCTAATTATTCTGTACTGTTTTACTGTTTTAGCAAAGAGTAAATATTAATTAAAAAAAAGAGAGATTAATATAAAGACGTTCAAGTTCTTTGCTACATTACTGAAGAGGCGTGTAATCCAATACCTTGAATCTATCTAACCATGCTATTGCTTCAATCGTACAATATTGTTTTAGTACTAATTAAGTACAAAACTCTCTCATCACCTTTTTTTTTTCACTTTCAGTTTCATCATAAACTTTATCGTCAAAAAATGTTTATAAATTGCAATCGTACTCTTTCCTTTCTTGGGAGATGGTGGTGCCAAGAATGTGGATGATTTTTTTATTGAATTAATTGCTGTAAAAAAAAAATTGAAAAAAAAAAATAAAAATTAAAGTTGGATAAGGACGAATAAAACGTAATCACCGGATGGTTGTTGTTTTCCCGGTGATTGTACGACGGAGCCGCCAAGTTTTGCGGTAAAATAGAGACCCGATTCGACACGTGTCATCACCCCCGCTCCACAAGCCTGACTTCGTCAGTTTTTTAACTTTTCTTTTACTTTTTTGACTCCATTAGTTAAAAAGCCGGCTAAAAAGAGGCTCGAATAGCCTACGGGTGAGAGTACGATACACCTGATGCTGCGGGACCCACATATATAAATATTTGAAACTTAAGGGACGTTTGGTATTTGAATACAGCGGGATGTATAATGTATGATGTTATCGTTTTACACCTAACCATTGACTTTCTGTTGGAAAAACATAGATCAATGGTTGGATTGTGATTATTAATAAAATAAAAACAAACACTAGTTTGACACTTTGACTATACTAGTTTTTTTTTATATGTAATGTACTTACTACTCATGCGACATGCGTATTGCGATTTTTATCTAACTAATTTAAGACATGGTACAACAAGTTTTCAACAAACGCGAATTTAGTCCAAAATTTTTTATTACATGTGTCCACCATCATCAACTCAGAATTTCAATATTTTCAACGACAGATTTCACAAATTCACATGCCAAATTACGTAATAAATATTTTTTTGTCAGCTTTTTTATTTTATTTTATGGTACGGTGGTTCGCATATATGATCTCATGTATGTACCAGTACCACACAAGTCAATTAATAATAATTAATCGAGTAATTCTAGCCAACTTGCATTTTCGTCCGTGTGAAATTATGTCCACTTTTGGTTGAGTAACGATGACGATTCTACTAGCATTATAAGATCCAAAGCTTTCCAGCTGTTTTTTGATCAAAGTTTTGGAGTTAAATGCATGCATGTATAGTTAATGATCCTTTGATTATAAAATTTAAAATAAAAGTAGACAACTGTGTAGGTAAGGATGAGGTCCACACCAGTAAATCTTAATTTAGTGGTGTTTTTGGTGTATCTCTCCAAGATGATTTGGTATTGAACACTATATCTCCTCAATGCATTGTTAATCCTACACTTTACCTTAACCAAAAAAATCATGTAAGATGTTTTTATGGCTTTGAATCTTTGACCTCAGTCTAGTATTTTCGACTTTAACCTTCGACATTTTTGGGGAATACAGTAAAACTTCTATAAATTAATAATGTTGGAACTTCGAGATTTTATTATCTTATAGAGTTATTAATTTATCAATAAATTAATAAATTATTAATTTACAGAAATATTTTCGGTTTAAACTTTTAACGTTCATCAAGAAACAATACAAAAAATATTTTTAAAATTATAAAATTCATTTAGAAAATATCATATCAAAGAATTTAAAGATAAATCAACAATGTTTATAAACTTAAAACAACAATTTAATTATATGGTACTATATTACTTTAATTATATATGTAGATATATATGCTTATATGTATAATTATTAATTTACCTTATTATTAGGACCATATATTTACATGAGAGTTTCAAAAAAGTTATTATTTTATATTTTATTGAATTTTACTAATTTTTACATTGCCCCAACTTGGAACTAGCAAAATTTATAATGATTATTAATTTATCAAATATTAATTTATAGAGGTTCTACTGTACTATGATCTAGTCAACGAGTAATAACTATGATCTAAACCTAAAAAAAAGGAGAATTTATCTTGGACAAGCAAAGACTTGCTTTAAAGGTTATCACAAATAAAAGCATGTTCACTACTTCACTTTAAATCGTTGAATACAAAATAATGGATGGCATTTTGTACGTAAATAGAATTCAACGTTTTCATACGAAATTAGGAAATTGTTTACTCGTTTCAACACGCGTGAGGACTGGGGAGTGAGAAGCTATAATGACAAATTTGAACAATATTAATGGTATTTAGACTATTATTAGCCTATTAGGATGCAGGAAACAGAGAAAATAAATACGAAGTTAGGGAAAATTTGTCCAAAAAAGAAGAAAAAGTCAAAAAAAAAAAAAAAATTCGAAAATGGGACTCTTGGTTTAGTCACATGTCTGACTCAGCATCTGACTGGATTAGACTCGACGCTTAAGTTGGTGATGGCCCCATCTCATTCTACCCTTTTAAGTTTGTAAGCATGCAATGAAAGAAATCACTAAAATTTCTTACAAAAATAGAAATAATAGCTGCTATACGACAAAAAAAATGATAGATGATGATAATTTCATCTTTATTTACATTAAAAAGGTTGAAGAATTAATTATATACTAACAGGGTTGTGTAGATCTGATTCAAAGAGTAACAAATTGTAGTATTAGAACCAAGTTCAATACAAATAAAACAATCTTATTATCTTTTTATATACAACAAAACACCAACAAATTTTTGCTTTTAGAACAATTAATATAAATAGATAAACATAAACAAACGTTTGTTTTTTCGTTTTGTAAATATACAAAAGTAAGTAAAGTGGATGTGGTTAATATTGAAAAATAAGAGATGTGTGGAGTTTTAAATAAAGATGAGAAGTAAAAAACTACTCCTAAATACTTTTCCTCCTCACTAATTGCGGCTCGACGCACATTTCGCTTAAAAGCTATGGACTATACGCATCACACTTGGCTTCTCTCTCTTTTTTTTTTTTTGTCTTTTTTGACCTTTATATTTCTTTCGTTTTTTTTACAACATTTCTTTCGTTTTATTATTACTAAGATAGTAGCAATAATTATTAAATAAAATTTATAATTTAGTTAAATGTTAGATTTTGTTGCATGCAAATTTATTATATTTATTTTCATTTTAATTATTTTTATTGAATATTTTTTTGTTTAGATTTTTTGGTTATCTAGTGTTTGACAATTAGTTTAACATAAATTAGAAAATAAAATGTTTACCAATTAATTTAGTGTAATAATTTAAATAGATTTAGAAAATAAAATAAAATTTTTTAAAAAATTGTGGTGTTAACACATCAATAACTTTTGCTTCTAATGTTTCCATTTTAATATATATTAGATTATTCATTGTCGATATGTTTTAGGCGTTTAGTTTTAGGTGTCGACCAAAAGAAAATTGATACATTTTAGATTAGTCAATCGATTGATCTAGTCAGTCTCCTAACAGTCAATATTTCTAAACATGTTTTACGTATAGCTAAAGACAATATTTGACTAACAATCATGCTTTTGTATTGCCGTAAGTCTGTAACTAAATACCACTATCTCTGTCTATTAATGAAATAAAGATATATTTCCTGCCATTCGTGCTTCTAGTTCTCATCTCATAGAATTGAATGCTGAGCTTTTAAAATGTTTATTCTAATGTCCGAGGGATGACACCCGAGGGACACAACATACGTTGTTAGGACTTGGAGGTAATCGTGGGATAATTAAAGAGTAACCAAATGTTTACACAGTCGGATATATATGTTACGTGTCACGACTTTGGTTATACTTTTTTGTTTTGTTTTAACCTTATAATTCAATCACATGTTATCAATATATATACACGCGTCACAGGCTGCTATACGTATCACGTAAATATATGTTCTCTAGGATGCTTAACACAGAAAGTCAGAAACAGCAAATCATTGTTACCACACACTGACACACATAAATACACACGTACATATATATCTACACACACATACAAGATAACAAGAATGTAAAAAGCATAATGTAATGACGTGTATGTACTGTTTTTAGAAAATCATAATACTTGGCGGATGAGGTGGCAACCCCACTGAGGGGAAGAAAGGGGGTGGGCATCTTATAAAAAAATTTAGGCTAATCATTTGTTTACCAATTTTTTTTTCGTTTTCTGTTTACCAAATTATTATCATATTAACACATTATAACTCTTTTTCTCACTGAATAATAACCCTTTGTTCATCAATAAAATTAATAATCTTTTCATATCTCATCGGAGGAGTTTCAAAATTCAAACAATAACTTGGTAAAATGTACAATCAGTCCATGCACTTGTACGTTATAAGCAAGAAAATTAAGTATAATACAATATGTTTAAACAAAAAGAGTAAAATAAATGTCTCAATACTGTATATACTAATTTTTAAAGCTAAAATCTAAATTAATTTCAAGATTCATGCAGAGTCGTATATTACTATACCATATAAGGCACCAACGGATATACCATGCATTTTTTTCTTCAATAATGCGGTGTGTCAATATGAATCTATTAATATTTGAAACGAAAGGGAAGAAGTTTTTTTCTTTTCAAATTTCTATAATAAAGTGCAAGAAAGTTGATTTTGTGTATTCGGTTTCTCTAATGAAAGTGCATACTAACTAATAAGTATGTAAAATATATACTATCTGAAATACAAATGTAGACAAAAAAAGAGTGCTCAGTATTTATTTATTTTATTTTTTAAAGGAGGATTCAGTAGTATTAATTAGACGTCGTTTTCATAAACCACGCTTGATCTCATGGTTTACACGTAAATGGAAATAATCAAATTCTAAATATGATTTCTTTGTAAAATCATGTTTTAGAAAGACGTGTTGTAGTGGATATTACTCGTCTGATTAAAAAAGCAAATATCTCCTAATAGAAGTATCCTTTAATTTATATATGTTTAATTCGTGGGCTTTTATGCATCTGAAATTTGAAAGATAAGGTTGCGTCGAATTAAATATATAAAGAAAACAATTGGATATTTTTTTACTAATTTCCTGAAAATAATTTGCATTTTTTTTTGTTTTTTTTTTTAGCTTTTCGAAATCGATCTGCTTCCGTTGCACCGTGGAAATGTCGGGAATCGTGTTCTTCGAGGGAGCATTAACTATAGATGTTGATTGATGTAACTGAAATCTAAAATCAAAGCATGATTCTGGCCAAACCCAAATTCCGAAAAACACAAAAGAAAAAAAAAAGTAGAAGCCGGACAAATGCTTTTGTTCAAAATTCAACTCATCCAACTCCCACACGCCGTTATATTAAAGCTTTACTCATTGTTTTTAACACCCAAACTGAAGTACGAATAATTTGCAGGCTAAAGAAAAAAAAGGACGTCACGTTGTTTTTAAATAAAATTATCTTTTTTTCTTACTAATTTTTGTTTTCTTAATTGTTTTCAACTAAGTTTCAACTTTATTATTTATAAGTTTTAACCTTACATAAATTTCTTCTTTTTAATTGACTAAAATATTGCGCTAGCGACAAAGCATTGTTTCAAATTTTCAATTTTGATCGGATCATACTTGGTCGTTTTAGACTGGATCACATGATTCTTTTCGAACCCTTACATAGTTGGATCAGTCAGGCCGAATGCATATCAAATTTGAATAGTTATCATAGATCCAAATCAAGATTTTGAGAATCATTATTTAAAATTAAGATATAGCAACTTTTGATGTCTAGACCAAAATAGTTAAGACCTCATATAGTCATATCATCGACCAATGCAAAACCAACTTTAATATACTCTTAAATTTTGAAATATTTGATCCATGTGCTAACCTTAGTTGTGTGAGTGGGTTTCTTTTTATGTATTCAATACAATTTATCTTAATTTTAAGATATCTCAATGTATTATTTGTAAGCTCAAGCCAATATTATATTTCTAGCCAGCACAAGGGCTTGCTTTAAAATGAGCTACACAAAGAAGAAGATTATGGGCATTACTCAAGCTTACGATGAATTGCAAAGAGGAACAAAAAAGTAAATAAAACAGAGGAATTGCTTAAAACTACGCTGAGGTTCGATTTTGGCTTGAACCAGATAACTAATAACAGGCTCGACACATGTTCTCTTAATTCTTTATCATACAGAAGAGATGATCAAGAAATTAATGTTTATTTATTGGATAACCTTCGTTCAAAGAAGATGAGAGCAAAAAGAAAATGTAAGTAAATTGGTCTAATTTATTCATAATCTGTTACTTGATTTGCACACAAGTTGGTCCAGGACACGGCATCAGGTTCTATCTTATTCGTAACCCAAATCTCCATCTTAAGCGTAGACCACCGCGCTGCATTAACAGCACAAGCTGCTCTTCTCTAACCGTAGATAGACGCACAATGCTTTTATAATTGATGTCAAAAGGACAGAGGCAGAGACAGACGCGGTCCAAATCTCTCTCTTGTAAAATCAAAACAGAGTAAGAAACATTCTCGATATTTCCTATCTCTAGCAAGACTACTAGACTAGCATACCAGTAAGTGTTTTCCTTCAATGACACGTGAACTTTACCATATTCTATATACCAGTCTAGAGTGATACTAAGAACCCTCCATGAATTAGAGCTCAAATCATAGATTTCGTGGTCACTACGGTAAAACCTCAAGATTTTATGGCTGCCGCAGGATTTTTCGAAAGCAAAACTATCTAATCTTGAGTAATCTTTTCGGCGTTTGATAAATCTTTTTCCCCCGCAATACGGATTCCAAACCAGAAGTCTATTATTGCTGTTTTTCAACACACATACCAATAAACCGTGGCAGTGATTAGGGCCGGCCTTGGGAGCGGCCCGTTGAAACTTTAGCCTTAAGCCTCCGTTTAATTATATATATAATTAAATATATGAAAACTTTACAAATTCTTATTTAAGTTAAGGAAATGTAAAAAAAAAAGAAACAAAACCAATTGGATCCGTTGTAAACTTTACAAATTTTACAAAATTTTTTAATTCAGTTTAAAAGAAATATAAGCTTTACAAATTTTTTTTATTCAGTTTTTATGACAAAAAATTTGAACCCCTATTTTCAATTTTGTTTCAAACCTCTATAATCTCAGGGCCGGCCCAGTGAAAGACTTGAGATGTATTGAGTATCTGATCTGAAATTTCTCGGTTAATAAGCATACTTTACGGTTAATGGATAGACGAAAGTTGTTGTTGTTGTGAGTTTCAAAGAGATTGACGTTAATAAAAAAAAACCTCAGAGAATATTATGCAAACACTTTATTAGAAGCTGAAGCAAAGGCACTACTAGCAACGACTCAACAACTTTGCTTTATGCATTTTCCGAATATTATCTTTGAAGGCGACTGCAAGTTTTTGATTCAACAGATGAATGACAAGATTCAATACTTTGAAATTACAAACATATGCAGGGACATCAAAGAATGGTCGACAAAGTTCAGCAAAATTCACTATCTTCATGTTAATCGGTCTGGGAATCAGGTGGCTCATGAATTAGCAAAACATGGCCCTCATAATAATTGTTTTTATTCGGATTGTATCTACCCACCTCGATGGCTAAGTCCATTTATGTATCGTGACTATGTAATTTCAAGATCTATATAAATTGATTTATGTCGAAAAAAAAAAAAAAACCTTAGAGAGGCTGATAGATTGTTATTCAAAGACACGAACAATAATGGGCTTACTTTGAAATAAGCTATTGAAAAAATAGTATGGGCCGTACTCGACAAAGTTTTAAGGCATTTAGTTAAACAAACAATGGGCCCTACTGAAGAAGAAAAAATATCTTCCGGTTATCGTCTTCGACGGGAAATCCCCGACGAACAGAGTTTTCACTGCCGGTGTTGACTTTAAACTCTCTTTGATCAGAGATCAAGACGAAAATGGGAAACACGAGAATCTTGATCTTGAGTTTGGCGTGTGTAGCCTTTCTCTCCGTAGTCAAAGCTCTTTCTCACGAACCAGAACTTGGTTCGGCCCGTGTCGTCTTCCAGGTTCACTTTCCCATCTCCCCTCTTCTCTGCAACCAAATTTAGATTCGATTTTTGGGGTAAAACAAGCTTCATTGTGTATTTCGGATTTCTCTTATGCGAGGTTTCTAGACTTTAGGATTAAAATTGTGAGATTTCTGAATGGTATTGTGGTTGTGGATGATTATGGTGTGTGCAGACTAGTTATGGGGATATCGAATTTGGATTCTATCCCACGGTTGCACCCAAGACGGTGGATCACATCTTCAAGCTCGTTCGTTTAGGTGGCTACAACACTAATCATTTCTTCAGGGTACATGACTTTAGGAAAAAGGCTCAACCTTTGATGTGTCATTTGCATTCTCTTGGCCAGTTTTTTGTAAACAAGAGAGGGGCTAAGTGTTGAGTCATTTTGCAGGTTGATAAAGGTTTTGTTGCCCAAGTTGCAGATGTGGCCAATGGAAGATCAGCCCCAATGAACGAGGAGCAAAAGAAAGAAGCAGAGAAGACAATTGTGGGAGAGTTCAGTGATGTCAAGCATGTCAGAGGTACTCTTTCCATGGGAAGGTATATATGTAGCTCGGTTTGTTTCTATGTTCGCTATGAATGTTCTATCTGTTGTGTGTTCATGTCTTTATGATGATGATAATTTCAAGATGATGTTTTTGCCTCTCCGTGGTTTTTTTTTGTTTTTGTTCGGTAGATATGAAGATCCAAACAGTGCACAATCTTCGTTTTCGATGCTTCTTGGTGATGCTCCTCATCTTGATCGCAAGGTTAGCTAAGCTAGTTCAGCGCGGGCTATCCCCGCTTATTATCTCTTTACTAAGATGACTAATAATAAAGATTGGCTGTACTCGACGACAGTATGCTGTGTTTGGTAAAGTTACCAAAGGAGATGAAACATTGAGGAAGCTAGAAGAAGTTCCCACTCGCCGTGAGGGGATTTTTGTAATGGTATGTCTCCAAGATAACTAGCCTTTTTCAAGACCGGCTTATCATTTTTTAGTTAGGGCCTTGTAATATAGTTGGATCTCATTCGGATTCTGGTTTTTTCTTTTACCTTCTCCTTTGGCAGCCGACGGAGCGGATCACGATTTTGTCGACATACTATTACGGTAAATGCAGTCAAATCCCACTCTTGTCAGTTTGTATGTTAGCTGAAATATTTCTGATAACTTCTTCTCCTGACGTTTGATGCTGACATGGGACACTTCAATTATGGTTAACTACAGTCCATAAAAGAGATGTGACTGTAGCCTGAATTGCTTTAAAATCAGGTCATTCATGTGTCCTAAGAGATAAGCCTCAAGATTTATAGCCTTTTTGAAGGATAGTTTCTATTTTTGATCATAATTAGACAGCTAAAAATCAGTATTAGTATTCTTAATTAGACAAGCAGAGATCCCTTTTGTACATGGAAATTCAAAGGCTTAATAATTCTTATACTCTTGTTCTTAAGACACTGAGATGGAGAGCTGCGAAGAGGAGCGATCTGTCCTTAAAAGAAGGCTTCAAGCATCTTTTGTGGAGGTTGAAAGACAGGTGATTTGAAATGTCTATAGACCACGTTTTCGATGAGAAAGCTCAGACATTTTTAATGAAAACCGTAAACATTCATGGTCCCTTGTGCTTTGACAGAGAATGAAGTGCTTCCCGTGAATCCGTGTTAAAGACATTTTCCCAAGTAAGAACTGTTCAAGAAGCTCAAAACGCCAGGGAACACAAAGGTGAATGTGTGTCTCTAGTTAATAAAAGAAAAAGGCGACATCTTTGTTTCTTTTTGCTGTTAAAAGCTCAGAATGCTACACAGATTTCAGATTAGTTTTTGAGTTTAACAGTGAAAAAACCGGTTGAGAACATTTGATCATGGTTTGTTTCCTTCATGGTCTGCAAAATCTGTGATTCAACCGGGACAAAATCCCAGGTTCTGAGCACCAAATAGTCAAATTCTGATCTAGTGAAAATAGCCCCAGAGGAAATAGCAACAACACATGTGCTCTGCTTTTTGTGTTCTTCTTCTCTCTCTCTTAAAAAAAAAAAACAAGGCATGTATCTCAATTCACACAAATAGTCAGTCTTTTCACTTTCGTTGACTTTTGTCTCTTCCTTCTCCTCCCCTCCTTTTTGTCCCTTTCCTCTTAATTTTCATCAACTCTGTTTTGTTTTTGGTCTGAAAATCCAGACATTACTACTACCTCTTCTGCATTAAAGGAGATGGTTTCTTATGTCTGTTGTTTAGGGTTTACACTTTATTATAAAGGGTTCTTAATAAAAATTTGACCCAAAAACTTAGGAAGGGGTCATATGATATTTAATTAGAACCAATGGGTTAAAACAAGTGTTGTGCTGGTGTGACAACTTTAGGTGACCCACAAAAGTACTTGTTTAGCCCATTGGTTGCAACTAGCAACTTACAAAAAAAAAATAATATCCAGGGTTTATACAAATCAATTGTCTATTAGAAAATAAAATCTCACACGTGATTTGATTCAGGTATCCATTTTGTAATCAGAATCACATCGAATTCGATTCCTTTGATTTGCCAATGCATTTGCGATGTCGGAATCCTTGAGTGAACTGGTTTTTGTTCACATGATCAGAGAAACTAAAGCTAATACAATTTTCGTATACAAGTATTGTTTAAAAGGGCTACAAGAGATCATAACCTTTTTAAACTATACTTTTTACGAAATTTACCATTTGGTTATAATTATGTGTATTGAAATGATGACAGTTTTATCTTTACTAGAGAAAAATACAAACATTCTAAGAAATGCCACTTTTAAATGTTTTTCCCAAAATACTAGTAGTTTCAAACAGCAAAAACAAAATAATCCAGAAGATTTTCTATACAATAGTTTACAAAAGTCCGTTACCACCTATCAGTTTAGAACCCTTTGAAATATAATTTTTTGATTTTTTGTTTCTCCAAATAACACAAAATGATAAAATGTGGTCTTTTTCCAAATAACACGTATCAGTTTATTTTTTTTGTTTAGATTTTTCACCTCATTTTGTTTTGTGGGGGCAAGTCAAATTCATAAGATGAATATTACTCGCTCGTTTTGTATCAATGGCTTAAAACTATCTTGTTTGTTTCCAAGTATTTGAATAACTACAAGTTTTTATTTATTTTTTTGTTTTCTAACGTATTTTGTATTAGAGTACTGGCCAAATAGTTATGGCTGAGTACAAAATGAATACATTGTTATACCTTCAGATATTACCTGGCCAGTTTTAAAAACTTTATTTATTACATATATCGTTGATAAATCCCAACAATTAATATTACATTGCAATGTGTACACATCAATGTATCGAGAAATTTGTACAGAGATTGGATTATATGAGAGGACAACAGTGGCAGAACATCACATGAGGCTTCATACACCCTACCTTTCTATATCATTTTTGTTTTCATTAAAAATGTAAGAGCCTTGTGGGTTTCGGACAAATGTTCATGTTTGGATCGGTCAGATAAATTTGTAAACATGTTAATATATATTTGCACAGATCGCCAAATGTTAAAATTTGGTATGAATATATCTGTTTTGGTCAGGTTCGAATGTACTCTTCACTTCAATGCATCTCTGCGTCACATTTATCAAAGTAATATATACTGTATATAATATATAGGACCAATTAAGCTTTATTCTTGATTTTAACGAAAATTTTCCAACACATTTCTTTGCTTACTTGTATTTAGTATCATAGAATCATATACTGAGACAGTTTTAAAAATATAATTAATTTCACAGTTTAAAATCAATTTAGTAATGTACAAATTAATTAATAAGATACTGTACTAAGAATTTGAAGGGTAAAATGACTTTTCTTTTAAAATGAATACTAACTAGCTTGTTTATATACTATAATTATAATTTTTCTAAGTTTTAGATTTATATATCTCTTTGAACCAAGACCAGAGCATACCATAAAACTATTGTTACCATTTGTATTTTGTTCTATGATAGTAAATAACTAAATATACGAAAAAAAAAACTAAATATAGTTCTTTTATTTCTTCTAATACAAACCTCTCATCAATCTATCAGCAATATATTTTTTGTATTTGAAGTGGGACTCTACATGCGGACAAACTATAACCTCTTAAACTGATTGTGTTTTAGAAATTTAATTATGATTTTATGAATCTAAGTTAAAAATGCTTCTAATTCTTCTTCTTTTTTTTCTTTATATATGGGGTTGGCGAAGAGTCAAGCTTGTGCGATTTCATTTCATTATGAGAGATCAATTATAATCATATCTAGTTTCATTTAACCTAATCATCATATTATCAAGTAGAACGCAATCGGATTCGATCTTGAGGAATCCTGATCCTACCTACATCGAAATTTGTTATATGTAGGCCAGAAAGATGCCACATACAAACACACGTATTCGTACATTAATAAACGAGTTTATTAATAATATTTAAACAAGATTAGGAAGATTCTCTGCGTCATCCGAACTCCAAGAACGTCGTTTAGTAATAATAATCAGAAAATCTCAGGAACATCGTCCTTACACTGTTCCACAAGTAATTGAATATATGTAAATATGCTCCCGTCTATGTAGATGTATTAAAATAATGAGTTATATAACTTATAATTTATTTATTTTGTTTGTAAATGAAAGAAAAAACAGAGATTGCGAGACAACACATGCCATGTTTTAAAATCTCGGGGATGGGTTGGTTTTATCGTTATATGTCTTTGACCGTCAACAATGTGTGGCTCCTTGAATCGTTTTTAACCTTTTAACCCATACTATGAAATGTCCGCAACTAATTTACTTGTGACATGATAAGCATCTTTCGCATTAAAATCTTGACATTGGTCGGTCTAGGGTTTGCCACAAACAGATAGCTAATTCCGATATACTACACATGTTTTAAGAAATCAGTACTATATAGCTTAGTACTAGCTTAGTAGCTACTAGTAGTCAGTTAATTAACTTCATAAGTTCACATGTATTCGAGGCATAATCCTTTCGTTTTTTCTTCTTCTTCTAAATATATATATACTTATTGAGTAGCAAAGGGACTAAAAATTTGTGGGTTTTTAATGACGTAATTAAAGTCAGCAAAAACGGCATAAAATTAAGAGATAGGGTGGTTCCTAATTAATAGGAAAGCTACTGATCTCGGACTGCGTGTAAGGGTAGGTCTCATTAATAGCATATGCATGTTGTAGTCACTCCGCCGGAATTAACCGCATTATTCTTTCAGCTTACTATTCCAATTAAACCCTTTTGATTTCTGACTTGGACGAATCAAATAGTCTAAATCTATATCCAATTTCTATAGTTTTTTTGTTCGTAGCTTTAAATGTTGTGTATCAATGCGTATATATATATATATATCCGAACCTGAACCAAAGAGGTCGCTTCCAATTGGATGTTTCTTTTCATAGTAATCCAAGATGTTGATTTAGTTTTTTCGTACAAGTAGTAATATGTCCTGTAGCTTTTGGGGTTATTGTCAAACCAAAACATGTACATACTAATTTTCAACTGAATTGATAATCAAATTAAGCCAATACAAATCTAATTAATAAGACAAAATACAAATTTCCATGATTTTAGCTAAACGTTGTTATGTAAATTAATATCAATTAAGTTATCAACCGAAAAATCAACAAAAATCGAATCCAATTGAAAATCAAAACACCCAGCTCTACGATCTGCCACATGGTACTGAAAGTTAGATTTTTATGGAAGGTAATTTTGTAAAATCAGAGTTCTCAAGTGCAATGTCCAAACATGATCCGTATTTTGGCTTCAACATTTTTTGGTCTTTTCTTGTACTATATGTCCTACACTCTTTTGATGACATTGACCACCACACTAAAGCAAAAAATATAAATTACCGTAAGTTTTATTTTATCGTGTTTTGTCTCCAGCTTATACATCACAGAAGTCATCTTTTTTTTCTTCATGTACTTGGATGTTACATCAAACATATAGTTGTATGAAGAACATAGTTTATATGTGACCCAAAACCATATAAATTTCCATATGTAAATGTAAGAGATTGAAATAGTTTAAGAAAAAAAAAAGTTTAAAAGAGAAGAAAGAAGTGATTAAAAAAAGGGACAAGGGAGTAATACATATAACGTGGGGATGCAATGGTGAGACTGACAGAGAGAGAAGGCAAAGAGGGACAGTTTAGTTTGGCGATAAACACACATTTTGCCATTTTAAACCCCACTTGATCCCTCTTCCCCTTTCCATGGCCCTCTCTTCTTTTCTACGTCACTTTCCCTTCTTATTTTAATTTCTTTGTTTTTTTTCCCATTTGTTTATTCTACTCGGATGCGTAGAGCCAAAACTGTTGCAATGAGTCAATTCTACTTGGCCCGATTTTGGAAGGCTCTGTAGCACCGTGGACTGGCTTTGATTTGGTTTTGAATTTAGATCGAGTGCGGATCAGTCCATAGTTAAACGTTAAATACAAAGGAAAGATGGGTTTAGCCGGTTTGATCCGTCTCTATCTTGACTGATTTGGTCCTATATGGATTGGATAAAAGATGGTTTTACAATTTTAATACACATAAATCAATAAAAAGCCATTGATTATTAACACATCATGATGAAATTTTGTTCTTCTATAGCATCTCTATATAGTATTTGGATCGCCGGCATAGCCAACATCATATGGGGTCCTAGTGTAAACAAATTTTGTTTTTTGATATTTTAAGTTTTTTTTTTAAACAGCTGGGCTATTTTGGTAACAAGTTTATCACAACCACATAATCAGATAGACTACAAAAAATATTTGGTAATTTGTTTTGGTCATAAACACTCAATAAGACTGGTGGCCTGAAATAATAAATGTTTGCACATAATATGGAACCACATCTAAGTGCATTAACCCTTATCCGTATATCGGTTACTCATGTGTTCAATATTGAGAAAAAGGAAGCATGTAGCTTTGAATTTCCAATTACGGTTGTCAAGTTGAAGTTGATACTATACCATGTGAATAGCTCGATAGAAAGAAGGTTCATTGGAACAGTAATATATAGAAAACAAAATTCGACGTGGTTGTGTTTTACACATGTAACAATCAAGACGTTGGTCTCGTGAGAAAGTAAATTTAGAAGCTTACCCAAAATAAACAGTATCTTTTTTGTACTAAGCGATAATGAAAAAAAACTGAGAACAAACAATAATAAATAGTTGAAAGCTAAAGACACTCTTATTAAAGAAACATAACCCACACCCTTCCTTCATGCAGTTGTCTCTTCTTCATCTTTTCCTTCTTCTTCTTCCTCTTCCTCTTCTTCTTCATATTCTCTCTCTTCATAAATTTGCATTATAAAAACACATCCACTTTGCTCCTCCCTCTTCAACACAATCTTCTTCTTCTCCACTCTCATTTTCTCTCTCTCTCTCTCTCTCTCTCTCTCTCTCTGACACATTAACTACTTATCCTTCCCGCATTCCTCTCTCTCTCTCTATACAAACCAACGAAGACAATAATATATTAAGAAAGAAGATGTCGAGCAGAAGATCATCACGTTCAAGACAGTCAGGGAGCTCAAGAATCTCTGACGATCAGATTTCTGATCTTGTTTCTAAGCTCCAACACCTCATCCCTGAACTCCGCCGCCGTCGTTCTGACAAGGTATATACTTCAGAAACCCATTTTTAAATCTATCTTTCTTGCAAGTACATACATACATACATATGTTCCTTGTTTTGTGCGGATTAGTGGATATATATTTTTAAGTTAGCACATGGACTTAGAAAGTTCAAATGAATTGGAACCATATACTAGTATATAACTAATTAATATGCATGGTGAAATCCAACGGCGTGTAGTGTAAATACATGTGGCCTACAATTATCTATCCGTAGATAAAGTAACATTAATTCACAGCCTCATTTATGCATATACCTTTTTTGTTCCTTGAATGTTTTTTACGCATTTAAATTCACAAGTTGGTGGTGTGGGACTCAGTTTGTTCCCTTCCTACTTCCACGTACCTTAACTACATGTCTCCTCATTATCTCTACCTAGCTATATACTCACCATAATTCTATATATAGATGAGGAATATGATTTAATAAATAGTGGCCGTTTATACCGTTGTGCACATTAAAGTGGAAATCATGAGAATTTCTTTCTACTTATTAATTTTTGGAGATATATATGAAATTGTTATATAGGATAACAAAGCAGTCGCACATGTTGTCATGTACTCTTTGTGAGGATCTAAATGATCGGTATTTTGTACTTTAATTAATAGTAGTATTTTTTTTTTTGTAATAAATGGACAGGTGTCAGCATCTAAGGTACTACAAGAGACTTGCAACTACATCAGGAACTTACACAGAGAGGTTGATGATCTCAGTGACCGTTTGTCGGAACTCTTGGCTTCGACGGACGACAACAGCGCCGAAGCAGCCATCATTAGGAGCTTGCTTAATTATTAAAAGTTCTCATTAATTAATCTGAGAACTATGAATCATCGATTTCGGCCACAAAATTTATCTTCTTATTATGAGTATTTGTTTCCTTCAACTTCATATATTATAATATAGCTAGGGTTTCGGGTCATTGTTAGGCCAACTCATATATTTTATATAATATATGGTTTATGTATGTATGTATGCATCTTAATTGTATGCGAGGGTCCAGACCTGGCTGTATAGTAGCCTGTGTATCATGAGATCCTCTAATATATATGATTAATGACACAGTTCGTTTCCTTTTTTTTACTAATGATCAACTGTAATAAGTTTTCGTTTTAGATATATATGCGTGTGTTTGATTTTTCATGCAAATAAATATAGTTCGAGTTGGAAGTATGTATATACAATATAAAAACGTGGAGAAGTTGTGATTGAATTTAAATTGTTTAAAATATGATAGAAACCGACGAAGACCTCGATGTTTTCGAGGTCGTTTAGTTTGGATTACCTGATTTTAAATATTATCTATGGTGTATGGTATGGTCGTGCCACCTTATTTTAATCCTCTTGCATGTGATCATTAATGCGTCATCTTCGTCGTGTATTATAAATTTATAACACCTATTGACTCGATAACTACGGTAATAGCGTGGTATATTTAAGATAAATTATTTTATCATATAAACATGAATATATTACTATCTGTCAATGATCTATACGATTGCATGCTTTGAAACTTTACTAAATGAATTTCATATCTCGCTGATATACGAAAAGCATTTTCAAATTCATACAAAAAGAAAATATATGGAATGCAAAAAGTTAATATATATATTTTGATATATACAATACAGGCGGAAAATATTGAAAATTAAATATAATCATGCATATATTTTTTTCGTTAAAGATAGTCATATGCATAATGCATGCATAGGATCTCCTTTTCTATTCATTTTGTTTGTCACTGATTTTTATTTTTTATGAGAACAAAAGACTACGTGCTGGTGTGGTGTGCATATTTTTAGAAGAATTCAAAAGCACAAAGAAAAGTTAAAATCGCTTGAAAAAAAATGTGATAATGTGATACACGTTCATGAGATGATACTGCTAAATGGTAACACGTTTTTAATGATAATCTTTCAAAAATTTCCTTGTTTCAAAATATTATAATAATTTTACATTGTAATTTGTATTTTATCGACAAATCTGTTGGTTTTGAGTTTTCATGAATTTCACAAGGAACCCACCTAAAAAAACTCCGGAACACCTAACCTTAACGAATCAACCCTAAAATCATAGACTAATGAGCCTTGTTGGCCCAATGATGTTAAAAAGGAATTTTGGCCCAATTCCTCTCAAGGCTTCTTTTGTTGTTGGGATTTATTCGTAAATTTAGATAGTCAGAAAATGCCTTTTTAAAACGTTTTTATATTTCCGAGAGTTAAGGGAAATCTAAGTATCGTACAAAAGTTTGAAAATTTTTTCTGACTATAGTAGCCACTGGAGAGTGGAGAGTGGAGAATGAGGAGGAACAAAAGTCAGAAAAATACGGATAAAACGTTTTTATATTTCCGAGAGTTAAGGGAAAGCTCGACTTCCGAATCACAAGCCGCAGATTTTTGATTCAGTATCAACATTTTTTTGTTGATATCGGTGAATGGAGATTAGTCAAATTCTTTCATGTTTGCATTTATATATTTGCGTTTATGCTTCAATATAATTATCATAACATAAAAAACGCAAAGCTAAACGTAAAGAACAACCGGAGCCGTAATTGTTCGATTTTAATTGTATTCCAAACAAATACTCGATATCGCATAGCCTAAGTCTAAAACCGAACTTGTCGAGAGTTCTCCTGGAGTTCTCTTACCCAAGCTTGTTTTCAACCTGTTTTGTTTCTGTTACACACCAGTTTCACTCAAAAAATAATTATACGGTAGTTCGGCCTTTCTTAAAATATTTTACCATCAAACCAACCTAAATATAATAGAAAAAAAGCTTCATAACTTTGATCTGAGAAAAAAAGAAAAAGAAACTGGCCTCGCATATAAATGGGCCTTGTGTCGAAGCACAACTCTTGATCACCCGAAAGTCTATTTACCATAGAGAAAAGCTGAAAAGGTCATGTTCGTTTTATAAAATAAGTCTAATCATGTCATAGAGTCATAGACTAGTGAGAATCACCATGCAAAGGGTTCTCGCATATACGTCTTGACGACAAAATCACAACATAGAAACTAAAATTCTACTAAACATTAATTTTAAAATATTCTAGTAATTTTTACTTTTAGGCTTTTAGCTAGACTGCAAGGTATGTTCTACGCACAAGCCCTACAAAATAATTTATTTTATCTTTTACAGCTGTTGGTTTCCATAGTAAACTGGATTCCACCAACCATTTGGAAACCAACGATAAATACAAAAATAAGTATATTTTTAAAAGTTATTATATAAAAAGAGATAAAAACTAAAATTAAGATTGGAAATATATAGGTTAAAATGAAATTGTTATACATAATAAAGAATATGAAATTATTATGTTACATTAGTTATCATATCATAAATTATCATATTAATCGAGTTATCAAATCATAAAAATACAAAAATATAAAAATAGAAAAATTATAGTGTTAACATAATTATTATATAATAGAAAATATGTGTAATTGGTTAACTAACTTTGTTAACTTAACAAAATTATACAAAATTATATTGATAACCAGTTAAGTAACTTTGTTATCAACTAACTTACATTGTTAACACCCTCATTATCAATAGCATTGTCATTATCATCATCGCCGCTATCGGCATTATCGTTATCAGTGTTTCTGTTCACTATTGTTGCCATTGTTATCTGTGTCACCGTCAACACGGTTGTCGTTGTTTTCGCCATTAGCATCACCGTTAATACTATTGCCGTCACCAACAGTGTTGCCATTGAAAGTGTTTGAGTGTTTGAAAAGAGAGAAAACAAAATATGTAATTAACATGTAAAGGGAAGGATAAAAAAGATTTTTGACAGGTAATTTATCATAGTGAATAGTAAGAGATGAGAGAGAACTAAATATAAGATTATATGTTACCATTTTTTGATATTTCTCAAATATATACTCGTTATTAGTTTGGTATCTTACATATATGTCAATCGAGTAATATTATAGAAAAATTATTTTAAATATAATGAATACCCGACTTGAAAGGTAACCGGATATATCATATCATATATATGTTTCTTGAGCACTTTTCTATATATATAATTCTAGAATACTTAAATTATCTCCTGATCCAAAAAAAAAAAAAAAAAGAATACCCAGTTGAGACATTGTAGAATACGCTAATCTTTAGTTTATTTTCTAGTACAAAATATTAATGATTTTACGCATATATCTAACATAAAATATATGCTGTCAAAAAAAAATCCAACATAAAATATATTCAAAATAAATAAATTTATATATCTAATGATTAATGCATGGTTGAAAAAATTCATTCTAGATTTCAAGAACAAGGATGAGTTATTCCTTGTGAATTCAATCATAATTGACTACTATCAATGTTTAAAATGACAAAATATTCAGTTGTTTGGTATCCAAAACTTCTTAGAATTAAGTCCGATACATATAGTAGTAAACTTACCGAATGAATTATCCAAAATACAATCCCAATATACACCCCTCGAAAAACTAATTACAATCATTGGTTCATCTCTCCTCTCTCTATGGGCTTCGAGTCTTGTCTCCCATTTTATATACTCTTAATAATAAAGAAATATTTCTAGCCTAGCTATTAGCCTATAAGTAGCGTGACCCGATTCATTTCACCAGCAGCCTTCTCCTTTTTTTTGTTCTCCTTTTTCAATCTTTGGATTTTTCGAGTTATCACTAACGTTTCAGATTCTGGATTCTCTACTCTGGACCGAGACAAGGTGGAGGAAGAAGAAACGATCAAAGAGTAAGACTCAACGTACAGGAGAGATGTCTTGTAATAATGGCTTAGCTTTCTTCCCTGCAAATTTCAGTCTCCAAAACCATCACCAAGAAGAAGAAGAAGATCATCCCCAATCTCTTCTTCCTTCTTGCACTCTACCTCAAGACTTCCATGGTGCCTCACAAGTAACAACCATTTTCAATTTTTTTTTACTTCTCTCAGTTTCTCACGATCTGTTCTGTTTTCAGGGTTTCTTGGTAAGAGATCTCCAATGCCGAACGTAGAAGGGTTTTGTAGTTTGGAGATGAACGGAGATGAAGAATTCTCGGACGATGGATCTAAGATGGGAGAGAAGAAGAGGAGATTGAACATGGAGCAACTGAAGACGCTAGAGAAGAACTTCGAGCTTGGTAACAAACTCGAATCAGATCGAAAACTAGAGCTGGCTCGTGCCTTGGGATTGCAACCCAGACAAATCGCAATTTGGTTCCAAAACAGAAGGGCTCGATCCAAAACCAAACAGCTCGAGAGAGACTACGATGCGCTCAAGCGTGAATTCGATAGTCTCAAAGACGAGAACGAGACCCTTCAAACTCAAAATCAAAAGCTTCAAGCTCAGGTAATAAATATCTTTCTTTTCAAATTCGAATTTCATAAAAATTGAATCTTTTTATTTTTTTGGTTAGAAGGAATTCTTTTTTTTTGCAGGTAATGGCATTGAAAAACAGAGAACCAATAGAATCAATCAATCTGAACAAAGAAACAGAAGGTTCATGTAGTAACAGAAGCGAGAACATCTCCGGTGACATCAGACCGCCGGAGATCAACAGCCAATTCGTCGGAGGCCATCCACCGTCTTCACCGCCAACTACAACGATGCAGTTTTTTCAGAATTCGTCGTCAGAACAGAGAATGGTGAAAGAAGAGAACAGTATCAGCAACATGTTCTGTGGAATGGATGACCAGTCTGGTTTTTGGCCATGGCTTGACCAGCAACATTACAATTGAATGTGGTCGACCTTTTTTTGTTATATCAAATTCCAATTTTTCGTTTTTTAAGTTGTCAAACGAACCCATTGATGTTTCAAGAATCTATAATTACACCAAATAAGCAAAACACCACACTAGTTTTTTTGGGTAAGGAGATGTAAAAAAAAAGGGGGCAATATTCAATATTCATCGTATTATAAATTAATAATTAATCATGTGGGGCAAATGATTAGACACTAAAAAAAGTCTGAACCATGTGGCTGTATATCGGACAACTCATATCCAGAAACGCTAAGAAAATTATAAAAAAGTTTTTAAAAAACCTACCGAAAAAGACTTTTCCATGAAACAAATTATGCATATGTCATAAATCAGTCTATCGGGTAAATAACACAAAAGATAAAGGGCTTGATCTTAAATTATACTAGTATAATATTTTCCGCACGTTGATGGTTATTATTTCTGTAACATTTACGTCGGTAACACATATTCATTGAAACTGTGGAAATATACTACTATAAAGTGGTACTGTTATTAAAAAAAAGGTGTGGAAAGAGTAAGTAGAAAAGTATGAGCATACAGATTCCGAGGAGAGGATGCAGACAAATAGGGTTGGAAAGTGGTCATTCTCATTTCTGTAAATGGACCCAACACTTTTTTACTCTTTCACCTACACTGACACTGCCCGACGACTCAAATAAGGACTCAAAATTTTTTTTTTTTCCTTCTAAACGTTAAGGACTCCAAAATTACTTATTTTCAAAATAAAGCATTTCAAGAAAACATGTATTTATTTGATTCTATGATTTAAAGATGATCCGTGAACGAAAAATGGAACGATTAATATATGGGAAAATGTTTTCAGAAAAGAGAAATTCGGTACTGAGTACATAAATTTATGGTATTGGTAACGATGCTCCTATATAAGTTTTCCAAGTAAAATAGTCGTATTAAGTATAATTTCATAGTGTTAACAATGACTAAAAATAGTAATATTAAGTACAAGTTCATAGTACATATTAACAATGACAAATCCTTTTGAAAAAAAAAAATTAAACAATGACAAGTTCTATAGTTATATATGAAAAATACGAGCTAAATTGGATTTTTTTTGTTAACTACGAAGAGTTTGGATTTGGTTTTTAATCTTTCTCATGGCTCGGAACTTGTTTTTACTAAAATTATTTTTGGCCTAAGCAACCCTTCCACCGGGATTCGAACTAGGAGCATACCAAAACTAACCTCTGTAGCTAAACCACTAATCCAATTCACCCGGTGATAATAAATTGGAATTGCATGGCATAAAAAAAGTTGTGGAAAATGTAAAAGGTGATTAGAGTTTAATTCGTTGCTGTCAAAACAAAACGACTAGAATTTCATTAATGATTATAGATTACAGGATGTGTTAAAATATTGATTGGGGAACAAGAAAGCGACAGAATCTGAAAGCCAAGAGAGGATTATCTTCGTATTTAAACGTTGACAACTAAATGCCGAGGGAGATCAAGCTAGTTAAATGCGCCAATATGGATTAGTTAATTCAAGAATCTTCATGGGATCATGTGCATTTTCTTAATCTAATATTTTCAGCTTCACTTGCAAAGATCTTATAATATTCTCTAGTACGCAAATTTATTTATTTTTGGCCTTTTTAGTGACAGTTCTACATATGCCAACACGTATTTACACTCCTCTAAGAACAAATTTATTTAAATTAAACATACTATATTTTTTATGACTTTAACGAAATTAAGAACACCTGTAAAGTAGTGTATGTGGCCATGTGCATGAAGGTTTAGTTCTCTAATTAAGTACTCGTTTCCATTGGACAAGCCGGACAGAAACTACATAAAGTAGAACAAGGTTAAGAGTACAATAATTGTTTTTTTTTTATATAAATCATATGTTTATTATCATATGTTTTTATCATAAGTAGAACAAGGGAAAGTATTTAATTAGTTATTGGATGGAATGGTATATTTCATTCGTTAACTATAATCTGCAGTGACAATTTACACATAATTTGGTATTGTATTGATGCCTAGAAATTTATAAATAGTGTATATAATTTAGTGGTTCGTGAGGGTGCATGATACTTATAGTTATATCATAATAATTGGAAAAGCATATATATGCAGTGTGCTATATATAGTTGATTAATAACATATCTGTTTTGATTTAGTCTCATTTTATTTCGCAACAAGGATCATTTCTTGCAAATTTTGCATACTTTTCTGTAAATTAATGTAGCATTTGAAAAAAGAAAAAAAAAAGGAGAGAGATGGGATTGGGGTGCATGTGACTGGCAATGACATGAGGATAGTGGTTCGATGTTTGGGACTTTGTTTAAAGAGTTGGCAAATGATCATTCGTTGCAATTTCACATTGCAACGCACTTTTATAGTATTTTTCTTAGTGAACAAAGAAATAGTATTTTTCTTTTGTCAATGGTCGAAATTATAAACCGACTTTTCGCAACGACACACATGCCGGGACCAAGTTGGACTTTAGAAACCGACTTTCGCGACGAGTCTTCTCATTTTGCGAGTTCAAGAAATCTCCACAAAACCATTTAGAGTAAAAAAAAATTGGATAGCTAGATGCATGCATATGATCAGTATGTAAATGCTTCAAACAATATTTTAAATAGTGATAGAAATATTTATTTAACTATTTATCTATAAAGTTATATATGACACATAATTCTCTGATGGACAAATACTATACATTTGTCATAAATTTGATATGCCACTTACCAAAATTCACTAATGAGCGTGTCGGGAATCAACTGCACATATAGGGCCAATCCAATATTAATAGGCCTATTAGGGAAATTTTATTTTTTGCATTATTAAAAATTATGAATATTGACATTTTCGGTTTGAAAATAATATTTAAGTTTATACCTTCTTTGTAGTTTTTTTTTGTTTTTAATATGGTCATAAATCCTGGATATGAACGTCTCTGCTAATGCAGTGCGGTTTGACCTTTAAAAAATCAGGGATGTGGCCCAAAATTCTGAGCTCGATTTTAGTCTAAGACCACTCATGCTAGATCATTTAATCATCTATGTTCTTTTAGATTTTGGTTTGCGTATGATAATGTTTCAAAAAGCTCATGGAAAAACGCAAACCAAAATGTTATTAATGCTTTTTTTTAATACTGAAAACGTTGCAACGGTGGAAGTCACAAACACGTTGTAGCTCCCTTTTAAATCAACCTGGGCAACGTTTGAATCATATAGATGATAGATTTCTCAGTTTAGTTAACCATCAAGCTAAATGTAAAACAAAGATTTTAGACTCAAGAGTGAAAATTGAATTGGAAAGAGACATTTTAAAGTTTGAACCAATGTAGGTTTTAAAATTGTAGGCTAATTTTGAGGGAACAAAAATTAAAATAATGGATTGGGCTTTAATAAGCCCAATCTACACTCCGTAACTCTTTTTTTTTTTTTTTTTTTTTTAAACTGAACACTCCGAACTTTCAAGGCAGGAAAACAGTAGATTGAATTTATGATGCTGCGTGATCTTATATTATGATTGTTATTTAATACCAGTACGTTATTAGAAAGAGGACCGACCTTACACGTCTATGCCCCTCGTTACCTCGTAGACACATGTTTCCATTTCAATTAAGGCCCCAAAAATGCATTTTTCACGTGTTAGTTTTTTCAATCATTCGGATTTAGTTGGTTACATATTAAAATATACAACGTGAAATACAAGAAATAAAATGATGGTTTTGGTGAAGCTTCTGTTTCGCTGACCACTACAAGTTTACTACAAGGCTTAAAGAAAACGGCACGTTCTTTTTGGTATTGTCAATAACTACATCCCAAATATCATTAATGATATAGTTTAATTCAGTTTTGACTTCTTACTAATTTTGTACTAGTATTTAAAATTATTTTATGCATTATTTGTTATTTAGAAAAATATAGTTTATGAGTACATTTTTTTTTTGTTAATCAATTGTTTTGAGTATTCTAACTAAATTTTGTTTGTCAATCACTATAATTCGAGAAATGTCTAATTAAAATCATAACTGTATTTTCTGTTCTGATATATATTTGTTAAGATTCATAAACTTGTAACTCGAAGCAATTTGAGAGTGAGTAGATTTATGGTTTTAAATATTATTTTGGATATCATATACTCTTAGTTTATATGTGAGATTTCTTCAGGTGTGGCTCTTTCAACCTATTTTGAACCAAATTTTATTCTATGACCCTATTTAAACAAATCCTGTTTAGATAAATTTACTCTCATACGAAATTAGAGTTTGTAGAAATGTCTTCGTATTTAAACAATGTTAATCTAATCTAGCCTATGAACAATATCCAGCCCAATGTAAAGATTGCTTCGTCAAACATTATATTCCATATTACACAAATCAAAGTTTACGAGCTAAAGTTGAGTAAAAAAATATATTTTGGATAAGTTGGTGTAGACAAGACCAACAATGAGTGGTGCACACGTTTGTTTCTGTTTGACCAACTTCAATTACAGAGACCATCTCAATTCTTTCCCTTTTGTCTTTTATGTATTTTTTTCTTTTACTAATATCCTCTGTTTCCTTTCACATTACCCTGTCTCTGTCCTCTGTTTCTTCTTCCCATTTGCCCTCTGTTGCTTTACTTTTCTGCCTTCATCGAGATTTATAGCCTCACATAGTTGCTTCAGCAGACAGGATTTCAGTTTATTTGTTCGCATGAAAGTTTTTTTCTTTCTCTGATTCTCTCTAATGGGCAATTGCTTTGGTTCTTCTGCAAAAGTAGATAGCAGGGAAAGTCCTTATCGTGGTATGTAACAAGACACCTCTTCTCTCCTCTCTCAAATTCAAAATCATTTGTTGTTTCTTGTCGCTAATTACGAGTCTTGATCAACTGAGTTGAGACGTCTTTGATTAGAGAAACTGTTGGTCATCAGGATCCTCAAGAATCTATGCCAAACCGAGCCAATCGTCCCGGTTTTCAAGCCTAACAATACCATCATCATCTTACAACGATGACAGGAGTTCCACGTCTCTTCCAACACCGAGGAGTGAAGGAGAGCTCTTAGCATCTCCCACACTAAAGGCCTTTACGTTTAACGAGCTAAAGACAGCCACTAGGAATTTCAGACCCGATAGTGTTATCGGTGAAGGCGGTTTCGGTTATGTCTACAAAGGATGGGTCGACGAAATCACTTTATCGCCTTCAAAACCAGGATCAGGCATGGTCGTTGCTGTCAAGAAGCTTAAACCAGATGCGCCTCAAGGCCACAAGGAGTGGTTGGTATTGCTCATCAGCTCTCCTTTTTTTATGAACTAGTTTTAGCCATTGAAGCCAAAATCGAAATTTAAAAGGAGTTGTTGATTTTTACAGGCGGAGGTTAACTATTTGGGGAGGCTTCACCATATGAATCTTGTGAAACTCATTGGATATTGCTTGAAGGGTGATCACATTCGGCTTTTGGTATACGAGTACATGCCAAAGGGAAGCTTAGAGAATCATCTCTTTAGACGTAAGTAAACTTGTCCCACAAGTCAGATCTATTGTCTCAAATGATCTTGGAGTCCCTTTGAAAAATTCATATTAAAATTAAATTTGATGTTGTAAAACATACTTATAGAACTTAGTGGCCCAAATTTATGTACAAACTCAACAAATCATTAGTTAGAAAAGATAATGTTGAAATCGAAGTCTGGTTACATTATGTAGGTGGGGCAGAGCCGATTCCGTGGAAAACAAGGATGAAAGTGGCGATTAGTGCGGCGAGAGGGCTTGCTTTCCTTCACGATGCTCAAGTCATATATCGAGACTTCAAGGCC
Organism: Alliaria petiolata; assembly: GCA_020283515.1. Taxonomy (NCBI): domain Eukaryota; kingdom Viridiplantae; phylum Streptophyta; class Magnoliopsida; order Brassicales; family Brassicaceae; genus Alliaria; species Alliaria petiolata. The sequence goes on from JAHZTW010000002.1 coordinate 76,490,751, forward strand.
TCCAATATTCTACTTGATTCGGTACGATTGAATTCACAAATTTTTATGCTTGGTTGTCAAATTTCTATCTTAAAATTTCTTAAATTTTAGGTTTAAGAGTTTTTTTGTTTTGTTTTATATGCCCAATCCATAAGCAGGAGTTCAACGCAAAGCTGTCTGATTTTGGATTGGCAAAAGAAGGACCAACAGGAGACAGAACACACGTATCAACCCAAGTGATGGGAACTCAAGGCTATGCAGCACCTGAATACGTCGCCACGGGTCGAATAACAGCCAAAAGCGATGTCTACAGCTTCGGTGTGGTCTTGCTCGAGTTACTGTCGGGACGTCCGACCGTAGACAAATCGAAAGTAGGAGTGGAACGAAATCTGGTGGATTGGGCAATACCTTACTTAGGAGATAGAAGGAAAGTGTTTAGGATAATGGACACAAAGCTTGAAGGACAGTATCCTCACAAAGGAGCTTGTTTGGCTGCTAATACTGCGTTGCAATGTCTTAACCAAGAGGCTAAGTTGAGACCAATGATGTCTGCTGTGTTATCTACTCTTGAAGAGCTAGAGCTGACGTGGAAGTCGAGTTCTACTTCAAACTCGGTCATGACATTGACATCTTCTTCTTCTCCCGTCATGTCGGAGAAACGGAGAGTTGGAGCTCCGGGTGTTTCACCGGTGCTAGCTCGTCGGAAAGGTCCACGTGTCAAGTCAACTGTCAAGTGAAGTAGCAACCGAAAATAGTTATGGTTTCTGAGTGTATACTTTTGTTTTTGGAAAGGATATTAATGTGCCCGTTTTTTTACTTTCCGTATATTATTATGTATTACATTTTTTGAATACTATTCTCTTTTTATTTCTTAACTTAGATTTTATGGATGGAAATTTGAGACTAGCTAGTTCTGATAATATGTTGTTACTAGATGAATGCACGCCAGCCTAGTATGAGTTTTGTGTTTTAAATCTAATATTTTAATTCTAACATAGTGAGGGACGTATTTATATGAACTTAGAAGTCATATATATCATATCCAAAAGGCTCATAAATCCGTTCTAAACTCTTCCAAATTTAGGGACGGAATTATCTTCCTAGCATAATTTACCTTCATATTTGAGATATTCTAAATTTTGCAACGATAATTTTGTTTCAATGAAAACTCATCTCAAATCAAATTTTGTAACGAAAACACTAAAATTTTTAACAGAAAATTCCATCTTAAAATACAATTTATTGTAATGATCGGTTTCAAAAATTACTAAATACCAACTCTTCAAATATTGGATATGATTAAAGTCGAACTTGGAAAATAAATAGAATAGGGGAATTACCGTATTAGACAATGTCTGAAATAGCTTGAAATCACCAAATATCATCTGGAGTTCCTCCAAACACTTCAGTAAAAATACCCAGTTATTGACCGAATAACGTTTCTCAATGAAGTGTTCGAAGGAACTCTTGAGAATATTTGATCGTAGTAATAGTTGATTGTAATTATATATTTTGTGAAGATATTACAAAATTTATATAGATGTATTTGTAACTAAGAAAGAATTTAAAGATGAAACTCAAACTTGTCTTAGAGTTTGAGAAAAGAGTGGAAGAGTGGCCTGTATTTATAATGGAAGGCGTACTAAGATGCGAGGAGAGTGCATGAAGTCTGAACCTGGACGTAAACGGGGGCTTAGGGAATTGGAGAAATATAGAATCGTATCGAAATGAGTTAAGGAATTTCATCTCTCTCTCTCTCTCTCTCCCCAAGATAGGTAATGTACGCCTCGAATATTAGGTGATTATACGTCTATTGTTTTAATTCATGTCTATGTGCATGTTCTTTTATGTTGCTCAGTATTTTGCTTTTATTCTCATATGTTGGTTCGATTTGAAAGAAATATCTTGAAGATTATACTATCATATGCATCCAACCGTGCATGCGCGTGAAATTTGCCTTTTTTCAGAGTCCCCACTTGTCTATTTTTTGCTTTTTGTCTTCCGAAAATAGTATGTTAAGCTGTGATGATCCTATCTCCTCATTATCACTCAGAAAATTAAGACATAACTAATATTGACTAAAATGAAACATGGATAAATTTAATTTCGAAGGATGTCTTGCTATCTTAAAATTACCTCTAAGGTAGCGGTTTCCTTAAAAATTCGTCAAATACTTTTAATCAAAACAAAATATATAGCAAAACAGTATTTGGTTATTTTTGTTGCAATGAGTAAGACATGTTGTTTTATCATTATGTTGTTAGTAACTTGTTTCAATTCTTTTGGCTTACTGCGACAGTTTTGCAAGACCTTTATCTTTGATCTTGCTTTAGCTTCTTCTGATATCTGCCTCAGATGTACATGTTGCCACGAGATCCAAAATGAAAAGCTTCAGGCATGTCTGGAGGATATGTGGCTTGGAATTATATGAACAGAGGTTTAGACTATGCATATCCAGATGAAATGTTTGTTGAAACGACGAATGATAAGTTAAGAAGCAAATGAAGCTCGTTTTTTTCCCTCACTAAATTGTATGGCGAGTGATTACGTTGGACAAAAGAGTATCGTCTACCTCCACCAAATCATTATGAGCGAAATTTTCAACTAATCTGTAAATGTTGTATCATTGTATGTAAAGTTGTTATAACAGATAAAGAAGATGATAGTCTCTGCAATATTGCAATCAATAAGGCTCTCAAAGACTTAGATCCACGTGAAAAAGAGTGAGTGTGTACTTACTCTCACTGCCTTTCGAGAAACATCTGTAAGCTGAGTTATTTTTAATTTTTGTGTGTCTTGGCTCAGGTTTACGGAAGCAGAAGATATCAAAAAGCGTAGACACTGACATATGATTAATTATGTGTTGTATCTCAATTCTCATCGTATTTTGTTGTAGCTTTAACAAACTCTTTTGCTATTTTTTCACGTCAAAGAGATAATTATATAAGTCCATATAAACTCCACACTTCCACAGAGTCATTTATGAAATGCTACTGTAGTTAAGTTATGCCAATTTAAACACAATTTAAACTGATTACCTATATCATTATTTAAATCTTGAACAAATCAAACCGAAAGTGAAACCCAAAAAATCTTCACAAATCTATTCAAGAGACAAGAGTATGTTATTAATTATTTTTTATTTTATTTCATAAAATTATTTTCGTCCAACTTCCCAATTACCACAAACTGTTTTCATCCAACAAAGCTGATTAATAACAAAACATGAAAATCGTTAAAAAAAATTATTGGATGGTTAAAGCAAAAAAAAAAATTATTGGATGGTTAAGGCCATGTTCAACGCAAAGAAACCCACTAGGGTTTCCTAATAAAAACATTAATAAATGGCCTCACTCATATGGGTATGTGGGCCCATTTCCGGCCGAAGCTTTCACGCATCTTCACGACGCGTTTCCTTTTACGATGACAAAAGCATAATTTCTGACAGGTGGCACTCAAGAACCGATTATTAAATATCTTATTTAAGACCACTTCCAACGGGTATCTAAAGTAAGAGTTCTTAGAAAAAAGCTAAAAAAAAAATCAAAAAGAAATTAAATCATAAGAATCGGATCTAAACTAAAGTTTTTTTAGAGTTGATAAGAGCTTTTAAGGGAAAAAAGTTATGGGTTGATTTGGTGAATAACAAAAAAATATATATTTAAGAAAGTGAGTGGATTTATGGTTTTAAATATTATTTTGGATATCATATACTCTTAGTTTATATGTGAGATTCTTGGTGTCGCTCTTTCAACCTAATTTTTAACCAAATTTTATTCTATGACCCCATTTAAACAAATCCTATTCAGATCAATTTACTCTCATACGAAATTAGAGTTTTAGTAATAGAAACCAAAATCGAAATTTAAAAGGAGTTGTTGATTTTTACAAGGCGGAGGTTAACTATCTCGGGAGGCTTCACCATATGAATCTTGTGAAACTCATTGGATATTGCTTGAAGGGTGATCACATTCGGCTTTTGGTATACGAGTACATGCCAAAGGGAAGCTTAGAGAATCATCTCTTTAGACGTAAGTAAACTTGTCCCACAAGTCAGATCTATTGTCTCAAATGATCTTGGAGTCCCTTTGAAAAATTCATATTAAAATTAAATTTGATGTTGTAAAACATACTTATAGAACTTAGTGGCCCAAATTTATGTACAAACTCAACAAATCATTAGTTAGAAAAGATAATGTTGAAATCGAAGTCTGGTTACATTATGTAGGTGGGGCAGAGCCGATTCCGTGGAAAACAAGGATGAAAGTGGCGATTAGTGCGGCGAGAGGGCTTGCTTTCCTTCACGATGCTCAAGTCATATATCGAGACTTCAAGGCCTCCAATATTCTACTTGATTCGGTACGATTGAATTCACAAATTTTTATGCTTGGTTGTCAAATTTCTATCTTAAAATTTCTTAAATTTTAGGTTTAAGAGTTTTTTTGTTTTGTTTTATATGCCCAATCCATAAGCAGGAGTTCAACGCAAAGCTGTCTGATTTTGGATTGGCAAAAGAAGGACCAACAGGAGACAGAACACACGTATCAACCCAAGTGATGGGAACTCAAGGCTATGCAGCACCTGAATACGTCGCCACGGGTCGAATAACAGCCAAAAGCGATGTCTACAGCTTCGGTGTGGTCTTGCTCGAGTTACTGTCGGGACGTCCGACCGTAGACAAATCGAAAGTAGGAGTGGAACGAAATCTGGTGGATTGGGCAATACCTTACTTAGGAGATAGAAGGAGAGTGTTTAGGATAATGGACACAAAGCTTGAAGGACAGTATCCTCACAAAGGAGCTTGTTTGGCTGCTAATACTGCGTTGCAGTGTCTTAACCAGGAGGCTAAGTTGAGGCCAATGACGTCTTCTGTGTTATCTACTCTTGAAGAGCTGGAGATGACGTGGAAGTCGAGTTCTACTTCAAACTCGGCCATGACATTGACCTCTTCTTCCTCTCCCGTTATGTCGGAGAAACGGAGAGTTAGAGCTCCGGGTTTTTTTCCGGTGTTAGCTCGTCGGAAAGGTCCATGTGTCAAGTGAAGTAGAAAGCGAAGATAGTTACAACAACTTACAAATGAAAACTTTTCTGACTTTGAACAGAAAATCTTCACAAATCTATTCAAGAGTATGTTATTAATTATTTTTCATTTATTTCAAAAAATTATTTTCGTCCAACTTCCCAATTACCACAAACTATTTTCATCCAATCCAACAAAGCTGATAAATAACAAAACATGAAAATCATAAAAAAAAAATATTGAATGGTTAAAGCAAAAAAATCACAGAGAGGCGCTAAAAGGAATCAGCAAATGTTAGAAAAAATGATATCTTAGAATTCTATACATAATCAAATTTAGCTAGCACGATGATTATTCGGAAAGACAAACCATGCGGATTCAGTGTGACTTACATGGAAAAACAAACAATCATAATGATAAAACATAAACGAAACGAACTAAAGAAATATATCTGTCCAGTTGAAAAGACGACCAATCCTTTCATCGTTATTAATTATTTTTCATTTACTTCATAAAATTAATTTCATACAACTTCCCAATTACTACAAACTATTTTCATCCAACATCTCTGATTAATAACAAAATATGAAAATCATTATAAAAAAAATCGAATGGTTAAAGCAAGAAAATCACAAAGAGGCACTAAAAGAAATCAGCAGATGTTAGGAAAATAAAAATTGATATCAAAGAACTAACTAAAACATTCGTAACATGCTGTTGCAAAACATACTTATAGAACTTAGGGGCCCAGTTAAACAAAAAAATAATTATCTAAGCCCAATCGCAGAAAGTGTTGTTGATCGAATTGCCAACAGCCCAGTGAAGCCCAATCAGACAAAAGCTCCCCAATCAGACAAAAGCTCTTCTTCACCACTCAACAATGCGTCGTATCTAGTTGTGACCTAATACAGCCGCACATCTGCGATTGCTCCAGAAACCCTAGTTTTACTCCAGATTTCAAAACATCAAAGCCAGATCTGCATCGTATCGCTCGCAGCCGTTGGGTTTTGGCACCCAAACGCTGTGATGCGGCTTTTGATGGTGGCGTCGATTTCGAATCCGGAGCTATATATTGTTAATCCGAGCCGAAAATCAGAGGCAAGCGGTTGAGAAAAAAACCTTGGCGCCACAGAGATATGAGCCAGACTTTACTACCTCGCGGACATAGCGTTCCCGTTTCCCTGTAAGCAGATTTCTTTTTTTTTGCTTCGAGTTGATTTTGAGTTTGTCGGAGCAATTGATCTGGTTTTTGGTATTTGAGAGTAGCATTAACTTCTGTGAAAGTGAGCAACTTGGGGGCACTTTTAGTTCTGTTTCCAGATTGTTTAGCTCAGTCTTTTGTTGAATTCAATGTTCAATGTTCGATTAATACATTTATACTTCTTTATTCGATGTTTAGTTAAATTTGTATCTAGTGTGGTTACTTCATAACTTGAATGTTAATGGTCAGGAATTGTGGATCGTGATTAATTAGGTTGTCGGAGCAATTGATCTGGTTTTTGGTATTTGAGAGTAGCATTGTCTTCTGTAAAAGCGAGCAACTTGTGGGCACTCTTTATTTTAGGTTGTTGGTGCAATTGGAAAGGAATGTTTTTTTTGGTATTTGAGAGTAGCATTGTCTTCTGTGAAAGTGAGCAACTTGTGGGCACTCTTTATTTTGTGCGTAGAGTTGGGGACTAACTTTGCGGTTCAGTTTTTTGTTTCTACATTAACCTTTTCTTTCCCTTGTGAATGCACAGGAACCGATGCCGATCCATATTGGCTTGATGCCATGGCTGTTTTCATGTTCCGTTCCGTGTACTTCAACGAGTTAACCAATGACCATCCGGTATGCAGTTGCATCTGTTACACAGTTTATCATCAACGGTATCATTCAACTTCCACCACAACCCTGTATCTCTTAACAAGCTATTGTCTCTTTTGTATAGATGCGATGAATATACTCAGGGGAATCTCGACAAGGCATCTTCATATGTGCTATTGTTGTTTTGTCGCCTTTGTGGGAGAAAGGTATAATCACACGCTCCACCACAACTGTTTTCATCTGAATCTATTATTTGATCTCACATTTGTTTTTGGTACTGTGATTAAACTTTCAGAACCGCACAGAGCTTGAGAGTGTATTGATCGAACGCTTTGGCTCCCCCATGAAGATGCCACTGTTAAAACCGGACAGGTACAGTTTTTTTTGCGATACATGCGAGCTAACATACTGGCACTTATCGCAGTTACTTAATTGGCTTCTCTTTGTGCATTTACAGGAGTCCTTTACCTGATCCTGTTAAATCGATTCTTGGGGAGGGCATGGACTTGTTTCAGCTCCACGGTAGAAGACCAGGGAGGTGAGTAGCCAACACTACTATTTACATGACTTGAAAAGTTAAATAGTATGGGCTTTTATATTTAACTTTTCTGTGATTTTAAAAAAAAAATTCTCACCGTGAAAAACCATAAATTTAACTGAATTTCTGCCTTTATTTTTTAAAAGTTACCTTCGTATTTTTCGTTAAAAACTATACAAACAATATAAAGATAAAATTGTATTTAATCTACAAAAAAATTAACTACGAAAAAAAAACGCAGCGAGGCCCATTACTTCTGAGCCCATTGGACCTGAACCAAATTTTCACTAACCCCTTTCTTTCCCCCCAGTGAGAGAGAGAGAAAGAAAATTTTCAAAATCTAGCCGCTCTCGTCGCTCGAGCTTCTCAAACTCTTCCATGGCGATTCCGAATCTCGAGGTTTTTACTCTTAATTTATCCTTTTATCTTCAGCGTTAACTCTTTTTTTGCTTTTTTTCGCCTTTATCGAGGTAATTAGGTCAGCTTTCATTTACTTTCCGCTGAGTTTCGAGAGTCGATTAGGTCTGTTTTGCGAAATTTAATTTTGCATTTTTCCGCCATTATCGAGGTTGTTAGCTCAGCTTTCATTTACTTTCCGCTGAGTCTCGGGAGTCAATTAGGTCTGTTTTCGCTGAGTTTCGAGAGGCAATTAGTGCTGTTTTCCGAAATTTAATTTTGCTTTTTTCCGTCATTAGCGAGGTAGTTAGGTCAGCTTTAATTTACTTTCCGCTAAGTTTCGAGAGTCAATTAGGTCTGTTTCCCTAAATTTAATTTTCCTTTACATAAAATCCAAATGTTATCAACATAATTTTCCTAGGCTTTAATTTAATTTTCCGCCATTATCGAGGTTATGATCAGATCCTAACTCTTTCCAAAGTCTAATTATCGAGGCAATTAGACTCTGTTTTCCCCCTAAATTTGATATTTAAATCTCTCTGAACATTATTTAAAATTCACAGGCTCATGTTTTAATGTTTTGACTAATTTTCTTGTTGTTGGCTCTAGGCTAAGGTTTTAGATGTTTCGACTGCTGATGCTGATTTTGATTTTGGTGCTCCTTTTCTTGCTGCTGCTTTCTTGTTGTTGAACGTTAGTTTTGAGTTAATGCTGCTGCTTTCTTGTTGTGTAATGTTTACAGATTGCCCCTCCTGCTGGTGAAGGTGAAGGTGAAGTTCTGCCTCATAATGCTCCTGCTGCCTATGTAAGTGTTCATTAATATTCATTGCTCTGAGAACATTGAACGTTAGTTTTGAGTTAGTGCTGGTGCTTTCTTGTTGTGTAATCTCTCTGAACATTCTTTAAAATTCACAGGCTCATGTTTTAATGTTTTGACTGCTGCTGCTGATTTTGATAGTTGGTGCTAATTTTCTTGTTATTAGCTCTAGGCTAAGGTTTTAGATGCTGATTTTGATTTTGGTGCTCCTTTTCTTGCTGCTGCTTTCTTGTTGTTGAATGTTAGTTTTGAGTTAATGCTGCTGCTTTCTTGTTGTGTAATGTTTACAGATTGCCCCTCCTACTGGTGAAGGTGAAGTTCCTCCTGATGCTCCTGCTGCTTATGTAAGTTGAGAACATTGAACGTTAGTTTTGAGTTAGTGCTGCTGCTTTCTTGTTGTGTAATGTTTACAGATTGCCTCTCCTTTTCCTTTTCCTCAGGTGGGTGCAGGCAACATCGGAGCTGTAATCCGAAGGGAACAGCTGAAGAAGAAAGGCAAGAAGAAAGTTCATATTTCAGAGGATGCAGCAGAAAAAGCTGCCAAAATGTCAGCAATAACTAAGAAGAACAGACGTGCACAAAACATAATAATCGGGTAAATACTTCAACACTCTGGGCCACTTAGGAAATTGCTTCCTTTACATGAGCCTGTGAATAAATAGGAACAAAACATAATAATCGAGATGATATTGTGACTGTAGTTGATTCACATTATTATATAAACTGTGGGTTTTGTTTCATATTTTTTTTTTCTTTAATATGTTTGTGTTTATATTTGCTTTGACTTTGTTACGTTAGTAGACTATAATAATATGGCAACTTGCTAGATTATCTTCATTTTTTATATATATTTATCCTACGAAGAAATATTCTTATCATTTGAAAACCATAGTTAAAGTTGCAATGTAAAATACCACATTTTAATTATTTTCAAAATTATGTTTAATAAGATTGTAAACACAAATAAAAATAATTTTAAAAATGGAAAAGGTTTTATTCAACACACTCTTAGAAAATAAATATTCTTACAACAAAATTCATTTCTTTTGCATGTATATTTTTCATTAAAACAAATGGAAATATTATGTTTAAGAAGCAATAATAAAGTATATACGATATTATACCACTTTCTTTATGGTCTATACAATATTATAGAATACTTTTTTCAATGTAAAATTCTAATAATCCCACAATCTATTGCCTACCCGCATTGCATGGGAGATTAATTGGTCTGAATGATCATCTTTCATCGGAGATTATGTTATGAAAATTGTATAGAACATATTTATGCGACGAGTGGCAATAAAAAATGAGGGAGAAAATACATATCAGAGGTAGAGTCCATATACAGAATACTTCTGTCGTTTCAAAATTTTCAAGCAAATTGAGGGACAAAATAGTTTAATATTCCAAATATTTGTTTTATGTGTTAAATGTAAAAGGTTCGTGTATTTTGGTAGATGTTAGTGATATGCACGGATAAAATATTTAATTTAAAGTAAGTTATGAGATTTATATAAAATTTAAATAAAATATATGAAATACTTTTCTTTTATAATTATATTTTTACTAGTTATTAACAATATTTGTTTATCTTTTGAAAAGTTTTTTCTTTAAAATATAATTAAACATGCATATATTGATATATTTTTATATAACATAATAAAATGTTTAAAAATAGTAGAAAGTTACTATATATGTGAAAACTTATTTTTTTGTGTGATTATATATTGGTGGTATATAAAAAATATGAGATATGTTGATCGGTTTGTTTTGTATGTAAAATATAAAATTTATATATATATTTTTAGAGGTTGGTATGATGTTCAGGTTCAAATCCGTCTTAATTTTTGATTTTTTAATATGTAATAATATGTAAATTACAATTATATATTAGAAAAATAGAAACTGAAACGTAGTAGATAAATATCGATGTAGGGTTTTGATTTTGAGATGTCTTGATAGTTTTATTTTGTTGTAAATAATGATATTATATAATTTGTATATGTGCTAATTTTTTTGTAACAGTTTGTCTTATTTTTGTTTTTAATCATTTATGTTGATGATATGACTGTTTACGGACACGTCTTTAGTATTTTGAGTGTCTTTTCATAAATAAATAAATAATTCTCGTTTTCTAGCTATGTCATATCTTTGAAATTTGTTTGTTTTGTTTTGACAATACTAAAGAGAAATAAAGTTATAAAAAACAACACGAATTAAAAACAGTATGAGTAATTTATTTTTTGATAGTATTACATTTGGGCTTCTTATCCATGAGCTTAATATAAAGAATTTTTGCTGTAAGAAAAATTGAATTTAATAAAACATAAGTACACAAATGTTTTAAAAACTAAAAAGATTGTTACAATTGTAAGACAATATGAGTAATTTTTTTTCCAAACCCGTAATAATCTCATCAACCATGTGTTTCGTCAATCCCTTCTCTCACTTTTTGGTAAAGCTTTATGAAATTCACAATTCACGGTGGTTTGAGTTGGTTAAGGTATAATTTTATATAGTGTCATTTAATATAAGTTACAACTCTATTTTGGTTTTCTGATTTGTCTTGCCTTCATCTGAAATATCTTGAGTTTTTCCTAGGAAGCATGTATTTTATATGGTGACAAACCATTTTCCGTGTTATTTTGTTCCTATTTATTCATCCGGAGCTTTATGTAAATTTGTTATAATCCAATAATTTCTCAATTGTTTTTTTTTAATATTTTGGTTACAGCTCCATGGTCATCGAGTTCTAGTCTAGTAAATTGGGTCAAGGCATCTTGAACACATCGAGCTGCTTCTGCACCTTCTTAGACACCAAACGTTCGTAGAAATCTATTGTTCATATTAAACAATGAAATCTATTATAGAAAAAAGAAAAACGTACGTAAGACAAAACTTTGTAAGAAAACGAAAAAAGATTACTTTCGATTCAAGCAGTGCTTTATGTCTTTGCAACTCAGCCACCTCTTTTGCTTGTTCATCTTTTACCTTTTGCGATTTTTCCAAATCACGGTACTTAGCTTCAGCCTCTTAATTCATATATTTGACTGTGAAATTTGTTTTACAAAAACACCCAACAAATAACTTGAAATAACCGGAGAGATGCAGTTTCCCCAAATCGTAGAAGTGATCGTAGAACACACCGGCCTGAGTTGAGTATGTTGTTTGGATAGCTCCTTTACGGTGTTGCGAAACCAATGAAACCAATGAAGCCATCCGATTATATCTTTCATAACAAAACAAAGAGATCAATGTGTCTAAATCACGAATTTTGCTTATGTTTATATAAAAATATATGAACAAATATTTATTTCTTCAACAACAGCATGAAAAGGAAAATAAAATACTGTAACTATTTAAAGTACATTTTCTCCTTCATCTATGAAAAGGAAAATAAAAAACTATTTAAAGTACCTTTTCTCCCTCAAACCCTAGCTAAAAATATAAACTTAGAAAATCAGTTTAACATCAAATCTGAGAAAAAAGGATATGTGACGATTGCATACGTAAATTGCTTTCTTTTTCGACCTAAATAAACATATTGCAAACTATATGAAACAAAAGACAGAGAAAAGCATCAATGACGATGAGGAAAATTTGAGAGAGATGAAAACTATTTATTTATAAGTGAAACATATCTAGAGCTCCTAATTATTTTTATTAACATTTTTTAATTTGTAATAAGATCAAGAAAATTTGGAAAGATATTCGCATTAAAAATATTAGATAAGATTTAACTAATTTATTGGATATTCCGTTTTCATTCAAAACTAAATTTTATTTATAAGATTAATTCCATAAACTTAGGAATCAAATCAGTTAAAAGGAAAAAAAACAGATTTTTTTTTTGATACGTCGTACTACTTTGTAGAAGAAAAAAAACTAAGTAGACTTCCAGAGATAAATCTATATAGATTACTTTTCTGTGAAATAAATTAGGGTTTTCTCATTGTCACACCCCGCGACGAGAAAGAGAAGTAAGAAGTAAAGAGGGAAGAGGGTTTAGGTACTGGGAATAATATCTCACATCTATGGGTTTCTGAAGTTTTTGGTCTTTTTTGTGGGATATTATGCACAATAATTGGCATCTACCAATAACTCTTCCAGAAACCGAAGGTTATCAGAGAATCGAAAATAGAATATGTGATTTGCCGGACGATTTGCTCTTGCGGATCTTGGACTTCGTCCCGACGAAAGAAGCAGTCGCCACTGCATTCTTGTCTAAACGATGGCGTCATGTCTGGACGATGTTGCCTGAACTCACCTTCAAAGACGAAGGCAGCGAGAGCCTTGGGTGGTTTATTGAGGAGTCATTGAAACTCCACAAGGCGCCGAAACTAGAAAGCTTGATTGTCGAACTCGGTCCACGTTGTCTTGTTAACGTAGATGTCGGCAAGTGGGTTGAGAACGCAGTTAATCGCGGTGTGGAATACTTACAGTTCTACCTCCGCTGGTCCGCAGAGCCCACAAGCTTTCCTAAGAGCCTCTACACATGCGAAACGCTCGTTAGGTTAACTCTATCAAACAAGATCCTTGTGGATGTTTCTTCCCTGGCTCGCCTACCATCTCTCTTAGCTTTGAGACTCCTCTGTGTGGTGTATAAAGACGAAGACTCTCTTGTTAGGCTTTTATCAAGTTCCCCTGTTCTCCAGCATCTGACGGTCGAAAGACATAAGGATGACAACGTGAATTTTTTTACCGTGAATGTGTCTTCCTTACAAACATTATTTTATTCCTGGGAGGATGAGGATGAGGATGAGGATGAGGATGAGGATGAGGATGAGGATGAGGATGAGGATGAGGATGAGGATGAGGATGAGGATGAGGATGAGGATGATGATGAGGAAGATGATGATGTCATTGGGTCGTTGGTAATCGATTCCCCTGCATTAACAAATTTGGACTTATATGACGTTTGGGAAGACTGTTTGATAGAGAACATGCCTTGCCTTGATGTGTCATGGATCAGCTTTGTTCATAACCCCGACGAAAATTTTCTGAGATCTCTTTCTTCTGTCAAACATCTCCACTTGTCTTTGACCGAATCCATGGTAGCGATTACATATATATCCATGGCCCTCTCTTTGTTTCTTGTTGCTTTGTCAACTAATGCTGTTTTTTTTTTTTTTATATCACCAGGTTGCATGCTGTAACGCAATTCAGTTCTCTCGGCTCATAGAGTTTAGATTTTTTCCATATATTTCAGTAGATTGGTTGGAACCGTTTATGTTTTTGCTTCAAAATTCTCCTAAACTGAAAACTCTTACCATCGTGACAGTAAGTACCCTCCTCCCTTAAAGCATGCGCATCTAGTGTCGATGAACTTCATTTTAAAGTATATGTACTGATGTCAGGTTCCCGGGGGCCTCCTACCTTCTTGGAACCAGCCAAGTTCAATTCCCGAATGCTTGTCGTCTCATCTAGAGATCTTTCGGTGGAGCTACTATGAAGGAAGGGAAGATGAGAAACAACTAGTGTCATACATTCTCGCTAACTCAAAGTGTTTAAAGACTGTAGAGATCTTCATAGAAACATGCAATCTTGAAGAGAAACGAAAGGAGACAGAATATATGCCTAGGATTTCGACATCATCTCGGCTTCTATTTCCCACTACTGAATTAACGGAAGAACTGCCTCTTCAGACGATTGTTAATAATTACTACTAATCTATATGTTTAATTACTCAAGCTTATCATATAATGATTTCATTTAGTTATGATTATTCGGTTATACATTTGAGCTCACCAATATAGTTTCATTATACAGTATATAGTGAGAAAAACAACACCGCAAAAAAAAAAAAAAAAAACTTTTCTACAAGACTGGTTCAAATTCTTGGGTGACATCATATCATAGAAAAATCTAGAGATGATTATATGAAAATTTATTACTGCATGTAGATTTTATTAACATCCTCTATATAATAATTGAGAATCATTTTTAGAAAGTACTATTATTTTTTAAAAAGTACTATTATTTTTTAAATTATTTATCGTAGTGTCATTTTACTGATGTGTTATCACCACATTTATTCTCACAAATTATTTTTAATTTTTTTTTTCATATCATGTACAAATAAAAAAAAAGTTGTTTTTGGGGGATCGAACTTAAAGACATCAAAAGACATCATAATCAGCACACAACCAATTTCACAAATATATTTCGTATGTTTCTCAATCAATTTATTTTATATATCTCGAAAAAACGTATTTCCATAAACTAATAAACTAATGACATTATATGTCATTATCCACCTTTATTTTTTATATAATCAGAAATTTATATAAAAAAATATTATGAATCATTCATTTTTTTAAACGAATAAATCAATAATTTTATATAAAATAATTTAATGAAATAAAATTTATAAAGAATTTATGATATACATCATATTACACACTACTTTTTAAGAAAATACAAGAAAATATTTTTAAAGCAAATATTTTTTTTGTACAAAGTGTAATTTTAATAAGTAATGAAAATTTCATATCATGTGCAAATATTTTTGAACCAAATATGACCCTATTTAAACAAATCCTATTTAGATCAGTTTACTCTCATGCGAAATTAGAGTTTGTAGAAAGTCTTCATATTTAAACAATGTTAATCTAATCTAGCCTATGAACAATATCCAGCCCAATGTAAAGATTGCTTCGTTAAACATTATTCCATATTATAAAAATCAAATTTTAGGAGCTAAAGTTGAGTAAAAATATATATTTTGGTGCACACGTTTGTGTCTGTTCGACCAACTTCAATTACAAAGACCATCTCAATTCTTTCCCTTTTGTCTTTCATGTAATTTTTTTCTTTTACTAATATCCTCTGTTTCCTTTCACATTACCATGTCTCTGTCCTCTGTTTCTTCTTCCCATTTTCCCTCTGTTGATTTACTTTTCTGCCTTCATCGAGATTTATAGCCTCACATAGTTGCTTCAGCAGACAGGATTTCAGTTTATTTGTTCGCATGAAAGTTTTTTTCTTTCTCTGATTCTCTCTAATGGGCAATTGCTTTGGTTCTTCTGCAAAAGTAGATAGCAGGGAAAGTCCTTATCGTGGTATGTAACAAGACACCTCTTCTCTCCTCTCTCAAATTCAAAATCATTTTTTGTTTGTTGTCGCTAATTACGAGTCTTGATCAACTGAGTTGAGACGTCTTTGATTAGAGAAACTGTTGGTCATCAAGATCCTCAAGAATCTATGCCAAACCGAGCCAATCGTCCCGGTTTTCAAGCCTAACAATACCATCATCATCTTACAACGATGACAGGAGTTCCACGTCTCTTCCAACACCGAGGAGTGAAGGAGAGCTCTTAGCCTGTCTCTTATACACATCTAGATGTGTATAAGAGACAGGTATACGAGTACATGCCAAAGGGAAGCTTAGAAAATCATCTCTTCAGACGTAAGTAAACTTGTCCCACAAGTCAGATCTATTGTCTCAAATGATCTTGGAGTCCCTTTAAAAAAATTAATATTAAATTAATATTTGATGTTGTAAAACATACTTATAGAAATTAGTGGCCCAAATTTATGTACAAACTCAACAAATCATTAGTTAGAAAATATGATGTTGAAATCGAAGTCTGGTTACATTGTGTAGGTGGGGCAGAGCCGATTCCGTGGAAAACAAGGATGAAAGTGGCGATTAGTGCGGCGAGAGGGCTTGCTTTCCTTCACGATGCCCAACCCTTAAGCAGGAGTTCAATGCAAAGTTGTCTGACTTTGGATTGGCAAAAGAAGGACCAACAGGAGACAGAACACACGTATCAACCCAAGTGATGGGAACTCAAGGCTATGCAGCCCCTGAATACGTCGCCACGGGTCGAATAACAGCCAAAAGAGATGTCTACAGCTTCGGTGTGGTCTTGCTCGAGGTACTGTCGGGACGTCCAAGAGGCTAAGTATGTCGGGACGTCGAAAAAAATAATGAGTCGGATCCTATCGATTTGAAGAGATATTATATTTTGCAAGATTAATCGCGAGTAGAGTTTGAGCACTCAACCTCCATTGATTTCGAGCCGCTCTGCTGACGACGCTGGTCAAGATCAAGCAGGTTCTATCTCTCTTCCTTCTCATCAATGATCTGTACTTGATTTGATTCACTTGAATTTTGTCCTTTCCTTGCTCAAGCATGATTTTGCTGTTGGTATTGTTTATGGATTTGATTCACCTGTCAATATTTTTTTCGACTTGAAATTTTGCTTTTTCACCATATTCAATAGAATTAATATTTTTGGGAATATTTTTGATTTAGTTCGCAGATTGTTATGGGTATTTTAATTTTTTAAGTCGTTCATAGACTGGATCTATGCGTCTGGGTATATTGTTGATTTTGTTCACCATGTTCTTGTGCATCATAGAATTTTTGGTTGGCTTTTTGGAAATTACTAAGCTTTTGATCATATTATGTTTCTAGACAGTTGTCCACAAGAAGAACGTCCACACATACTTGTTCATAAAACAATGTCCACACACTCGGTGTCTAACTAACAATCAATTGCATTTGCTTCACCAAAATTTGTTTTGATGCTGTTCTAAAATGTCTTCCAAGCGCAACCTATTTGTTGTCTAAGTAAAGATATTCGCTTTTCTACACTAAAATTTGTTTTGATGATGTTATTGACAGTAGTAGTGGACACTCTCTTATGGATACACACTCATGGGACACCGGATGAACACACTCTCATGGACACACCACATGGATACACTCTCATGGACACACCGCATGGACGCAATCTCACGAAGCACATATGTTTATGTACATCATGGTTTATGATAAAACGAGTTTGTATGGACATGTTAACATGGATACAATCGCATGGAGATGTCGCATTGACATGTTTGGATGGACACATGATCATGGACACATTTGGATGGACATCATGGACACGTATGGATGAAAAATGATCATGCACATTTTTTTTATCACAGTCTTGATCTTGAGCTTCTATTGTTCTTTCTATTGTTATGTCGTGGATGCATCATCGTGGATGCTTGTGTCTGGATGATAATATGTGGACAATCATGTGTGTATACTATCCACTAATCGTATGTTCCGAGGTTTTGCTTTGATTTTCTCTTTTGACATTATTTGCCTTTGGTGTCTAGCAACCATTGAAATCATGGAACGAGAGACAAACATAAAGCTCTTGCTTATCTTGACAAGTTTATCAGGTGATTTTTGGGTTGTACCAATCTCTTTCAATAACATATTCACAAAGATAAGCAAATAGAATTTTAGTATAAAAAAAATATTTTAACTTGTTACCCTTTCCAAACAATTGATGAGAAGAACATAATGAGATAACCAAGTTCAACAAAAGAACACATAATTCACACTTCCATATAAATGTCTTTACCATAAATGATTTTATTTTCAAGAAAGTGAGTACTTCGAAGCAAATACTTTTATAAACTACTTTCTATCTCCAATTGAGATTTTTTTGAATCTCACCTACGATATAGTATAAGAAGAAATTCTAACTTCATCGTATACTAAACACCATCAATCTTTAATCATCTTCTTAGGCTTCTCAATCTGGTTTGTTGTCCACCGCACACTATCCATTGCATATTATCCATTGAAAGGTCTCCATATCAAATATTGTAATGTATTGTGTGGATAGAAGATGTTGGATGTACATATGTGAACAATCTGCATCACAACAAGAGAAATCTAAAAAATCCAAAGAAAATCATGTCTCAAATAGCGAGATTGGATAAATGGGAAAAAAACACAAAGAGATATGAACTAGCCATTCCATATTTTAGACAGCCAACTATCGCCTCCACGAATCAAGATTTGGGACCTAAAGCCTCCAAATAAACAAAATGAGCATTCTAACCACCTAATCGTAAACTGTAACCATCGATTGTATCTACGAAAACGTGAACATCTACATAGACATAGGCATAGCAAAATACAACGCCCCATGGATGCGCACACATGAACAAATTCACAAATATGGTGGACAAAGTAGCATGGACATGAGTGATGCACATAATCGCACACTAAAGTGGAAAATATTTACCTTCCATGGCAGAGACTACAACTGTGGTGGTTGCTCTAGATCTGGTGGTTGTTGTAGATCTGGGTTTTGGGAATTCGATATAGTCGGCCATTGAATCTGTACATTCTCTGCAAATCGGAAATGACAAAACACTAGACATCGCCAATGAGAGAGAACCGAGACCCTTAGATCCATCTTCAAGGAAGTTATCGGTTGTCTCCTTCTCCATCTCCGCCACCGGAGAAGAGCTCGCTCAGCTTCTGCATCTCGACTATTGCAACTTTTACTCCGATGATCGCCTATTTCAATACTCCGATTTCCAAAAAAATCGACTCACTTTTGTTTTTTAGGATTTCGTCGGAACAAATAGCTTTTGTGGCGGTGGTGATTAGGTTTTTTTTTCTGTTTCAGTAACAAATAGCTTTTTACTCTACCGTAAATAAAAGGCACAAAGATTAAAAAATAATGGGAAGGGTAAGATAAGGAGAGTTGTGTCTTTTCACTTACTGAAAGTGCCCTCGCGAGTGAAGAGAATGCGAAAGGCAGCTTCGAGTTGGGCTTTCGGGAGAGTGGTTTGGGCTAACTATGAGCAAGCGAGACCGGATCTGTGGTGGACTCAAAGAGTGCTCGTGTCAAGGAAGCCTCCGGAACAATGGTGGTATGTGAAGCTTCCTACCGACGCTAAGAAACTGTGATGATGTGGCAAGAGATCCCGCCTAAACCCCGAAATTGAATTTCATCACCTCTCTCTCTCTCTCGCTCTCGCTCTCTCTCACTGGAATCGTTACAAATCACCAACAAGTATCCCTTTTACTTCCTCTCGCGCTCTCTGTCTCTCCATTTCCAAACCCTAGGATCTTCGTCTAGGTAAAATTTCATTCCCTTTTCTCGTTGATTTCCTCGATTTTCTTGTCAAAAAATCCTCTTGCTTAGAACCAAATCATCTCTCCGCTTAGAACCGAATCATCTCTCCGCTCAGTGTTTCGTATTCGCTAGGGACCTGGTTAGTTTTACTTTCAGGATGATACTTGGCTTAATAGGTTCTTTGATAATGAGAGTGTTTTTACTTATGATTCTTAGCTGTTGGCGAGTTTACCTATGTTTCTCGCTTTTTGGTTTGTTTTGTGTTGACAGCTTCGCTTCTGTGGCTTAAGCGTTATGTTTCTTGTGAGGATATTTGTTGATGGGCTGAGAATTGAACCCTCCACAAAAGGAAATATAACAAACACTTTAGACCACTATAATCTCATCTTCTACCTGAAATAAAAGCATAAACCATCATAAGGTTTTCATAAAAAAGAGCAAAAGTTTCAAATGCATTTCAATAGGCTCACGAATAACAAGATAATTATGTTAATCATTGTTCATCATCAAACTCATCAACCTTTTACAGATTTTAATTGTGTTTTTATTCATGTGCAATATTTGTTCAGCCAAAAGAAAATTATTTGTTGAAAGACAAGAGAAGATATTAGAATCAACCAGCTAAGCTATTATAATCGTGATACTGGTAATTGGTTATTTGGAAGGTTATATTTATGTTTATGATTATATACTAATCACATGTTCTTGTGTATTCAGGAAATATTGCTAAGTGTGGTTGATGAATCCGAGGGATCTGATGGACTTAAGACATCCACTGGCTTATTAGTGTTCTTGTAAGTATTGCCGCATATATTCTTAAGTTTCATGTGTTCAGTAAAACTTTCTTGTGGTAAAATATGTTGAGTCTTTTGTCTTTAAGGAATGAATTTCTTAACACATATACGAGACCGAAGCCGAAGGGGAAAGGACCAAAATTGCTGATGTTTTGATTGGCGAAAAGCTGAAAGAATGAGAAAACATGACGACATAGGAGAAGGATCCTTAACGTGCCAAGGCTGAGAAGATTATGGTGGAGTATGATATTAACATATTCTAGGTTGGTTTGATCCTTCCAAGAAACAGGTTGGTTGGTTCTTTTAGTTTATTTACATCACTAACATGCAACTCATAATAGGCTATCAACGGGTGATAAAATGTTGTCTTGGAATGTGGGAGCTCACGTGTCATGCGTTTTTTGCCAGGAGTTAGTGGAAACACGCAACCACCTCTTCTTTATCTGCAGATATTCGGCAGAGATATGGTCTGGCCTAACCCAGAAATTACTTGCTTCAGATTTTACAATATTTTGGGATAGAATACAAGAGCTTCTTCAAGACGAAACACGAGATAAGTTACTCTTGTTCCTCTTGCGTTACGTCTTTCAGCTCACTTTGTATACAATTTGGAGGGAAAGAAATGCAAGAAAATATGGCCAAGATCCTACGATTTCGTCTCGACAGATTAAGCTCATCGATAAACAAGTTCGGAACCGATTTTCAACCATACGAAGCATGGGAGACGCAAGATACGAAAAAGGCATGAAGACTTGGTTTGCAACAAGATAATTTTTGTAAAATTTCTATCTTTCTATCTATATCTCTAAGTTTATTTTCATAAGATGTTCTCAAACAAGGTGCATTTATTGTAAAAACGTTTTTTTGGGTTGAATTAATTTTACGTTCATTCAAAAAAAAACATATAAATATAAGCTTTAATATTAACTCCTATTTAAATATGCAGGAGAGCAACAAGGACGCTGACTAAGAAGTGATATTGGTAGCATAATGTAGAAAGGCTGCAAGGATCTCTCGGATGCTTAAATCTCTCTTTCTTTTTCTCTTAAAATGGGTCTTTTTACTCTTTTGTTTCGTTTTAGTAAACTATATACCAGTATATCCCACTGAATCCACGGGTTACAGCAAAAGTAATATAGAATTTGAACGAAAGATTTACAGGTCGATGTATAGCGTTTTCGTGTCTTGGTAACTAAATCTATGTTTTACTTGCATACAGAAAAATGTTAGATTACAATTCTATTATTTTAAAGTCATTAATGTGTACATATAGCATCGATAATATAAATTTACGCCCACATTCTTTTGGAGGTATAAATATTGATCCACAATATTTAAGACATTCCCAAGCACTTGACCAATTTTCTTAAAGCATCATCGAATCCAATATATTTTATTTTATTTTATAAAACGTATGTGAGAGCAGAGCCGGGCCTGACCCAATACATGTGAAACATGGATATAGGGTCTCAGTTTTTTTAAAAAAAATTAGGGCCCAATTTGTTTTTTTATATTTGTTTTGAAGAGAAAATATTCAGAAAAATATAGGATTTATTTTAAAAAACACAATAAAATCTTAAATATATTTTTATTGATAAGAAAGAATTAAAAAAAATGACTACGAACACCACAATATTTCAGATTTGATAAATTTTTATTAAATTTCAGGATATTGTAGCAAAAAATTTGGTAAATTTAAATTTATTTTAAACAATTTGATATTTTTATGTATTATGTAGGGTCCCGATTTTTTATTTCGTATCGGACCTTCAATATCTCAGGCACGGCTCTGTGTGAGAGTTGAGAAACAAGATTAAACACATATACACCATGCGCGGGTTAGAATTTAGTTGTTTAGTTAATACAAGCAACACTCAATAAAACCCTTAATAAGTAAATAAAAAAATCGCTAAAACCCAACATAAATTTCGAGAAAAAATAAAGGATTAAACCCTTGTCCTCTCAACCTCTGCGCGGCTGCTCTCTCTCTCTTTCTCAAACTCATCTCAAGGCAAAAGCCAGCTTCTCCAAATTTCTTCTTTAGAACAACCTCGCTTTCGCATCCCTCTGTGTGTTGATTTCTTTTCCATAGGTCTGTGTCGAGGAAACGCAGAGAGAGACCTCGGGGTCGAATCGTTGTCGAAACCCTAACAGTTTCGAGCCGTGATCATGGCGACTCCGGCTGATTCTCGAGCTGTCAAGTCGCTCAACAACTCCCAGGGAAGAAAGAGATTTGTGGTTCGTCTTCTTCTCGTTTTGCTTCTTGTATTTACCGCTTCTGAAAATTCTCTGACAAGTGTTTTGAGTTTATCTTCTTTGGTGCTCTCTAATTATGATTTTGTTACTTTTGGATGTGCAGTTCAAGAATCTCCTTGAGAGAACGAATGACATTGAAAACAAAGTCCTCAATGTCTTTAGGAGCCTCGATAAGGTGAAGGATGAGCCTTCACAGGGTTCCACGTTTCTCAAGGATTGCCTCGTGGAATTGAGGGTATGTTCTTGATCATGTTACCTTATAGTTTCTTTCTAGAAGTTTCAATCTTTCTTCTTCTTCTTCTTCTTCTTGTCTTGTAGTGTTGTATCCTACTTGATATGCTGGTTTCATCTTAAGAACTCTAAAGAAAATTCAGCTATAGTCTTTAGTTTTAACTCTGCTTCGTTATCTGCAAGAAGCTCATTTACGATGGGGTTGAATGATGATAAATATCACACTCAGTATATATATTTTAGAGAGAGATTAAATTTGGTTCATTTGGTTGGTTAAATGCAGGAACTGAATACAGCAGCAGATTTTATTTCATTTTATGAAGAAATGTTGCCCTTTGTTCAGACTCTGCCGTTGGTTATCTCGCAAAAAGAATTGATCTTCTCAAAACTTGTCTCTGGATTACAGTTGAAAGCAAGATTCTCTCTGGAAGCCTTTCTCAGGTTTTGCTATCTTCCCACTCAATTCTTTAATCTCGTGAAAGGAGCTAAGATTGTGGTTGCTAACTTTTTTTTTCACTTTTCCATTTCTGAGAGCATGCACTTGTATAATCTTTTTATGAGTAGAATTATAAAGATTTTTTTTTGTTGCTCAGGTTGATTGCTGCTTTATCAAGAGATCTCTTGGAGGACTTTATTCCGTGAGTATTTTTCATAATTTTTTTCATTCTTTTCAGCTGCACAATACTCTTTTTTGTGGTTTTTGAAAGTTCTTAGGATAATAACTCTAAGTTCACAGTCAGTGTTTGCAGCCTTATTCCAAATTGTGCCTAGCATACTCTGAAGAGTGAGAACAGAGTAATGTAATGATATAACTTAGTGGAAACAGAGTACTTCATGGAACACTGGAAAATCTAGTTTTTTTTTCACATCCGTGAACTTATTTAGTTACCACCCATAATGCATTGCTTACAAAATGTTATACAAAATTTTGTGTTTCTCCTCCTTCTCTTGCATTTGAATATATTGATCCTATGGCCAGAACAGGTCACTTACTTAAATTTATATCTCTGTTGTCTCACATGTATACGAGAGAGAGTGCTAGACCACTAGGAAGTTAAAACTCCTTGACTGATATTTGGCAGATTGTTTTGACTTTCTTCTTAGGGTCAACCACCCGAGCTTCACTTGTTGTCTCTTTGATCAGTTATTCAGTTCTTGTCTATATATTTTCTAACCAGTTGATTTTGTATATTTCTTTTCTAGCTTCCTTCCACGGTTTGTTAAATCTTTAGTGTCTCTCCTGAAAAATGGTGGTCAGAAAGAGCCAGAGATTATTGAGCAGGTTTTTGCTCTTGTATAACATATTTTGCACTCATGAAATACTATAAAAATTTATCTCTCTGAAATTTGGTCCTTTCCTTTCATGCAGATAATGTTAGCATGGTCGTGCATAGTGAGGGACCTGCAGAAGTATCTCATATGCGACATCGAAGGTATTCTCAGGTAAGTACAGAATTACATCGACGAAATGTTTATGATTAGGTCATTTTGGTTGGTGAAATCCGTTTTTTTTTAATACCATTTTGTTCTTTGATGTAGGGATACATTGGAGCTGAGGTATTACCCCGAAGAGTGTATCAACAAACTTATGTCACCTTCGATGTCATTTTTGTTGAGGACTGCACGTGATGAGCAACTCCAAATAGGTGATGAATTGATTTTTCAGTTCTTTTTGGTTTGCATGTCTATTTTAGGGACAGCCCAGTTGATTCTTCTCTCATGAACATTTTACAGGGATCAAGAAAATCCTTTCTGAAGTTGCAGATCCACTGAAAAGATGTGGAGGAGTCAGTCTACTGTATCATGTTATGAGGGGTACCTCTGTGAGTCTCCATTCCAAAGCTGGGCAGGTTTTGAGGTTCTTGCTGAAAGAACCAATATTGTCCTTTTGTGATAACCTTCCTCAGGGCAAGTCCTCTTTTCTAAGCATATGTTAGAATATTTTATCTAAAAAGTCTAGTGTGTTTTAAACATGGTATCGTATCCCATTGCAGGTTCTGGTAGTACAGTAGAAGCTGTGAGTTCAGCTTTGCAAAGACTATGCGAGGATTTTAAAGCAAAAGAGTTAAGTGTTATGTGGAACTGCTTGTATAAAGAAACAGAAGAATCAATCAAAAACAAGAACTCAGCTCATTTGACCCGGCTCTTGACTGTGCTTACTTCAGCTGTTAGGGTTGAGAAAGGTCTCAAGGTTTATGGTGAGCTATTTCTTTTAAAAACACACATTTTGCATGATCGTGTGGGCCAATTTTAATTCCTTGTCAATGTGTGACAGATTACCCATGTTTGGTTGGACTCCTGAACCAGATTGTGCCAACTTTGGTGGATTCCTCTGATATTCTCGATAAAGTACTGGCACTGATGTTATGCACCATTGATAGACTCAGTGATGTCAATGAAATGGAATCCATTGCGAAGCAATGGTCCCCCATTTTTTCGTTGAAAAGTTCAAGGTATCTTGTAATACAAGTCATCTATATTCCTTTTTTTTATTTCCCATATGATTGGTCATGCAATCTTTGCAGTTTGCTGAGTTTTTTGCGGGAGTTGATAGAGAAGGATGAATTAATAGTGAAAGCCTTTACAAGTAATATATTAAGGCAAGTCTCTTTTTCATTTACCTCTTTAAAAAATCTGCCTACTCTTTTATCTCTTTAGTGACTGAATTTATTATGTCTTGCAGTTGGATCAACAATATGATTTTTGGGTCTACGGAGGAGGTTATTCCTCTGTTACTATCATTTTGTAAGAAGCAGAAAACAAGTCACGACAGGGTAAGAATCATAGATGGAACAGTCGAGAGAATTCATGAGTTCTTGGAAGAGAAAATCAAGAAAACTCAAACGAATATAGAGAATGCAGGATTAGCTCAAATCGATGAGGCTGAGTTTGCTGCTGTTTGTGGAGCTGTCAATTGTTTTCCGTATTTTAAAGTGGATTCATCATTACTGATTTGCTTTAAGAATACTCTCAAACAGCACTTGGCAGCCTCAGTTTGTAAGTTTTTTCCCATGCCACATCAACATTATACTCCTGTTCTTGATCACGGTCTTGGGTTTTTTACAAGTCATCATAACTTTTTTTTTCAGTAAACACTTCTAGTGATCCAGAGTTGATGTGGCAGAGCTTACTTGGTACTGCCTTGAAGTCATGTCACAAACTCTTTTCTCCTGTAAGGATCAACCACAGTGATGTAGAGGAAGCTTTGTTTCTTGCTAAACAGTACAAGTCATGTGTACAAGTGCTGTCTGCTGTGGCTGACTATTTGGATTTTGCGGACAGGTGAGTATTTGTATGTTTTTGTTTGTTTGTGGTTATTCAGTTATTTCTCCATGTTTTTGATTGATGACTCTGTGATGGTAAAAACTGATCCATTGTAATTCGCAGGCCTGTGTTAGCAAATGATGGTAGCTCTAATGCATATCCAGAACTTGAAGCAGATAAGGTCGAAGATGCTTTCAACATCTTTTCTGAAAATTTGCGTCACTCAGACAAAGACATCCGTCTTCTGACTCTAAGGATCCTGTGCCATTTCGAGGATCTGTCTTGTAATCAATCTTTTGAAGAGCATCCTCCTAAGAAGAAACTGAAAACTAACGTGGTTCACAAGTCTCTTCCTAAAGCGAATGTGAGTAGCAACTACATGACGGTTACCTCTGCGCTCTATTTGTCACAACTAAATGACTAATACGATTCTTTCTTTCAAATTACCACAGGTTCTTCAGTTATTGAAAACAGTGGAAGAGTCTCTTCTTACAGTATCGACTGAAATGGAGTCGCGCAGATCGATTACTAGCATACAAACGGATCTCTCTGATGGCAGGATGCATGAGGCATATGTGCCTCTTGTATTCAATGGAACTATAGGAATATTTCATAATCGATTTTCCAGAATATGGGAGCCAGCATCTCAGTGCCTTGCGGTTCTTATGAAGAAGCACACAGGAGCGGTGTGGAATGATTTTGTTCGTTATTTAGGTCAGTGCCAACTAAATTTTGAAGCATTCCACAATCATAGCGAGAATGAAAACTACAGCATTTCACAGAAGCATACTGGTAGGGTTTTTCCGCTATTTTCAGTAAAAAAGAAACTATTATTTGTTCTTTCCATATATCATTTGCCAATATTTTGCATCTCTATATTATTTCTTTCTTCTCTTCTTTACAGTTCTGATGTTTGTCTTTTCAATCTACAGATACTGGAGAAGTAGTATCTCTGTTACTCAAGACCTTACAAAAAGTTCCCACTGTTGCTCAGTCTCGAGCCTCTGATATTCTCCCTTTGTTATTGAAATTTATGGGATACAAGAGCGAAGATCCTTTGAGGTAAATCATGCCTCTATATCTTTTGTTCTCAAAGAGTAATTTAGTTCTTCTGTTGTCTTCATCATCAAGTCTTTCTCTCTATTTTTCAGGGTCGGATTATTTAATGGCGAAGCTTGTAAAGGAGAGGAGTGGAAGGGGTTGTTTACACAATGGTTGACTTTGCTGAAGTTGATGAAGAATCCGAGATCGTCTCGTTTTAGTCAATTTGTAAACGACATTTTGCAGAACAGGTTTGGCGCCAATTTATTTTCTTGAAATATCTTGGGAGTAAGACAATTTCATTGACATCTCTATCTGCATTGTGTTCTTGTTCTTATGGAAATGTTTTAACCAGGTTCTTGGACGATAATGATGCTGAGATACAAATGAGTGTCCTAGAATGCCTTGTGTTGTGGAATGACTACTTACTCCCACACCGCAAGCGTTTGGAGAATTTGATCAGACCAAAAGAACTAAGAGAAGAGCTCGTGACCTGGAACTTCTCTAGGGACATTGAAGAAGCTCACAGATCTCATTTCATTTCTCTTGTAATCAGGATCCTTATGCCAAAAGTTAGGAATCTAAAGAACTCAGCTTCGCGTAAGGTATATTTATATTACATATAACTTTCTTTTTAGTTTACTTCATCTGGATCCTAATTTTGTTTTTGTTTTTGTTTTTCAGCATACAAGTATTCGTCACAGGGAGGCGGTTCTTGGCGTTATATCTCAGCTGGATGTTAATGAACTTGCCCTGTTCTTTGCCTTGTTGGTGAAGCCTTTGAACATCATATCAGAGGAAACAACGGACTTGTTTTGGAGCTCAGGCAAATGCTCTCTTGATTATTTCCAAAAGTCGAATGTCCCGAAATACTTCAACGTCGATACTATCTCGACCTTATCATGGAAGAAGAAATCTGGTTTTCTTCATGTCATACAACATGTACTTGAAGTCTTTGATGTATTCCATGTCCGACCATTTCTAGACTTTCTGATGGGATGTGTTGTCCGGCTATTGGTAAACTATGCTCCAAACATCGATGAAGAAAACAGCATTGATAAAGAGATTGTCTCAACGAATCACGACCAGGTAAAATGGTTATTGGTGTTGTTTAGGATTATCTATCCATAACAAAACATTGTTTTTCCGCCTATTCGTTAGTTTTTTGTCTGACACTTGTTTTTGTTTTTTTTTCTGTGTGTAGGCTGCTTTAAAGCAGTTTAAAGAGCTGAGATCCTTTTGTCTGAAGATTATAGCTCGTGTTCTTGAAAAGTACGAGGATTGTGATCTTGGCTCTGAGTTCTGGGACCTCTTCTTTTCAGCGGTGAATCCGTTAATCAAGAGTTTTAAGCAGGAGGGTTCGAGCAGTGAGAAACCAAGCTCATTGTTCTCATGCTTCTTGTCAATAAGTAAAAGCCGCAATCTCGTCACCTTCTTGTGTCGAGAAGAGTCTCTTGTTCCAGACATTTTCTCAATTCTAACAGTCACCACAGCTTCAGAAGCTATAAAGTCCTCTGCCTTGAGTTTCATAAAGAATCTGCTCAGTCTTGAGAATGACTTGGACGATGACGATGACCATATGATCAAAGGATTCTTGGATCCATATATAGAGGCACTGATTAACAGCTTGCATTCTCTTTTCCGTGAAGATATTTTGAAAAGGTAAGGCTTCTTGTGAGTAAACAGACTTTGGTTATTATCATTTTTTTTTCTTCTAAAGAGAAAGTGTTAATTATGATCAGGAAATCATTCAAGTATCATGGAGAAAGAGAGATTAAGATTCTTAAACTATTGTCGAAGCACATCCGAAATGAATCTCATGTTATGAAGTATTTGGATGTCTTGCTTTCTTTCTTGGATAAACGTGTGAAAGATTCTGGTATATACGGTTACTCGTTTCTTTTCTTGGTAACAATTATATAATATTCACGTCTCTTGTTTGTGTGTGACTTGACTTTCTTATTGTTTTTTGCAGATATTCATCGTGAGGCTTTGCTAGCCATTCAGGACATCACATCGTTGCTTGGGAGTGAGAGTACTAGCAAAATTATAGATACAGTCTCTCCTCTGCTTGTTGACGCTGATCTTGACGTTAGATTATGCATTTGTGATCTTCTTGAATCCCTTGCAAAAATCGACTTATCACTGGATCGTGTGGTAAGTAATCATATCTCCTTTTTGTTTTTGTTTTTGTTTTTGCATTTGAGATTTTAACAAACTATTGGTTGCGTAATCTTACAGGCGAAATGCGTCAGCGATATGAATGCAACTTCACCCATGGAAGTTGATGACCTTGACTATGAAAAGATAATTGATGCTTACGGGAAGATTGATGCGGATTTCTTTAACAAATCCTCGGAGCAGCACATGATGATCATTCTCTCACAGAGTTTATACAACATTTCATCAGGAGAAGTTACGTTAAAGTATTGCGCACGTAACCTCTTGTGCACTTTCATCGAGTTTTCAGCCTCGATACTTTGGCAAGAGGCTTCAGCTCGCTCTGACATTGGCAAAGAGGTTTCAAGATCTGTTTCAAGCTGGACAGGAGATCGTGTGTTGTGGATTATGAATAAGTTTATTCTGAAACACATTGGAGATGCAGTAAACCGAGGAATTTCTAGTGGAAAGGTACAGTGACCCCCTTTTCTAAGATGGATACTCGTGGCTCTCTTCTTCTGCATTAGAGATTCTTAAGAAACGAATAATTCTGCTGCAGGAGGAGATTATTTTGATACGCAAAATGGTGACGGAACTTCCAGATTCAGGGAATCTTGCTGCATTCAGACCTTTATGCTCTGAAAACGATGAAGTTGATTTCTTTAAAAACGTCTTTAGCATTCAGGTAAGTCATTTTTATTATATTGACTCCTTCTGTCACAGTTTGTATTTGTGTTGTGGTGAGAGGATGAAGTAGCTTATAGCTTAGGAAAGATGATAGAAAAACTGTTACGTTTCCTGCAACTAACGGCGTTGCCTTTATCAACCAGAAACAACAACAAACCAAGAGCAAGAATGGATTGAAGCTCTGGCACACCACACGCTCAAGAACAGTTTGAGAGAGCAAAGTAAAAAACAGAGTAAAGAAGAAGAAGGAGCACACAACAAGATTTAACGAGTTCACGCCCAACTCGGGTCGCTACGTCTCGCCGGGATTTTCTTCCCGGAATCCACTAGATCACAAGGTGTTTACAGAGATCCGAAACCCTCCCCAAAACTCTCTTACAAGATGTTTTCTCTGGTTTCTCTCTAGCCCTTGCATTCCCCAAGAACAAACAATAAAGTTTATGCCTTAGTATGTTCTTACTTCTCTCCTCTTATTTCTCACTACTCCACTCTCTCTCTTAATCGATGTTAAGCTTATATGTAAACTCCATCTTGGACTAGCGTGTACGAGCAGACAACCTCGAATGATGCTTCCCAAGCTGTTTGTATAATCACCAAGACCAAGGCCCTTAATTTAATAACAAACAACCCATGCTTCTTTGTTTAATGACAGAAGCAAATGCCCATACGGAAGTGCTCCCATTAATGCTGAATCACCTGAGTTCACCTTTAGTTAACATTACTTTCGCCCCACGCTTAATCCTTTTGTTTCTTGTGTCTTGAGCTTCATTACTATATTTTAACAAAAACCTTAACAGTGACTTATTTCTTTTGAATGTCTTGTAGGCACAACGTAGAGCAAAGGCGATTAAACGTTTCGCGAAGGTGATCAAAGATAGCAGTGTGCCTGAGGTGATCTCTTTGCGTCTCTTAGATTCTTTGAATACTAATTTTGTCCTTTCAATGGAATTATGACCAATTGCTGTTTGGGGTTGCAGGGCGTAGTGAGAAAACTTCTGGTCTGTGTCTTTTTCAACATGTTTCTTGATGGACAAGATAGTAAAGGTCAAAATGTCCATGATGCATGTGCAGAAGCCCTTGCATCCGTGTCTGCTCATATGAGTTGGAATACGTACTACGCTCTATTGAATCGGTGTTTCCATGAGATGAAGAAGCATACCGGGAAGAAAAAGCGTCTGGTGAATCTCGTCTGCTCGATTTTGGACAAGTTTCATTTTGCGGAAGATGGTTACGAACAGGAGGACGTTAGGGTTTGCCTCGAAAAAACCTTGTTCCCCAAGATACAGAAGCTGATGGATTCTGAATCTGATAGTGTTCATGTCAACGGCTATGTGGCTGCGGTGAAGGTTCTAAAGCTACTCCCAAAAGAGATAATGGACTCAAATGTAGATTCTATAGTCTGTAAAGTTTCCAATTTTTTGAGGAACCCGGTGGATAAAACACGTGATGAAGCAAGAAAGGCTCTTGCTGCTTGTATGGAGGAGCTTGGGCTAGAAGATTACTTGCAACTTTTCGTTAGAAAAATAGATTCTCTGTTAACAAAAGGATCTGAGGTGCATGTGCTGGGATACACTGTTAATCACATCTTATCCAAGTGCCTGCCCAATCCTACGGGTGGGAAGTTGGATCACTGTTTGGAAGATCTACTTCATGTGGTTGAAGCCGATATCCTTGGAGACGTTGATGAACAGAAAACGGATACAAAACTTTTATCGAGGAAGAAGGAGAAGAAAGAAACGAGAACACGCAAGTCACTTGGTACTCTGAGATTGCTTGCTGAAAACGTAACGTTCAGAAGCCATTCGTCGAAGTTACTTTCTCTAGTCTCAGCTCAGCTGCAGAGGCCCATGACTTCAAGTTTAAAATCAAAACTGGAGGAGATGTTAAAGCATATTGTGGCTGGTGTTGAAGGCAATCCATCTGTTGACCAAGAAGATATTTTCTGCTTTATTTATGACCGTGTTGATGATGGTATTAACAACAAGAGTGGTCTTGGAGATCAAGCATCTTCTCAACCATCGAAAAAGAAAAGGAAATCGAGACATATGCAAGAGACTGCTGCTGGTTCCAAGTCATGTCCACATCTTATAACCGTGTTTGCTCTGGACTTATTGCACAGCAGGCTGAAGAAAATCCAACCAAACAATACTAATGAAGAGCTGGTGTCGAGGTTGGATCCGTTTGTCAAACTACTTGTCGGTTGCTTGAGCTCCAAGTATGAAGACGTTGTGTCTTCATCTGTTAGATGTTTCACTGCACTGTTGAGGTTGAAGCTGCCTTCCTTCAAGTCTGAAGCGGGCAAAGTGAAAACCGTAGTGTTGAACATCGCACAGTCGGCAGTGAGTTCCAAGAGTCCTCTTGTGGTGTCATGCCTTAAGCTTTTAAAAGCTCTTATCGGCAATGAAAACCTCAGTTTATCATCTGAGCAGTTGAAAATGTTGATTCAGTTCCCTATCTTTGTTGATCTGGAATCGGATTCGTCCGTTGCTTCTCTTTCACTTCTCAAGGCCATTGTGAAAAAGAAGAAGCGTCAAGTTCCGAAGATATATGATATCGCAGATCAGGTTTCAAAGTTGATGATAACAGATCAGGGTGAATCAACCCGCAAGATTTGCAGAGAGATACTTGTAGAACTTTTGGTCCATAATGAGGAACTCCTAGAACGATATTTCAACGTTCTGCTGAACAATCTGAGGTATGTATATCATATACGCACTAAGCTTTGTGAAATTTGGTCTCTTATTCATTTTTTCTCATATAGTAACTGATTTTTTCCTCCTCCTCCTCCTCCTCCAGATATGAACATCCAACTGGAAGAGATTCAGTTCTTGACGCTCTTCAAGAGCTTATCAAGAAATTCTCAAATTCTCAGAACTTGTTTCCTGTGCTTTTTCATCGTTTGGCAACAGAAACAGATAAAGAATTGCTGCCCAAGATTTGCGATGCGATAAAACTTGTGATAGGTCGCATGGGTAATCATGTTTCAAGTCTTGACCTCTGTCTGGGTTGGTATAAGCAGGAGAACTCACAGGCTAAAGCAGCACAGGTATAAATTGCTCTGAGAGGGTGCATGTTCTTATTGACAATAGTTAGATACCAGATTCAGTAGAAAGCATGAACTTAAACTTATAACTTGACATGTTTCTATTTGTTGGATGCTTGTGCAGGTACTGGGATTGTTCATTGAAGCCAGGAAGGATTCTATTTCGGAGGATATCCGAAGTAAATTGTTGCAGGAGGCTAAAACGATTTTGGAGTCTGCTGTACAGTTGCAGAATACTGTTGAGGAAGGAAGTGATCCTCCTTTCTGGAAGGAAGCATACTACTCTCTGGTTATGATAGAGAAGATGCTCAAGCATTTTCCAGATTTAACTTTCAGTAAAGATTCAGAGGTAATGCACTTAGTTGTATGATTGCTATAACTGTGGTTTATTGTTAATCATATGCATCTTACAAAAGCTGATTGGAGCATCATTTATGTTTTTCAGGATATTTGGAAAATGGTGTTCAAGTTGTTGGTGTACCCACACGAATGGTTGAGAAGTATATCATGCCGCCTCCTGAAGAATTATTTTGAGGGATTAAGTGGGAAGAAAACAGGAGAATCTCAGAAACCAGTAGCTGAATCTCTTCTAGAGAAGCCAAGTAGATTGTTCATGGTGGCTGTTTCTCTTTGCGTCCAGTTAGAGCACTTGAAGGAGCAACCCGGCACAGGCGACGACAAAGAGAACAACGTTGATGTCATTACAAAAAACATTGTCTGTGCAGTTTCTCGTCTTCATTCTCTGATTGGACGATCTGACCATGAATTCTGGTCAAGTCTTGACAACGACGAGCAAGTGGTGTTCCTCAAAGCCTTTGAGAACCTTGATTCAGGGAAAGGAAAGTCTGCTTTTCTGGCTCTTACCTCAGGGAGACGTAGTGAAGATGACGTGAGAAATGTATTGATCGGAGGTTTGCTCAAAAGAATGGGGAAGATTGCTTTTGAGGTGGGCTCTCTTCAGATGAGTGTTGTGTTCAAAGTCTATAAAGACTTTGCCTCGCAGCTGAACCAACAAGAGTGTCGCCTGTACGCCTTCAGAATCTTTCTTCCGTTGTACAAAGTCTGCCAAGGGTTTACAGGGGAAGTCATCTCGGATGAGCTGAAACAGCTAGCGGAAGAGGTGAGAGACCGTATAAGAGACGAGAGCTTAGAGAGCCAAATGTTTGTGCAAGTTTACGGAGAAATCAAAGAGAGTTTGAAAACGAAGAGGGAGAAGAGGAAACGAGAGGAGAAGCTAATGGCGGTGATAAACCCTGAGAGAAACGCAAAGAGGAAACTCAAGCTAGCTTCGAAGAACAAGGCTAACAAGAAAAGGAGGATTATGAGCCATAAAATGGATAGATGGTCAC
>JAHZTW010000002.1:76525743-76572320 GCA_020283515.1 Alliaria petiolata
ACAATGGTACTTCGTGCTTTCTTCCTTTTCTCAGCTAGAGTTTTCACCTTTTCTTTAGCTTTCTTTGTATCTTCCTCTTCTTCTTCCGAATCTGAAGAAGAGTCCTCTTCTTCCTCCAGAAACTTGCTCAGACCAAGAAGATCTAGATGAGCTATCAGCTTGTCCTTCCAGAGTGTGTAGTCTCCATGTCCATCGAACTTCTCCATATCGGCTCTTGACGACGACATGATTCGGTGCTTGTGAAATCTTTATCGAACCACAACCAAGGAACCCCGCTCTGATACCACTCTGTTACGTTTCCTGCAACTAACGGCGTTGCCTTTATCAACCAGAAACAACAACAAACCAAGAGCAAGAATGGATTGAAGCTCTGGCACACCACACGCTCAAGAACAGTTTGAGAGAGCAAAGTAAAAAACAGAGTAAAGAAGAAGAAGGAGCACACAACAAGATTTAACGAGTTCACGCCCAACTCGGGTCGCTACGTCTCGCCGGGATTTTCTTCCCGGAATCCACTAGATCACAAGGTGTTTACAGAGATCCGAAACCCTCCCCAAAACTCTCTTACAAGATGTTTTCTCTGGTTTCTCTCTAGCCCTTGCATTCCCCAAGAACAAACAATAAAGTTTATGCCTTAGTATGTTCTTACTTCTCTCCTCTTATTTCTCACTGCTCCACTCTCTCTCTTAATCGATGTTAAGCTTATATGTAAACTCCATCTTGGACTAGCGTGTACGAGCAGACAACCTCGAATGATGCTTCCCAAGCTGTTTGTATAATCACCAAGACCAAGGCCCTTAATTTAATAACAAACAACCCATGCTTCTTTGTTTAATGACAGAAGCAAATGCCCATACGGAAGTGCTCCCATTAATGCTGAATCACCTGAGTTCACCTTTAGTTAACATTACTTTCGCCCCACGCTTAATCCTTTTGTTTCTTGTGTCTTGAGCTTCATTACTATATTTTAACAAAAACCTTAACAGTGACTTATTTCTTTTGAATGTCTTGTAGGCACAACGTAGAGCAAAGGCGATTAAACGTTTCGCGAAGGTGATCAAAGATAGCAGTGTGCCTGAGGTGATCTCTTTGCGTCTCTTAGATTCTTTGAATACTAATTTTGTCCTTTCAATGGAATTATGACCAATTGCTGTTTGGGGTTGCAGGGCGTAGTGAGAAAACTTCTGGTCTGTGTCTTTTTCAACATGTTTCTTGATGGACAAGATAGTAAAGGTCAAAATGTCCATGATGCATGTGCAGAAGCCCTTGCATCCGTGTCTGCTCATATGAGTTGGAATCCGTACTACGCTCTATTGAATCGGTGTTTCCATGAGATGAAGAAGCATACCGGGAAGACAAAGCGTCTGGTGAATCTCGTCTGCTCGATTTTGGACAAGTTTCATTTTGCGGAAGATGGTTACGAACAGGAGGACGTTAGGGTTTGCCTCGAAAAAACCTTGTTCCCCAAGATACAGAAGCTGATGGATTCTGAATCTGATAGTGTTCATGTCAACGGCTATGTGGCTGCGGTGAAGGTTCTAAAGCTACTCCCAAAAGAGGTAATGGACTCAAATATAGATTCTATAGTCTGTAAAGTTTCCAGTTTTTTGAGGAACCCGGTGGATAAAACACGTGATGAAGCAAGAAAGGCTCTTGCTGCTTGTCTGGAGGAGCTTGGGCTAGAAGATTACTTGCAACTTTTCGTTAGAAAACTAGCTTCTCTGTTAACAAAAGGATCTGAGGTGCATGTGCTGGGATACACTGTTAATCACATCTTATCCAAGTGCCTGCCCAATCCTACGGGTGGGAAGTTGGATCACTGTTTGGAAGATCTACTTCATGTGGTTGAAGCCGATATCCTTGGAGACGTTGATGAACAGAAAACGGATACAAAACTTTTATCGAGGAAGAAGGAGAAGAAAGAAACGAGAACACGCAAGTCACTTGGTACTCTGAGATTGCTTGCTGAAAACGTAACGTTCAGAAGCCATTCGTCGAAGTTACTTTCTCTAGTCTCAGCTCAGCTGCAGAGGCCCATGACTTCAAGTTTAAAATCAAAACTGGAGGAGATGTTAAAGCATATTGTGGCTGGTGTTGAAGGCAATCCATCTGTTGACCAAGAAGATATTTTCTGCTTTATTTATGACCGTGTTGATGATGGTATTAACAACAAGAGTGGTCTTGGAGATCAAGCATCTTCTCAACCATCGAAAAAGAAAAGGAAATCGAGACATATGCAAGAGACTGCTGCTGGTTCCAAGTCATGTCCACATCTTATAACCGTGTTTGCTCTGGACTTATTGCACAGCAGGCTGAAGAAAATCCAACCAAACAATACTAATGAAGAGCTGGTGTCGAGGTTGGATCCGTTTGTCAAACTACTTGTCGGTTGCTTGAGCTCCAAGTATGAAGACGTTGTGTCTTCATCTGTTAGATGTTTCACTGCACTGTTGAGGTTGAAGCTGCCTTCCTTCAAGTCTGAAGCGGGCAAAGTGAAAACCGTAGTGTTGAACATCGCACAGTCGGCAGTGAGTTCCAAGAGTCCTCTTGTGGTGTCATGCCTTAAGCTTTTAAAAGCTCTTATCGGCAATGAAAACCTCAGTTTATCATCTGAGCAGTTGAAAATGTTGATTCAGTTCCCTATCTTTGTTGATCTGGAATCGGATTCGTCCGTTGCTTCTCTTTCACTTCTCAAGGCCATTGTGAAAAAGAAGAAGCGTCAAGTTCCGAAGATATATGATATCGCAGATCAGGTTTCAAAGTTGATGATAACAGATCAGGGTGAATCAACCCGCAAGATTTGCAGAGAGATACTTGTAGAACTTTTGGTCCATAATGAGGAACTCCTAGAACGATATTTCAACGTTCTGCTGAACAATCTGAGGTATGTATATCATATACGCACTAAGCTTTGTGAAATTTGGTCTCTTATTCATTTTTTCTCATATAGTAACTGATTTTTTCCTCCTCCTCCTCCTCCTCCAGATATGAACATCCAACTGGAAGAGATTCAGTTCTTGACGCTCTTCAAGAGCTTATCAAGAAATTCTCAAATTCTCAGAACTTGTTTCCTGTGCTTTTTCATCGTTTGGCAACAGAAACAGATAAAGAATTGCTGCCCAAGATTTGCGATGCGATAAAACTTGTGATAGGTCGCATGGGTAATCATGTTTCAAGTCTTGACCTCTGTCTGGGTTGGTATAAGCAGGAGAACTCACAGGCTAAAGCAGCACAGGTATAAATTGCTCTGAGAGGGTGCATGTTCTTATTGACAATAGTTAGATACCAGATTCAGTAGAAAGCATGAACTTAAACTTATAACTTGACATGTTTCTATTTGTTGGATGCTTGTGCAGGTACTGGGATTGTTCATTGAAGCCAGGAAGGATTCTATTTCGGAGGATATCCGAAGTAAATTGTTGCAGGAGGCTAAAACGATTTTGGAGTCTGCTGTACAGTTGCAGAATACTGTTGAGGAAGGAAGTGATCCTCCTTTCTGGAAGGAAGCATACTACTCTCTGGTTATGATAGAGAAGATGCTCAAGCATTTTCCAGATTTAACTTTCAGTAAAGATTCAGAGGTAATGCACTTAGTTGTATGATTGCTATAACTGTGGTTTATTGTTAATCATATGCATCTTACAAAAGCTGATTGGAGCATCATTTATGTTTTTCAGGATATTTGGAAAATGGTGTTCAAGTTGTTGGTGTACCCACACGAATGGTTGAGAAGTATATCATGCCGCCTCCTGAAGAATTATTTTGAGGGATTAAGTGGGAAGAAAACAGGAGAATCTCAGAAACCAGTAGCTGAATCTCTTCTAGAGAAGCCAAGTAGATTGTTCATGGTGGCTGTTTCTCTTTGCGTCCAGTTAGAGCACTTGAAGGAGCAACCCGGCACAGGCGACGACAAAGAGAACAACGTTGATGTCATTACAAAAAACATTGTCTGTGCAGTTTCTCGTCTTCATTCTCTGATTGGACGATCTGACCATGAATTCTGGTCAAGTCTTGACAACGACGAGCAAGTGGTGTTCCTCAAAGCCTTTGAGAACCTTGATTCAGGGAAAGGAAAGTCTGCTTTTCTGGCTCTTACCTCAGGGAGACGTAGTGAAGATGACGTGAGAAATGTATTGATCGGAGGTTTGCTCAAAAGAATGGGGAAGATTGCTTTTGAGGTGGGCTCTCTTCAGATGAGTGTTGTGTTCAAAGTCTATAAAGACTTTGCCTCGCAGCTGAACCAACAAGAGTGTCGCCTGTACGCCTTCAGAATCTTTCTTCCGTTGTACAAAGTCTGCCAAGGGTTTACAGGGGAAGTCATCTCGGATGAGCTGAAACAGCTAGCGGAAGAGGTGAGAGACCGTATAAGAGACGAGAGCTTAGAGAGCCAAATGTTTGTGCAAGTTTACGGAGAAATCAAAGAGAGTTTGAAAACGAAGAGGGAGAAGAGGAAACGAGAGGAGAAGCTAATGGCGGTGATAAACCCTGAGAGAAACGCAAAGAGGAAACTCAAGCTAGCTTCGAAGAACAAGGCTAACAAGAAAAGGAGGATTATGAGCCATAAAATGGATAGATGGTCACGCTCTTGAGCTACCAATACCATGACAAACATTTAAACCACTGTTTTGTTTAAGTTTATCATAGATATCATCAACGAGCATTCTCAAGCATTTTTTATTCCATTTTTATCTGCCAAATTCGGATACATTGCTATTAAATAACTTGTCTCTTACAAAAATTACTCATTACGCCGAAAAATGCAAAAGTAATTTCAAATCAATCTACAATAAAGTGTTATATTTTCCTGGTAAAATAACACAAAAACGAAACATATGATGAGGGAGGAAAAACATCTGAAAACATCTCGTGCCACGTGGCGATACATCATTAGGTAATGTTCGAAGGGGACCACGACAATACGGGTTTTCTCGCCGCGAGTTGAGGAGGTTGAGTTTGACCTCGAGACGACGTCGTTCTGAAGTAAACCGGTAACAACACGTATCTCATCTCTCACCCCAAAAAAAAAAAAAAAATTAAAGAAAAAAAAAATGCAATAAGCAGCAAGCAAGCAAAAAGGAAAAACATCAGTTGCTCCTTTCTTAATACCTAAATTTAATTCAATTTCGACAAGTCGGCGGCGGTGTAAAACAGTCGGAGATATGGCGATGCAGGCCGGAGTTGGCTTATCCAGGATCGTCCTCTTAGCCGGAGCAGGTGTGTGTAACTCGCTTTCTCTCTGCTCATCTTGACTCTAGCTCGTTTGATTTTAACTGTTGCGTTCTTCGCGACTGCTTAACGGGATCTGTGTATACTGATACGTTTTCCGATTTGTTGAATGAAAGGTTACACTGGTACGATCATGATGAAGAACGGGAAATTGTCGGATTTGTTGGGTGAATTGCAGGTACTTGCTACATTAATTGGGTTTTATGCTCTCTTTGTTGTATCCTCCTTCCTCCATGAAAATGTTGACTTATTGTTTGGGCACGATTTGTTCTTTCGTTAGGCTCTGGTGAAGGGTATGGAGAAATCTGGAGATGGATCTGAGGGAGATTCTGATATTTCCGATGCTATAGCTGCCCAGGTACTTTGCTCATTTCCGTTTTTTTTTTTTAATTTCTCCCATTGGAATTGAAAATATTGATGAGGAAATGCTATTGATCTCTAATCCATTGGGGACAAAATTGAAGGTTCACCGTTTGGCCATGGAGGTTCGACAGCTAGCTTCATCGAGGCAGATAACTGTCATGAATGGAGTTTCTGGTGGTATGTAAAGATCAGGAATTTTAATTCTTCTGAAATATGTGTTTCAACAAGCTTACTGTATCTTTTTTACTCATCACTCTCTCTTGTTCTTTTGTTTACAGCAAACTTACAAGCCCTTGCTGTTCCTACTGCTGCATTGGGAGCTCTAGGATATGGTTATATGTGGTGGAAGGTGAGATTAACTTTTCGATCTTTCTTTTTTTCTTGTGATTTCTCCTGTTTGTTTACACTGGTTTTTGTCAAAGTAGGTTTCATTGTTGTAAGCAATATTCAAGGGAACTAAAGAAAATGTTTGTGCTTGTTCACTGGTTAGGGACTCTCGTTCACTGACCTTATGTACGTGACAAAAGCCAACATGGCTAATGCCGTGGCTAACTTGACAAAGAATCTGGAGCAAGTTTCGGCGACCCTCGCTGTGAGTTTGTTTTTATTTATTTTACATATGGTGTTTCTGGTGATATATTATTAAGCTGCGGGGATAAAGTCGGATCTTAATCGTTTGATTTTCAGGCTGCGAAAAGGCATTTAACGCAAAAGATTCAGAATATGGACGATAAGGTAGAAAAGCAGATTGATCTCTCCAAGGAAATCAATAACAAGGTATATGAATCACGATTATTTTACCTTCTCTTTAGTTAGTAGTACTAGAATGATTGCCTTTCATTGTTATGTATCCGTAGTATGTTGAACATTCTTGGACCAACGAAATGTGGTTTTTGGTTGTGCTGAACAGGTCAGCTTGGCTCGTGAGGATATCAAGTCACTTGAGATTAATATGGAGACATTGCATAATATGATTTCGGGACTGGTGAGTCTTCGTTTCAGTTTGGTTTAAGGCATATACGAGCAATGCTGAAGATCATTAGTTGTTTCACTTCCACACTCATTGGCATATGCTTTGCTGCTTTCCATCGTGATCTAAAATGATTGCAGCGGTCAATTATTTAGTCTTTGAGATTAGATCGGGAATCAGAATTCTCCTTTCGAGCATTTCATTCATTTCTAGTATCTCTCCTAATTATTTTGGCATTTAACCTTTTTTTGCAGGATGGGAAGTTGGACACGCTGGAAAACAAGCAGGTACGCTTATCTGTAAATGTTCCACCCTTTCAGATGTGAACCACTTGAAGTCTTAGTAGCCTGAAAAACAAATCTTAATCACGGTTTCTTTAATTGAACCACCCACGAGTTGGTAACTCAGTCCTGATTCTGTTTCTGTTTGTTGTGTCAGGATTTCACAAATGTTTGTATGGCACAGCTGTATAACTATTTTGAAGGCAAGAGCATAAAACTGCCTCAATTGGTAAGCACCAAAAACACACAAAAAATATCCACGTGTGTTAAAAACTCAAAAGTGTTCTATTCTTATTCCCTTTTTTCTTTTACGGAGTGCAAATTTATTGTGTGGTTGTTTGTCAGTCTCACCAATTAATCAACTCCAATCTTACAGGAGCAGCTTCAGCTTCCTGTAAACCAGAGGGCTCGTAATTTGCTTGCAGATGTTGAAACCAAGGTGTGTTTTTATTTGAGAAGTCACACACTTACACGTCAGCTTGAAATTACCGTGCTTATTCGCATTATATTTCCAACGAGTTAAAGGGAAGCTTCTTCTTTTTGCTGATTGACAAGATATGGTCCAATCTTTTTCAGGGGCTGAACAACTTTGCTGAAGAACTGCTTGAAATCGATGGCACACAGGGAGCAACCACAACGAAAATAATTGGTGTGACCAAGGGCTTTGGCAAGTCGAGGCCATTGTTATCAAGGTTAGATCACTTTTGCAAAAACAATCTTGTTCTGCGTCTCTCTCTTGTGAGTTTGATATATATATATATATATAGAGGCCGTGAGGTAACAAAGAAAATGTGAATGCAGGTGTTGATATGGAAGTTTTCCTGATGGCGGTTTGGCTTGCGGGATGTATATAACAACAAACTCTCTACTTACACAAATAGTCTCGTGAGCCGTAGAAAGCTCTCTTATAATTTATTCGTTGCCTTGGTTTGTTCTCCCCCACACTTGTTGGGTCCTTATGATATTTTGGTTTGCAATTTGGAAGGCTTTTCCTTGAACCTTTGGAGTTTGTTTATTGACATGGATGGACTTGTGATGTGTTCACTTTTGGACTTTGAAGCAATTGAAATAAAGTTTATGTGTGGGTGTTATGTTATATGATATATATATATATATATATGTATATACACCTAGACATGCGATGTAAGTGGGCAATACAAAGCCTCGAGCTTAAAATAAAAATATGGTTTCAGTGTCTGAGGTTAAAATAAAAATATGGTTTCAAAGGGTTTTGAGGTTAATTTCCTATCATCGCCTCGAGATTCGTTTTCTTTTGTATAATAATTTCTTTTGATAGACGACGACTGATCTATTGTACCAAACGTTTGGCCAATTTGCTTAAATCGTCATCAAATCCAATTATAAAGAGAGTTGCAGCTTTTATAAAACACATGCGAGGCGCGAGAAACAAGAATACGCATCATATTTGGATCTACATCTCATAAAATCAATCATTTAGCATATCCATCTCTCCATCGGTTTTGGCTTGATAAAGGAAAGAAAGAGAGAGAAACGTCTCTCATTTTAAGAGATTTTTAGAAACGTTTCTCAGTTTTAAAGATTATGTGTCATTATTTCATTAGTTCAATTTTTTATATTTAAAACTTAATTTTATTATTAAATTATACTAATAAAAAATAGATGAAGATACCCAAAATGAGAGACTTATTGATGGAGGTGCTAACATCCGATTTTCTTCTCTTATGTCATTTAGAATTTCACTCTTACAAGAAGAGCAATTAACAAGAAAGGAAGATTACCGAGAGGAACAGAATTTTAGGCACATAAACGTTGAGAAACTGAGAAATCAAAAATTTAAATGTAAGTAGAAACAGATAGTGGAAGCCCCTTTAGTATAGTATAGTGGTTGACTAAACGGTTCATTAATGTTTATATACCAAAAGATATGGATTTCAATTCTGCGATTTCTACAAATTATTAGAGGCGAATTAGATAAAGAAAATTTTCAAAACGCTGTAAGTAGAGCTATTTGTGGTGGGCCTACATATCTATTATAGGTATTAGTGAAATAGATAAATTGTCTATTAAAAATTATCTTTGTAATTATTCTTTGTGTAGATACGATTCGATTAAAGTTTATTGTGGTTTGTTAGTGAACTTAATTTATATGGTAAATGCTTTTAAAGAAAGTATTCAAAACAAAACAAAAAAAGGTCCCGGCTAGGGCCAACCACCACTGAACTGCCCCCCACTAAACTCAATAAAATTCAATTTAATTATTGTCACCTACCAATCATAGAGACTCACTGTGATCCTTGCTGATTTCCACATGGGTTCTCTTGCCTTGTGATATTCTT
Organism: Alliaria petiolata; assembly: GCA_020283515.1. Classification (NCBI taxonomy): domain Eukaryota; kingdom Viridiplantae; phylum Streptophyta; class Magnoliopsida; order Brassicales; family Brassicaceae; genus Alliaria; species Alliaria petiolata. The sequence continues at coordinate 76,534,902 of JAHZTW010000002.1, forward strand.
AAATTTTTTCTGTACCATTTATTATGGTAATTTGATGGTACAGAACAAAAATTAACATCATAGAGATACACTGTAACAATTACAATAATAGTATATAAGAACAATCAATCAAAGCTGTGTTTCTCATACACACAGCTCAAAGGATCTTTCCACATGGGTTCTCTTGACTTGCCCCACGCTTCATCTTTTAAGGTTCTTTCTCTTTTTACTTCACCTTTTAAAGGTTTTTTCTCTTTTTTTTTTTTTACAAGAACCAAATCAATTAATCATCACCGTAATTCATGATTATGTTGTAATTAGGGAGGAAGTGAAACATATCTTCGAGATGTGCTTGAAGGTATACTGAAAACGTATTTGAGGAAGAATCCGATGGCGAAGACGGTATGGGAACTAGTTCAATCGGAGGACAACGAAAAGATCTCCTACGACCATTTCTTTTTCAGGACATTCAAGGTACTAAATCACTCTTCAAGATTTGGTCAAGCTAATCGTCTGCATGCTTGGCTCTGATCTAAGTCCTAACAAGCTGGTGTTTTAGGCATCAAGCTAGTGTTTTAAACATCAAAATATATTAAGAATCTAAGGGTATCAATTTAAGAGACTTTTATTTACTTTACTATTGTGTTTTTTTTTTGTGCCTATACTATTGTTTTTTTTTTTTTTTTTTGGTGGTATGGATTTTTTAGGTCGATGGCTACGGAATAGATTCCTTGTCGAGTTTTTTCATGGATTATGGATATACAATTGGAGGCAAACTTGATTTTCCAAAGAAGAAGGTACACGTTCACTGGCTTTCTCCTCCGGACGTTCACGTCCCCGGTGATGGTCTCGGTCTAGGCAACGGCCCTTTACCACGAATTGTTATTGCTGAGCTTCTTGTGGACGAACTTAGCCCTGAATCACAGGTATGAATGATCACAAAACGTATTAATTAATGTTAGCCATTATGAGTCTTTAAAAATTTCTAATATCTCTTTTGTTGGTCCTAATTTATGGTTGATTAGGAGATAATACGGAAGTATTTGAAACCTCAAGGTGGTAAGCAAGCGGTGCTTTCAAGTACTTTGGGGTCTTTAATTTGGGATAAGCCAACATCCACCGATTTCAATCACCTTGCCAAGTATATGTTATAACTTTCTAGTCAATAATCATATATATATATATATATATATATATATATATATATATATATATATAGTATCTTTAACAAATACATTTTTGTTTTTTCAAACGGTATATATTTAACAAATACATTTGATGGTTAGAGCTAATTAAATGTTGAATTGTTTATAAACGATATAGAGAAAGCGAGTTTGCGGCATGGACGCTTATCCACGGCTACACATTGAACCATCTTGCTTTTGCGGTTCATCGTCTTAAACACCGTTTCAGTGACATCAAATGCATACAAGAGCATCTCGAAGAAAAGGAATTTGTACTCAACACGGACGGAGGAGTTCTCAAAGGTTTTCTTCACTTATTGAGAATCTACATTTTTGAATGCTTATATTCTATAACCATTATTTTAATTGGATGAAAATATATATATATATTTCAGTGAGTGAAGATGGTCTACTGTTACAAGTGTCGTTGATGTCAGAGAAACTTGCGGTTGAATTCGCAGACGGAGTAACTGAAACCACCACGGCTTCATACATCGAGTTCGTTCAACGTCTAATTCTTCCACAGTTCAAAGATTTGCCGCTTGATGAGGTAAGAAACGATTAATATTCAAATTAATTGCATTCTTTTATCATCCAACTTTTTTTCAATTTCCGCTGTGATGCGCAGATCAAAGAGTTTCATAGGCGCGAGGGCCTCGAGCAGGCTAGCGCCTATCACATAATGGAAAGCACCCGTTTCACAGCACAAGCATAGAACCAGACTTGTGATCTTGTTCGGCTCGCTATGTCAAATATGTGTATATCTTTAAATGTTCGTATGTGTTATCTGGACCATATGTGTAATTTTGTGCAAGATCTTTATGTTGTTATTCCAACAACAGGTAACGATGAATAATGGAATTTGTGGTGTTTTTCATTTTTCTATTTTCTATTCCAAAAATAATATTTTAATTATATTTTTTCTATTTTATTATTAATTGCTAACTATACACATTATTTTCAAAATTTACAAATTAATCCATTAATTTAATTTCTTTCAAAACTTTCATAAATTATGATATTATTTAAATTTAACCATTATAGGAAGTGATTGGCGTTTGGCTGTTAAGGCTGTAAGATTTTTCACAGTCTTTACAGTCAAAAAATAACCAATCACACTTTTAAGGCTTTAAAATATTTAACAGCCTTAAAAGTCATTTTTGCTTTTTTCTTCTTGCTTTTTTGGTTTTTCCTACAGCCATCTTTTATCCATTTTTCACACTTTTCTCTTTCCTTCCTTATCATATTTTGGTGCTTTTAGATTTTTTATATTATTTTTTAATTAACTAACACAAATAAATAGTACTTGGTCAAACTGATTTTTTAATAATAATAATTTTATGCCCAAAATCTAGTAAGACAAAGTGATTTTAATAATAATAGTTTTATAATTTTAAAACTGATTTTTTAATAATAATAGTTTTTGTATTTCGTTTTAAATAAGTTTTATAGACTTTGTATTAATTTTTTATGCTAATAATTAAATAAGTCACAGCTTTGGTTAACAATCAGACTTTAAAAAATAAATAAAGTAACAGTCACAGTTTTTAAAGCCAAAATCTCTACAGCTAAAAGTCTAACGTCACAGCCTACAGTCACAGTCTTTACCAATCGGCCCCATAGTATTAAAAACACATTAAACCACATAAAATAAGAATACAAATTAAATTCTAATCTAATCATCACCATTTGAATTTTTTCCCATAAATAATCAATTAACGCATTTTATGGTATTTTTAATTTCAGTATTTTTTATATATTTTTAATTTATTATGGTTTATGTCATTATATTTTTTTATTAAATATATGCTATTTGCATGTTAGTTTTAGAGATTAGATTGTTGTAGTATTTATAATCATTAATAAAAAGAAACCATCATAAAAATAATTATTTATAACTTTAAAAGTAAAAATATTTTAAATCTGAAAGGTTAGTTTATAAATAAAAAAAGTTCAACTGCAAAATAGAGTAGGAAATTACTCCATATTTAAAAGCAAAAAAACAAATTGCAAAATAGAATTTATAGTCAAATTTGCAATAAAATCGGAGATGCTTTTAGTTTTCCCAAAAAAAAAACGTCAGTGAGGCCTCTTTGGTAAGATAATTATAACTTACAAGTTAGATACCCAAAAGACAAAGAGAATCATAATCAGAAAAGTTGAGAAACCGAGGAATCTTGGCGACCGTGTGTTTACATATAAGTAGTACTATAAGCTAAGGGAAATTGCAAGGGAAAAGGATAAACCAGTAGCAACAGATATTTCGGATTTCAGGGTAAATTTTGAGTCATTCTTGGGGGTATTAGCAGAAACAACAACGATGTAAATATGATTAGTTTAAAAATCTTGTGGTTTGTATGCATTTTCTTTTCTTTTTGATGAATTAAATGCATTTTTTTTTCTTAAAAAAAAACTCTTGAATCTGGTGAGGATATCTTTCTCAGTAATTTGATTTGATTTGATTCCACACAGGCTCAATAAGTCCAATTCAACTCTTGTCCGCTAGTAATCATATAGTGATATGCCGTGATCCTTCAACACTCTTTCCTAGGTAATAATATAGTATTCATTACGAGATTACGATATAAGATCTAAGAAAAATCAAGCAAAGCTGTGTTTCTCATACACATCTCAAGGATCTTCCCGCATGGGTTCTCTTGACTTGCCTCTCGCTTCATCGTGCAAGGTTCTTTCTCTAACTTGATTTATTTGAAGAAACAAAAAAAACGAAACTCAATATTACGATAGTACATATAATTTCGATGTAACAGGGAGACAGCGAAACATTCCTTAGGGATGTGTTTGAAAATATATTGAAGACGTATCTTAGGAAGAATCCGACCGCAAAGACGATATGGGAACTAGTTCAGTCGGTGGACAACGAGAAGATCTGTTACGACCACTTCACTTTCAGAACATTTAAGGTATGCGAATTTTAGGCTTCAAGATTTGGTGAAACGAATTGTGTAAATTGATTTTCTTTTTTCTGTGGGGCTATGTTTATAGGTAGATGGTTACGGAATTGATTCCTTGTCAAATTATTTCATGGATTATGGATATAAAATTGGAGGCGGACTTGACTTCCCAAAGAAGAAACTACGTGTTCTCTGGTTTTCTCCTCCGGATGTTCACGTCCCTAGTGACGGTCACGGTCTAGCCAAAGGCCCTTTACCACGACTAGTTATAGCTGAGGTTCTTGTGGACGAACTAAGCTTTGAATCACAGGTATAATTAAAACATAATGTTGTCATCATGAGTCTTTTAAGATATCTAATTTCGCTTTTATTGTTAATTACATATATAGGAGATAATAAGGAAGTATTTGAAACCAGAAGGTGGTAAGCAAGCGGTTCTTTCAAGTACTTTGGGGTCTTTAATATGGGAGAAGCCTACATGGACTGACTTCAAGCAACTTGCAAAGTATATACATATATATAACATATATCTTTACTTAGTATATGTGATTGTTAGAACTAATTTTATTGTTACTCAATAATCATTTATCTTTACTCTATATACTCATTACTCAATAATCATATATCTTTACTTAGTACATTTGATTGTTAGAACTAATTTTGTGTTGAATTGTATGTATGACCGTTGAAGAGAAAGCGAATTTGCGGCATGGACGCTTATCCACGGCTACACAATGAACCATCTTGCTTTTGCGGTTCATCGGCTCAAACACCGTTTCAGCGACATCAGATGCGTCAAACAGTATCTTGAAGGAAATGGATTCAAACTCAACAGTGACGGAGGAGTTCTCAAAGGTTTCCTTTACTCATTCACCTTATGACATTTTTCATTGGAATGTTTTCTGTTCTATATCCATTGTTAAATTGAAATGAATTTGGATATATAAGGGCGGACCCCACATACATTATGACCCGGTAAAGTGTTAAAAATTGTGTTGTGGCCCTTTTAAGGTTTAATTACAGTTTTTCCTTCTTTTTTTATTTTTATTTGTTTGGTCCACAAATACTAAAAGTCTAAACCTAGTTTATTTGTTTAAATGTTTTAGTTAGTCAAGATGGTCTACTGTTACAAATCTCGTCGATCTCGGAAAGGCTTGCGGTTGAGTTTGCAGATGGAGTAACTAAAACAATCCCAGCATCGTACATTGAGTTCACTCAACGTCTGGTTCTTCCGCAGTTCAAGGATGTGCCGCGTGATGAGGTAATGGAAATAATAAAACGATTCATATTAGTTGCATTTTCGTATTAATTAAACACTTGTTCATTTCCGTTGTTGTGTTGCAGATCAAAGAATATCATAGACGCGAGGCTTTTGAACTCGATAACGCAAACCACGTAATGGAAAGCACCCGTTTTCTAGCACATGTCTAGAACCAGACTTGTCTTGTTTGTTTCAGAGTGTCAAATTTGTGTTTCTATGTAATATGTTCATGTCATCATGTGTGATGTGACTATGTTTGCGAGATATCTATATTTTGCTTGTACTTTTATGAAGTGACATTGTTGGTATCGGATGTCAAGCCCAAGCAAAGCCCACGAGGTCAAAGCCTCGAATTGAAAGAGGTGCTTAGATTAAAAAGAGGTATCAACAGATACTGTGGAGTTCCAGAGAATAATAATTTGTTAATTAACAGAAACAGAGTTGACCAAAAAGGCGAAAAAATGGAAGACAACTACGACGTCGTTGTGGTACATAGGATTCGAGTAAAAATCTCGTGGTTTGTTAATTTATATGAAAAAATGCTTTTATTTTCTTATGGTGGAGTTCGTAAGTGTTTATTTATTTATTATATCTCAAAAAGCATTTGTTTTCATATAAAAATCAAGCAAGGCTGTGGGATACACACAGTGACACAGATCAAGAATCTTCTTGCATGGGTTCTCTTGACTTGCCTCACGCTTCATATCGTTCAAGGTTCTTTCTCCAAATTTGATTTATAAAAACTAATTATCATTACGACAATGCATCCCCTAACTTCCATGTAACAGGGAGGAACCGAGGAAGTGAAACATTTCTCCGGAATGTGCTTGAAAGTTTAGTGAAAACGTATTAGAGGAAGAATCCGACGGCAAAGACCATATGGGAACTCGTTCAGACGGTGGGAAACCAAAAGATTTGCTACGATCACTTCACTTTCAGGACATTTAAGGTACTAGTTTTATACTCTTTCAAGATTTGGTGAAACTAAAATGTGTAAATTGATATTTTTGTATTTTTTTTGGGGGTATGTTTTTAGGTAGATGGTTATGGAATCAATTCCTTGTCGAGTTTTTTCATGGATTACGGATATAAAATTGGAGGCGGGCTTGATTTCCAATGAAAAAATCATGAGTTCTATGGTTTTCTCCTCCGGATGTTCACGTCCCTAGTGACGGTCACGGTCTAGCCAACGGCCCTTTGCCACGAATCGTTATAGCTGAGGTTCTTGTGGACGAACTAAGCCCTGAATCACAGGTATATATACTAGTTAATGATCACAAGCATAATGTTGTTATTATGAGTTTTGAGATATCTAAGCTTGCTTTATTTTTTATTCCTCATTTAAAGCATCTCCCATGAGACTCTATTTTGAGAGTAAATTAAAATCATCTCCAATGGTACTCTATATCTTACTCTAAAAATAGATATCTCTATTTCTTATAGTTGAACTTTTTTATTTACAAAATAATTCTTTACATTTTGATACGTTTTTATTTTATATTTAAACAAAACTTATATATTTTATTTTAAACTAAACAAGATTAAATTAATGATAACTAATTATATAATTAATTAAAATATGTAAATGTAACATTGAATTATATTAAATTAAAAATAACATTAAAAATTATTTTTGTGGTAAATGTTTAATTTTAATGAAATCAAAATTTATTTATTTTTTGTTAAACATATAAGATAAATGGATAAAATTTGTATACTTGTAAGGTAAAAAGACCTATAAGAAATTATTAACTAAAGAAAAATAGAATATAATAATAATATATATTTTTTTAGAGTAAAAAAATAAAGTTAGCCATTGGAGCAAACCTACTCTCTATTTATAGAGAAATTATTTAGAGTAAAAAATAGAGCTAACCATTGAAGATGGTCCTATACGGTTAATTAGGGGGTAAAAAGGAAGTATTTGAAACCAGAAGTTGGTAACCATATGTGAAGATAATATATTTGTCAGATAATCATTTGTGTAATCAAAAGGACAAAAATGGCCTTCTGTTTGCATCCCCAGTACGGCAGTACCTGACAAAGGGGCGAAATAATGCGATTGATAATAGGGTGACGAGCGTAGGACAACCAATTATGTCACATCACTATATATCTTGTTTCCCTTTTTTTTTTTTGGCGTTAAAATCGCTATATGGTGGTTGGTGGAAGAAAAAAAGGAGAGACAGTTTTATGGCTGGACAGATGTTTCTATTAAATTAACATATCTCCACTTCCCCATATAACTATATGAATCTTGAAGTTAACAAATGAATATACATTGTATGTAGATTTTGTGAATTGCTTGTTTTCCATTGAGGTTATAAACAAGTGAATATATACATGATACTGTTACTTAAGATATGAGATGAAATAATATACTATCATATTCTTAGAAGATATATATATATTATTTTTTTGATAAAATATCTTTATATATTTTATTGTTAGGGAAAAAATGTTGTTTGCACATTAATAATTTTATTTTTCCTTTTGATAAATTGGTTAACTAATCGTTCGTCGGTTGAGAAATTTTTAACTGGGTGGTATTAATAATGCTCGGGACAACTGAGTTTAAGTCTATAAAGATTGTAGAAAAAAATGAGTTAGGTGAACACAAAAACCTCGTGTTCTGATAAGGTGCATAATCTGATAAGGAGGATTCGCTGAATGATTTAATTTTTTTAATCCCACCTTGCACAACAAAATTTATTTAATCCCATCTTTCAACAATCATAGTAGTGGACATCATGACTCCTTTTCCTCGCATACAAGTGCGTTGATAAATAAGATTAACAATCAAGCAAAACTGTGTTTCTCATACACAAACTATATTCAAGGATCTTCCCACATGGGTTCTCTCGACTTGCCTCACACTTCATCTTTCAAGGTTCTTAATTCCTCTAAATTTTGAAAAAGAAGAAAGTATGTTTGTATAGTCTCTAATTAATATAAATACATTGTTTGGATGTTAAAGGGAGGAAGCGAACTATTTCTTCGGAATGTGTTTGAGAATATATTGAAGACATACTTGGAGAATAACCCGACAACGAAAAGGATATGGGAACTAGTTCAGTCGGTGGACAACGAGAAGATTTGCTACGACCACTTTACTTTCATGACACTTAAGGTATTCTTTATCGAGTTTCCGGAATACACTGTTATATAATTGGATTTTTGGACCTTAATTGTGTCTTTTTGTTATACGTTTGCTTTCTTTTATGTTTCTACGCTATTTTAATAAAATAAAAAATCATTTATAAATAGTTTTTTTTCCACAAAGTAACTTTATTAAAGAAAATCATCAATTCAGTTCAATCTAATTATATTTTTAAAATGTTAGTTGCATATAAAAAAATGATTTAAAAAAAACTTGAAAACTTGAAAATTTTGATAACTAGTATAAATGGTAGAGAAAATAGCAGAATCACTTTTTCAAAACGTGAACAAATGGTATACTATTCATCATTAACAAAAACTTAATAAAAATTAATCTTGTGAATTTTTATTTTTATTTTTTGAATGGATAGATCGAAGGTTATGGAATAGAATCTTTGTCAAGGTTCTTCATGGATAATGGATATAAGGTGGCCTTGATTTTCCAAAGAAGAAACTGCGAGGTCTCTGGTTTTCTCCTCCTGATGTTAGAGTCCCCGAGGATGGCCACGGCGTAAGTAGTGGACCCTTACCACGACTTGTTATGGGTGAGATTCTTGTGGACGAACTAAGCCCTGAATCACAGGTAGAAATATATTTTTATAACAAATTTATTGTTGAATGTATTGGTCAAATCACAAAGAAATTAGTTAACTGAAAATAATGTTACATATTACTTTCAAATAGTAAAATATTACTTTTTATGTAACGTTTAATTGGTGTCCTAACAAAATTAAAAATTGAACTTGAAATCATAAACCCTAAACATTCATTATTTAATAAATTAGACGTCTACATAAATTATAACATGCTGCAAGAAACAATCAACCACGCGTCCCGTAATAATTAAATGAAGAACAAAATCGTCTAAAACATATTTAAGTCACATCATTGTCATTTAATTAATTTGTCTTTAAAATTTTCTCATCCCGCCTACTTACTCTTTGTTGGTTCTAATATTATTCAATGGTTAATTAGGAAATAATAAGGAAGTACTTGAAACCAGCAGGAGGTAAGCAAGCCCTTCTGTCAAGTATTCTTGGGTCCTTAATATGGGAGAAGCCAACATGGAGCGAATTTAAGCAAATTGCCGAGTATATATTACACTCTCTAAATCATATATATATCTTCAATTAAATAATACACATTGATGACTAATTAGAGCTAATTAACTAATAAACTGTTGTTGTTGAACGCTATAAAGAGAAAACGAATTGGCGGCTTGGGCGTTTATCAACGGCTACACAATGAACCATCTCGCATTTGCTGTCCATCGACTTAAACAACGTTTCAGTGACATCAACTGCATCGTACAGTCTCTAGAGGAAAATGGATTTGATCTCAACCAAGACGGAGGAGTTCTCAAAGGTTCCATATCTTCAAATATATATGGAAAAAAATCTCTTTCGTCAACTAGTAAATTGGATTGTCGATTAATTTCAGTGAGTACCGATGGGCTATTGATACAAATGTCATCGGTCTCGGAGAAGCTTCCGGTAGAATTTTCAGACGGCGTAATCAAATCGGTCCCTGCTTCATACATTGAATTCACTGATCGTCTCGTTCTGCCACAGTTCAAAGATCTGCCTCATGATCAGGTACGCTAAATCCGAATCCTAGGGTCTACATATAGGAGGAGATGCTAGTGCACAAGGTCATAACGAAAATTTTCAAAAAATTATATATATTTTAGTATTCCAATTTGTTTAATTATATAATAGATACAAAAAAGGATCCATAATATTTTGAGTAGTATTGAGCAACTCCTTCCTAGCTCCTACCTAAATTGTATTTACTTGGATGGTCTTCACCTTGATCAAACGTCATCTAATAAATTAAAAAAAAAAATTGTATAAATACGTAAGAATAATATCTTATGTTTTGAAACAAACTTTTTTTCCCTAACATATCTTATATTTTAAAACGGAGAAAGTATAAGTTAGTATGGTCTATTATATTCACGATCTATATGGTTGCAGATTAAAGAGTTCCATAGACGTGAAGACTTTGCGCTCAATAACGCGGACAACATTGTGGAAAGCAGCCGCTTTACTTCCGATGTCTAGAATCACTTTGGTTTGGTCCAATCCTGTCTGAAAAAAAGAGAGTGTTAATTAATTAGTGTGGATTTGTATGTTATAAGTACTATATGTTCAATGTGTGTGTCTTCTTCTCCAGGAAAACGTGAGTCTCATGTGGAGTGATGATTACTTATAAAATAAATCATCTCCTGACTTGTGACATTTATGAGTGCTACTTAACTTTTTAATCAAATATCTCTATTTCTTTTTATGGAGTCCGACAAGTAAGTAGCTAGTAGAAAACAAGGGAAGAAAAGAGGCGTGGCACCAGCAAAATGAAGAAAAATTAGGTCAACAAGAAAAGTGTGTGTTTATTACAAAGAAAGAAAAGGTTTGTAAGTGCCCCAACTCACAACTTATACGTTAATTAAAGTTCAAAAAAAAAAATTATACGTTAATTAATCGATAACTGAGCAATATGTAAATTATGTAACCAACCAACCTTTTCCTCAACCAAAATTGTTTCTTAAATACTCCATTAGCCCGGCCCAGAGATATACCATACTTGTTTCATACGTACGGTCGAAGAATGAGTTTGTCATGAGTTTTTAAGAATGAATTGGTTGGTAATGCATAGCATGATCATGAGTATGGTAAGAGTAATATAAGTGCCACGGGTTCAAAGGTGTTGATGGCCGTGATGTAACGAACTATAGGTTCAAAGGTCGTTGTGATAAAAGAAAAAATTAAAATTTTGTGTTTGTTAAAGAGACGGCGGAATACAAAATGGTCAAAAACTACTTAAAATTTTAAAATTCTTTAGTCAATTATAAACATCATTATAATTTAAAAACAAATTAGTTATTGCATAATTTAAAAACATCATTTTCAATGTACGTAAAATTTGACATAATAATTTATTCAATCGTATAATTTAAAACATTCTGCATGAGACTTAAGATATGTGCTGAAAAGCCTAAAATGTATTTTATTCACATAAACATGTAGCCGAAATACAAATGAAGATGCACCGCGTTTTAACAAATGTATTTTAGTTCTTTTTCCGTCAAAAAAAAGTTGGGTGATAAAAAAATTGATGCTCTCAAATGCTCTACTAACAATTGCTAATTAATGCTCTTCTAAAAAGATTTGACATGGCTATTGAAATACTGGCCTTCGTGCTTAGACCTTGTTCGGGAATACGCTATGCGTTAATCGGGCGTTCGGTGTGAGCCTAGCGATTTTTTCAAAAATCGGAAATAAATCGGAGAATAATCGAGGATTTATTTTTTACATTTTAATTATATTAAATATATATATATATATTAAATTATGCGTTGAAAACCAAATAGAACTCTCTGTCCTAGTGGTTTGTGCAGAGCATGCATTTTATGTTATATTTCTTATTTATGTTAATAATAGCCGAAATTACCAAAGTAACCTCATCTCTTTCCTATGGCAAAACGAGATCTGAGCTCTTCCAAGGCCGCCTCTCTTTTTTCCTGCGATTTGCTTGGTTCTGAACTTAATTTCTGTAATATTTATAGCAATCTATGATAGATCTATGAAATATTAATCGATTCCTCAATTAAAAAGGCCAAAATATGAGTTTTTTTTTTCAAATTCCGATTTGTTGGCCGTGTTTTCGAACTTAAAAGTTGTCCGATTTTTCAGATTGAACGCCTATTTTCCTTATATTGCGTTTGCTGCGGATCTTTCCCGGACCACCGCATAATCTATCCGATTTTCCACCATCGCCACGGTGACTCACCGCTGAACAATTTTGCGGCCTCGGAATCATATAATCGCCCTAGTTTTAGAACAGAGTGCTTAGATGATAAATATGAATTAAATAAATAAGTAAATAAAAATGCCAGACACTTCTGTCATATTTGTTGAAGGATTTAATTTCTCTACAGTCAGATTAGTCCCTACTCTCGAACTGCCCGTATAATCATGTCGAGAGCAATAATACATAATACTGTAGTCAAGAAAAAAAACAAAAGAAATAATAGTAGTGACTTCCTGTTTGGTTAACCGAAAACTTAGTTTAATTAATCCATATTATCGTTGATGAAAACAAAAAAAAGTAATGATATAGTGACTCCTTGGTCTTTCTTTAATAACGAAATACAAGAATAAATAAGAAGAACCAAGCAAGTTTCAGTTTCTCTTTTATCAAAAAAAACAAAAAAAAGTTTCATTTTATCTTTCTGCATGGGTTCCTTCGACTTGCCTCACACTTCATCGTTCAAGGTTCTTTCTCAACTATGATTTACTTGAGGAAAAAAATATATATATTATTGCGAATTTGCGATAATTCATTATTTCGATGTAACAGGGAGGAAGTGAAAAATTTATTCGGAATGTGTTTGAGAATATACTAAAGACGTACCTGAAGAAGAACCAGACGGCGAAGACGATATGGGAACTAGTTCAGTCGGTGGACAACGAGAAGGTCTGCTACGACCACTTCACTTTCCAGACACTAAAGGTACGTGTTATACTCTGGTGAAAATTTGTGGATATTCAATTTTCACAAATGTACAACGAATCAAGCAGTGTTACTGTGTTATACTCTGTTTTATCTATTTTTTACAGTTATTAAGAAGTACAGACGAATGTAAAATACCCATCATATATCTCCGTATTCTATTAATTTTGAAACTTGTAATATACAAACTAACAAGAAATCGTAAATAGAGATAAATGAGGAATGAAATCAAAGTTTTCCATAGAAAATCGATAAAAGCAATCATTTAAAAGGAGCTAATTGGGTTGATGGCTTTTTTTTTTTTTTATCAAATATATATATATATATATATATATATATATATATATAGTAAGTTAATTAATAGGGTAGAACACTATGGGTGGATTGAATTAAGAATTTTAGAAGATTTTGTGTTTCTTTTAAAACCTCCTATTATTCAACTGATGATATTTAAATGTCTTTTCAAATCTTATGTTATTTAATATAAAATTTATGTAAAACCAATTAAAATCACTTAAAATCTTCTGTTATTTAATCAATAATTGGTAAAAACTTAATCATATCCACTATAGGAAAATATTTTAATTAGTAGATTTTAAATGATTTTAAATGATTTTGGTGGAGTTTGTTAGTTAAAAATATGAAAAACTAAATCTCATTGTTTATTTTATGTGGGATTTCATAGACTTTTAATAGCAAATCATAATAATTTCTCTAATTCATTCAAAATCATATAAAATTTTATTAAAACTCAAATCCTTACAAATTCTCCAAAATTATAGATTGAATACACCCCTATATCACAAGAATAAATTTATTGGATAAATTAGATGTTCAAGAGATAAATAATACGAAACTGAAAAAATTACGTGTCTTTTTACAACAGTTAAGTATCAAATCATTTAAAACATTTTTGATAAATTATGTCTACATATAAAAAATAGCAAAATATAGAAAGAAATCATGCTTTCTGTTGCAAATTTATGAGAGATATTTCAAATTTTCAAATGTTATTATTGTCGGTGATTGCTATTTTATTAATTTATCTCAAAATAATTGTCACCCCACCTACTTATTTTTTTAATATAAATATGGCCAAATGGATAAAACATATTTCCTCTATTTTTAAAAGATGAATGTTTTAAATTTTTCATACGTATTAATTTTTTTAGAAATAACTATTTTAACTTTATTTTTATTAATTACTCCTTATTTAACCTTATTTTTACTAGAAATAAACTTTAAGGAGTATTACTTAATTTTTTTTAAAATAATAAAAATTATAAAGGTAAATTAAGTGAAAAAAGTAATAACTACACTTAAAAAATTGAAAACATCTAACTTTTTGAAACAAATTTTGTTAATAGTAGAAACAGAGAGAGTGGTATTTAAAATATATATATATATGTATATAAGACATCGTTAATAGTGAAATGGATGAAATGTCAAAAAAAATTTAAAAAAATAATAATAATAATATAAGATTTGGTGAAATTAATTGTGTGAATAAGAAAATTTTGGGTATGAATAGGTGGAGGGTTACGGAATAGATTCCTTATCGAGTTTCTTCATGGATTATGGATATAAAATTGGAGATGGGCTTGATTTTCCAACGAAGAAACTACGCGTTCTCACGTTTTCACCTCCGGATATTCACGTCCCCAATGATGGTCACGGTCTAGGCAACGGGCCTCTGCCACGACTTGTCATAGCTGAGCTTCTTGTGGACGAGCTAAGTCCTGAATCACAGGTATGAAACAAACATGATTAATGCTGTTGTCATGAGTCTTAAATAAATATCTTATTTTATCTTTGTCGGTCCTAACTTATACTTAATGGTTGCTTATTAGGAGATAATACGGAAATATCTAAAACCTGAAGGTGGAAAGCAAGCGGTTCTTTCAAGTACTTTGGGGTCTTTAATTTGGGAGAAGCCAACATGGACCGACTTCAATCAGCTTGCCAAGTAAATATTATAACTCTCTCTAATCATGTAATTTTTTTTATTAATTTGTTGATTTAAAAGTGTTTTTAATGGCTAAATCACCGATTTACCAAGAATTGGTAAATGTATAGTAATAACATAGTTTTTCATATTGATAAACAGTTCCGGAATCTTTAAAGATGAAACAGTCGTGTATGGTTGAGAAAGTGTTACTTCTCCAACAAAACCTTAAAAGTGCTATAGCTGCAAAATAAACTTCAAAATGTGTGATTTTTTTCGCAAAAATAAACGCATTGATGAAAAGCTAACTGTTGTGAGCGCTGCAGGGAGAGCGAATTTGCGGCATGGGTACTAATCCACGGCTACACAATGAACCATCTTGCATTTTCTGTTCATCGACTCAAACACCATTTCAGTGACATCAAATGCGTCAAAGAGTATCTAGAAGAAAAGGGATTCGAACTCAACAGTGACGGAGGAATTCTCAAAGGTTTCCTTTACTTGTTAGCCTCATGAGATTCTTGGAATTTTTTTTTTCTTTCATTGGAATGTTTCTATTCTTTATCCGCTATATAAATTGGAATGGATGTGTATTTCAGTTAGTCAAGATGGTCTACTTTTACAAGTGTCATCGATCTCGGAGAGGGTTGCGGTTGAATTTGCAGATGGAGTAACCGAAACAGTCCCGGCTTCATACATTGAGTTCACTCAACGTCTGGTTCTCCCACAGTTTCAAGATCTGCCTCATGACCAGGTTCTACATTTGAATACAGTCCTGGCCTTTTTCATCACATATGCGTTCGTTGGTCCATTGTGTATTCACAATCTATGTATATACCCGTAATTGCAGATTAAAGAGTACCATAGACGCGACGGCTTTGATTTCGACAACGCAAAAAACATTCTGGAAAGCGCCCGTTTCACCTCAGATGTCTAGAATCAGTTTGGTCCAATCCTGTCTGAAATAAATACCATTAAAATAAGCATGGGTTTGTAATGCAAAGGAGAGTATGTTCAAATTCAATGTGTGTGCTGTGATATCATTAAAATAAGCATGGGTTTGTAATGTTTTTCGTTTATTTATCAGCTACTTTTTTAAAATTTAGCTAAATTTAGACCAAGCCACATATATTCTGTTAAAATGTGGCTTTTGAAATTAGACCAAAATAAATAAATACTAAGGGATGTACACTTCTTATACAAATATAAGATCTTAGTAAACATAAACATTATATCAGAATTGTAAGTCCATTCTATTAATGAGTGTACTACATTAGATCAGCTTCTGGCACCAGTTGATATGTACTTGTAACGCAATGCCCAGAAGAGATAATGCAAGAAGTTAACAACACTAAGAACACAAATGAGCCAGTAGAACAAGTCTAGTCTGTAACGATTAATGGTAACATTTTCACCACCGAGCCAAGGGGTTCTTCCTCCACTCCCAGTCACACTGTTCACAATCACCACCATCACCGAGTTTAGATAATACCCCATTGCCAAAGAAGCCCATGAGAGCGATGTCGCCAATGATCTCATAGAAGGAGGTGCTTCTGTGAAGAAAAACTCTAGCAACCCGGCTAGAGTGAACAGATCAGCAGATCCTAGAAACAGATACTGCAGCGCGATCCATAGGAAAGTGACGGGTAAGGTTCCTTTTGAGTCAAGTAATCCAGCTTCTGTGGCTACTTGCTTTCGTTTTAACTCGACTAGAGCGGCCACTGCCATTGCTACTATCGAAAGGACCAAGCCTACACCGATTCTTTGCAAATGAGTGATACCCATCTCGGTTTTGGTTACTCTTCTAGCGAAAGGGATAATCAGGTGGTCGTACATTGGTGCAAGAATTATCATGAACACGACTGGAAAAACCGGCAAAGAACCTGCCGGAACCTCTAGGTTTCCGATCTTTCTGTTCATCGACTCAGCTTGCTGGACAGAGAAAGTAGAGAGCTGAGCTAAGCAGCAATTGAGCATTATAGTGCAGCCGAATATCGGAAGCATTTTGAGCACAATCTTCACGTCTTCGACTTGTTGAACCGTGCATTCGAGCAATCTATGGACCGTTTTGCCCTCTACCGCTTTGTTTAGACATTTCAAGCTATTGGTTAGTGACTGAGAATGCCTCTTTTCTCCTTCTGATTGATCTTCTTTAGCCAAGTGACTAGATGGGCTGACAGAGACGTTCACAACAGCATTACTCGAAGATTTACTCGAGCAACCCATCATGGAAGCTGCAACAAGAACCTGTACGTAGGAGACGTTAAGAAAACAAAAACGATACGTTTCACAATGATGATCAAAAACATGTTTTTTCCAAGTTACCTTCAAGATTGTGGTGAGAGGACTTCCACGAGGGATCTTGTTCTTATAAAACCTCGAGCCAGAGAGAAAGACGAGAATGGAGAGAAAGATGGAAATAGTGGAGACACCAAATCCCCATTCCCAGCCAACATTTTCCTCGAGCCACACACCGAGCGTCACGGCCACGAGTGCTCCACATGAGAGACAGAACACAAAGTAGTTGAAGAATGTGGATCTCTGTTTTCGACCTTTGGGGCTGCTCTCGTCGAATTGCTCTGCTCCGTGTGACGGCAATGACCCTTTTATCCCTCCGATTCCTAGAGCCGCTAGATACAGTCCCACGAATAGAACCGCCGCTTTCGAACCACCAACGGCTTCGCATGGTGACGTGGCGGAGCTCTTGCAGGGAGGTGGCCTTAAGAACGGACGACGAGCTTGGACTGTGAGCAGGATAAGTCCCTGTACGTGTACGAATATCCCGATCAACTCCATAAATTGAATTTAAATAAAATATCATAGGTAGTGTGATCATTTTTTATTGCGGGTGAAATTAAATTTTAAATTAAACTAAAAGAAAAGCCATTTATTACTTAAACAACTAAACTAAATAAATAAAAAAATCATTACACAACAAATAAAATTATACAAACCACAATATGAGTATGAGATGGATTTGTGATCACTACCACTACACTTGTTTGTATGTTTTGTCTTTCGTGCAACAAATGTGGCAAACTCGACAGCTCATGACAGAGAATCAGACAGAACAGCGACCCTTGACATGGATACACAAGTACAAATCCGACCCCACCTAGAGATATGGTTCCTAGCGTGAATAGTGGGCCCCATATATCAAACTCTGCGCACGCTTGGTCCGTTAGATTTTGCAAATTGCAAATTGCAATTAAGGTGGTGAACTTTTTTAGTCAACATGCATAGTTTTCTTAGCAAATTTTTTACGGTGGATTTAATTTAATAATTTTTAATTCATTTTTTCTCTTCTAATAATAAAATTTTTGATGAGGTTTTTAATAAAAAAAAATTAATTTTTTTTAATAAAAGTTTATTTGATTTATTGAAACATAAAAAACAAATTATGAACCACTCTCACACGTGTCACTAAAATACATATCTTAAACATGACTTAATTTTTTTTTAAGATCCAATTTTATGATTAAAGCCCAGTTTTTATTTATTTTTTATGCTTTAATTATTTATTTTTTATTTATACACCATCGTTCATGCTCTAAACCATTTTGGAATGGATCTTTGAAGGTATATATACACAGTACATATACATATATTATATATACATATATAATTAATGTATGGTTGATGTTTTTACAGTGTGAACGGGTTTTATAGCTTGGTGGTTGCCTAATTTTTATTTTTTTTTCTTTTTTGAACATTAGGTGGTTGCCTAGTTGGCTAATTCTAACGTCAAAAGTGAAGATTAGTTGAGGAAAGAAAAGGAATTATGGAGTTTAAGTACCAGAAACTCGATGAAAGCGGAGATGAGGAAGATGATGTAAGTGGAGAAGAAGGCGTCAGAGAGGAAGCCGCCGAGGAGAGCGAGGAGGAAGGCTGTGCCCATGAAAGCGCTCACTTCACTCGCCGCTCTCGAGATTGAAAAGTGCATGAACTCCGTTAGATATCTGACCAAGTTGCTCGCGTTCGCTAAAAACGCTAGATTCTCCAATATCTCCACCGCTTCACAAGTCACAACACACACGCACGCGCACACAAGAAAAAAAAAGTAAAGAAAGAAATTAGTCACGTGATTCCCACGAGAGCGATCGAGACAAGAGCTTAAAAAGGTATCGAAAATGAGAGGAAAAGGGGTAAATTTGTAATTTTTGAGACTGACCCAAGACGAAGGAGGCAGCGAGCATGCCGCCATGACGACCTTTCACGGCGGCTCTGTTTCTCCAGTCGGCGTAGCCTTCCCATTTGGAGCCATCTTGCATTTCAACTTCCTGTATTTTGAAATAGCCGAAAACAAAATAACCTTTAGGAAGATATTTATTTTCTACATAGAAATGAAGGTAAGCGGAAAAAAAAAAGACGATGTAATTTTTTTCAGCAATTGAACATTACCAAAGAAAAAAAAAAAGAGTCAGATAGAGAAAATTAGTATGTGCTTGAAGAACCGACCATTTTCTCTATTTCCTGCTCTCAGAACTTTGATGAGGAGAAACGAAGGAGATCTTTGATATATATAAGTGAAAGTGACAAGGTTATTTTCGGAATTAAGAGGAGGTGAAGGGTATATTGGGTGATCTTAAAGACTTTTTATATTTCAAATTTTTAAGCTGCTATAGGAAACAACTTTTATATGAATCTAAAAATCACAACGTGGTATTTTAGCGGGCAAAAAAAGGAAATCACAAGGTGTAAATATGATAATTTATACAGAATTTAGGGGAATTTTACATTCGTAGACTAATAAAACCACTTAGAGATAATATTTCCGACCTTCATATAGAAATAATCATAAATTTTAAAATTATAGAAACTTCAAAACTAATAACATCTTAAAGTTTTAAATAAGTCCAAGAAAATATGATGTGGCTTTTGTTTTCATGTAGTCTGTTATTTGAATGCAGACGAGTAGCACATTTGTGGATTTAGTTTATTTTAAAGAGGGTTTAGCTTTGAGATTGCCTTCTGTTGGAGGGGGATGGAAATCAAATCCAAAAAGTAGAGGATAATATAAAGGTGATGAGGGGAATCAAATCCCTCCACTCAATGGGTTACAACAACAACAAAAAAAGGAATCCAAATTGACCAAATGGTATAATTAATCTCTTCACACACAAAAATGGATGTAAATCTAAAAACGTGTCATCAGTACTGTGATGACCGAGAGTGATCCTTACCTTGCTAGGTGCTACTCAATTTCGTGATAGTGTTGACTATGCAAACAATAAAAATTGGCAGCTTTTATAAACGGAAGAAATTTTTCTTTGACTAATAGTAACAATTTATTTCATTTGACATTTAGTAAATCTAAATTTATTACCATGCAAATTAAAGCCATTCTTCAAACACCACCTGTCTGTTCCTATAATAGTTTCACCATCTCACATATATCTTACCGGAGAAAATATTTGATTTAAAGAAGCTTTTGCGTTTTTTATCAAAAAACAAAAAAGCTCTTGCAACTTAGAATTATATAAATAGTTTTACGAAAACGTGACAATATGGAATACGATCTGAATATTATTATTTGTATTCAATCGATCGTTATCCTTAGTTACCTAAACACTAATTCAGCAATTAAACAACTAGGATGAATGTAAGAAAGTATTTTTTTTTTACCTTGTTTACGACTTACATATACGCATATTCTTAGATTTGAACTTGAGTTATAACATACTAATACAAACTAGTAGATTACAAGCTTCGGGTGCTATAGAGTATAGATTCATTCAATGGAGTGTAGTAATTAATTCTTACGACAAATTCCCACAAAAATAAAAGAATCGCAATGGGCTGTATAATTGTTAGATTTTTTCAACTCAACAAGTTATCAAGCCCAATGGGTCGCATGATGCTGTCTTGAGCCTGACTACCTTTTTTTTTCACTGGGATTTTTTTTTTGCGAAATCCTTGAAGAATAGAGGAAACAAAGCCGGTGGAGGAGTTAATAAGCCGGCGGGAGGAGTCTGACTTGTCATTTAGATTTTTAAAATAATTGTGTTGATTTGTTATTTTTGTTTTATTTTTTTTTGAATATTTTGTTTTTTCTTCTTAACTGCGAACGTGTTAATTTGATTCAACCACAAAAGTTACGCCATGACATCGATTCCAGCTTATTTATCTTTTTCACCAAGACTATGGCTATATATCAATATTCCTTATAGCTATATACACTTCAATACAATCGACTTACTTTTTTTTTTTGTTAAATGAAAATCGACTTACTTTTACCAATATTAGTTGCAATTATAATTTCTGTTTTCTGGTTTAATTTGATACTCCATTATATATTGTCTCCCATATAAAGAGATTATCGGGCACAAAAATCATAATCTCTTGGTTTGAAAATTGTAGAATAGTCATTTGAAATCAGTGGAATCCTAATGTCTTGAAGTTATATAAAAAATATTCGCATAATATGTGAATAATAACCAATGAACTATAAGTGAAAAATAAAAAAGGAAAAGCGACTTGATTAAGAAGGTGTTATCAAAAACAGAAATGAGTCACCTTTTTGCTTTTTGTATTTCTGATGGTACGTAGCTAAAGTGTTTGCATGACATTACGGCGTATCGGTAGAGCTAATAATATATAGCACCCTTTTTAATGTTTTTTTTTGTTTAAACATTTTTTTTTTTATGTTAAAAAGCTAGTAACAAAAAAAGTTAACCAAAAAGCTAATAGTAACATACTGAAATTCAAATAACGAAAAAGTACTAAAAAGCTAGCTAATAGTATTTTTTGGTTATTTGAATTTCAGTATGTAAGATTTTACAAGGTCAGTTTTATAATATTATAAACTTCTTCATATTCTTCTTCGTTTTTACCCTTTTTCATACTGTTAGAAAATATATTATATGGTATAATTTAATTCAAGACTCTCCACGCTTATGAATTAAGACCTGCTTCTCTTATAGAAGAAATCCGCCGCTCTATTAGAGCGAGACTGGATCCTTTATCCATAGCGATCAGAGAAACTATCTGCCACTCGAATTGAATGTCAAATCATACACACATGGGTCCGTACTTGAGCCTTGATCTACCATCCGTTGATGTATTTGGTTGGTTCAAAATTTTCGTCTCTCTATAAATGCGTTTGCAAAATTCTATGTAAAACAAAACTAATCCGTCTATTTGAGCCTTGATCTACCATCCGTTAATGAGTTTGCATTACTTATGTAACCAAATTTTGAAAGTTATATATAGATAAGTTGCGTCGATTGGTGTATATATATTACAACAAGTGTGGTAAAACTACAGTTAATCACTTTGATAAATTAATGTTTTGGTATTGATGAGGTGGATAATCGTGTAGAGATAGAAAGAACTTAAAGTAAGCCAATGTTCTAGATCTAGTCAAGAACATCACAATGTACGCTTGTAGAGAGCTTTTAACTTTGAGTTTGAAAAAAAAGGGTCTACTGGTTGAACCCATGACATCTTGGACCATCTGATCACGAGGCACTTCTTTTCACTGACACATGTATTCCACATTGTTCCTTGTCAGAGTTACTAGATGCAACTTTTAACAATGAAAACACTATTCATGTATATATCAAACATTAACTTCCCTTGGACCTTCATCTTAATTCCGTCAAACTCCATTAACAAGTAACAAAGTAAAAATTATATGGACCATTAATGTTATTATCATTACATAACTTAATTAAGAGTATGTTTTAACACAAGCATTAAAACAAAAGTAATCGTAGAAAAAGAAACAAAATCATTTTCTATATTCTCACATAACACTATATATAACATAACCCAAACAAAAGAAACAGTACTGTGATTATATGTGAATAAAGTAAACAGAAGCAAGGTAAAACTTTATTACAGTACTGGACATTCACAATTTTCATGAAACCAAACCAAAAGAATCTGATGTTGACGGAAAACAAAAGAATGGACGTCACTTTAAAAATTTCTTCTTTTTAGTCAAGTTTGGTACATAAGGATTGTTTGGATCACATAAGGAAATATTGTACCCACTTGCAATATAAATAGACAACAAAAGGTGATTAGAGAGCATCTCCATTAATAATCCAACTTGCAAACTCATCCGTTTTTAATTGTTATGGTTTTTATTCAGTAGTTAATTTCTTCACCTACTAGAAAGAGTAATTTTTTTCAACTTAATTTCATAACAAATTGCATTCGATCTTGTTAAACTATTTTTTGTTTTTTTTTTCACTTTTTTCAAAGGGACTATATAGATTGGAAATGTAAATCAATCGCTTTGCTTGAACTAAGCTAATTTGGGAAAGAAAAAAAGTGCTCACCTAATTATAAACCACAAATATAATCCCTCTTATGGCAAAACAGCACCTTCGTCTCCCTCTTGTTACCAGACACTTAAACCAGCAAAAGGAATCGTTTTTTCTTTCTTGTAACTTTTATTTTTTCGTCATTCCATAATCTCTTTTTTTTTTTTAATAAAGAGTCTCATCATTTTTGCAGTAATTGACTCAACGTTTTCATTTATAACAGTTACAAATGGAAAACTCAAACACTGCTTCAGAAGTTCTCTTTTGGTTTCAAAACCAGAAGCAAAGCCACAGCCATAATAAGTTTCCTTCTTCTTGCTTTCCTCCGAGCTCTCACTCTGCTCTTTATGGTATTCCTCTGTTCCACCTATCTAGATTTTGGTTTTGTGGGTTTTCTTAAATGCATTTTTTTTTGTTTTCCTGAAAGTTTTCACTTTTGAGGAATCTTCATCCCTAAACTGCAGCCACCTAGATTAAAAGACTGTCCTTTTAGTTTAAAAGAGTTCGACAACAACAACAAAAAAAGTGAAAAAACTTTGAAAAATCTCATGCGACATAGATCAGATTCTCTTCTTAATTCTCTCTTGTTGAGATTCGTGTCATTTCGAATTAATGATTCCGTTTTTGGTCACATATTCGCCTTAATTCAGCAGGATCTAGCTCAATGAGCAACACAGAGACTAACACCGTGGAGGAAGAAGACGTCTGTGAGAGCTACAAGATGCGAGAGATAACCAAGAAACGGAAGCTAACACCAGCTCAACTGCGTTTACTAGAGGAGAGTTTCGAAGAAGAGAAAAGACTCGAACCAGACAGGAAACTCTGGCTGGCCGATAAGCTAGGGCTGCAGCCGAGCCAAGTCGCTGTCTGGTTTCAAAACAGGAGGGCTAGGTTCAAGACCAAACAGCTCGAGCACGACTATGATGCTCTCAAGGCTAGCTATGCTAAGCTCAAGACTGATAGGGACATTCTCTTTCTACAAAACGAAACCCTCAGAAACAAGGTACCTTTTTTTTTAATAAATTAACACCAACCCAATTTAGTAGAGACTGTTCAACATTTTGATTTTTGATGAAACATTCAAACAGGTTGCTTTTCTCAAAGAGAAGCTGAAAATGAAAGACAACCTTGAAACTCAGTCTATGGAGGCCGAGAAGCTTGGGGAAGAAGGTAGCTCGGTGAAAAGTGATAATACACAGTACAGTGACGAAGAAGGGTTAGGGAATCAATACAGCTTCCCAGAGCTTGCAGCTCTCGGGTTTTACTATGATCCAACTTTGACTGCATCAAATCTAAGGTTGTGATAGTCTAAGGTCTACGTCCCGTTAGCCTCAAGATATCTTCTATGTTTTCCTTTTTTTTTCTTCCTTAGGGTTCATATTCTGGAAGTTGAAATCTTATAAAAAAAATATCAATTGTCTTGTACGTTATATCAAATCTTTTTTTTGGACATCGTAAGTTATGTCAAATTAGTATGAACTTTTATTAAACTAGACAAGATCATAAGTTTTTTCAACGACGAGAGAAATGAAAAGTTGTGCTTTTCAAATGATATGGCTGTCAAAAATTCAAAATGCATATATCGTAATAATTAGTAGTAGCATATAAAGAATATATACATTTATCGTAATAATAATTCGTACGTGATACGATTTCCAATAAGTCAATGATTGAGCAAATAGTAGAAGGGAGAGAATTGATTCATTTGAAAAGGACTTGCACTATTTGATTATGATAACTCCATATTCCATCATCCATATGCAATAATGTAACCTTTGGTTTGGGTTGTGAAAATTGAAATAGACAGAATCTCTCTTTCTTATCCGAATCACCCACCAATGAAGAATTGAAGATGTCCAAAAACTCAGCACAATCTTTGAAAGCCACGTGTACGGAACAGATGACGCAGATCCAGATATTTTCCACCATCCACGTCAGTGTGGGACCACAAAACAAAACTCCTGCGCATAGATTTTCTCTGGCATTAATAGTTTTCATCAGTCTCGGATTCAGGCCCAGATAGAACCACGTGGCAAAACATGAATGGATGTTTAAAAAAAATTGGAGTTTGTAGGGTCCACCGATCTATCTCGTCTCTCTCAAATGCACACCGATGGGGGACGGTGGAGACTTAAAGATTAGAAGTCAAGTTAATATATGGGCCTTGAGCCGTGTTAAGCCCATTTACCATAAGCCCAATATGTGTTTAGATTCTATTTCTCCCAAAAAGGAAATTAAAAAAAAAAACAAAATTGTGGTGGGACTCGAGCGAATGCGAGTATGAGCCGCAAGAGAGACAAACCCTACCCTTACCGCAACACACCGGCGCGAATTTCGAAACGCCGGCGACCGTGGGCGCCTCCGTCATCGGAATTCGATGAGATCATCGACAATCCGACCACCAAACCTCCACCGCCACCGGCGCTGACAGTTATCGGACTTCCCGCCAACTGCTCCGTCCTGGAGCTGAAATCGCGATTCGAGATCTACGGCTCAATCTCCAGAATCCGAATCGACAAAGACGGATTTGGCTCCGTTTCGTATCGCACCGCCGAGTCAGCAGAAGCTGCCATTGCCGGTAGCCACGAGCCTTCTTTCGGTATATCCATCGATTCGAAAAAGGTACTCGCTCGCTCACTCATCGATTGGAGCTAAATTTTCCAGCTAAATCACAAACCTCGTTGTGAAAATTTGGGAATTAGGGTTTATAAGATTTTGGGGGCACTTGTTGTGTTGCAGTTGCAGGTGGTTTGGGCGACGGATCCATTGGTAAAGTGGAGGGAAGGTGTGACGGTAGGGGAAGGAAAGGATAAAACGTCGTCGTCGTTGTCGTCTTCTTCCTCGAAGCTTCTCCGACCTGTGTTGCCATTAAGAAAACATGGAAGAAGCAATAGGCTAGCGTCGGCCATTGTCAAACCTAGATGCAATAATACCGACGGAGACGGAAGTCCATCTCCGACGACGATAAGGGAATTTAAGCACAGAGATATTGTAGCCTACGACGATATCCTTTAGCAGCATCTAGTAAAATTTATAGTAGTATTCTTTTGTTCTGATTAAAGTCTGATTCTTTTACACTTTTGGCAATTCTTTTCTTGAAAAATGTGTAATGTTATATGAAATTAGCAAAGGAAAATCCTTGTGGTTTATTCTCTTTCTTTTTTTTTTTGGTTTTAATGTTTGTGGTTTATTCTCTTATTAATTCACTCAGGTTTCACAATTTTTTGGTGGGTAAAATTCGGTTCTTTCTCTTTCAGGAAATTCGACAAACTCTGTATATTTAAGTGTGTGCATTCTATCAAAAAATATTTTGAATGAGTTGAAATTTGTAAGAGAGAAGAATTCAAATTCACTTGAAGATTCGAGCTTTGACATCCATAAGCCGATATATTTAGTTTTATATCAAGCCAATCAGGCAAAAGTCACCTTTACTTGGACAACTCGGTGTTTCGATTCCTTGGTAAAAAGAAACTAAATTCGCAAAACCCTAATAACTTTCACGACGGCATCGTTTCAGGCAAGGTTGGTTATTTTTGTTCAAAATTTCGTCGTCGTCGTGGAGCGACCAAGGCGGAGGAGCATGGAGCTGGCTGATGAAGAAGAACAATTATGGAGCTGGGGCGCAGGTACGGACGGCCAATTGGGGACGGCCAAGCTACAAGACGAGCATCTCCCGCAGCTTCTCTCGCTGACGTCACTTCCTTCCATATCAATGCTTGCCTGTGGCGGCGCTCACGTCATCGCCTTGACTTCTGGTAACCCACAAAATCTCCGATAGAAGAAACCCATTGAAGTATGGATTTTGCAGTAATTTGACTACTTAATCTTCTGATTAAACCATTGAAGTATGGAATTTGCAGTTGGTAAGGTGTTGACATGGGGAAGGGGAAACTCTGGTCAATTAGGACATGGGGACATCCTCAACACTTGTTTGCCAAAACCAGTATCTTTCTTGGACGACTATGTTATAACGCAAGCTGCAGCTGGATGGAGTCACTCTGGTTTTGTTTCAGGTGAACTTAAAATGAAAGTTTTGTAACTGCTTTGGAGACAAAAGAGATTTGATCTCCCTTTTTGTGTTGTGTGTGTGTGAGAGTGCAGATTCTGGCTGCCTTTTTACATGCGGGAATGGCTCATTTGGTCAGCTTGGTCATGGTGAGAACATGTCACTAAGCACTCCAGCCAAAGTCTCTTACTTTGTTGATAAAAGCGTGAAGATGGTAGCTTGTGGTATGCGCCACTCACTTGTCTTGTTCGCAGGTAAACATCTGTTACATCATTTCACTGGTTTGCAAGAAAAGTGTTTTTTCTCCATTTTGATTTATCTTGTGTTCTTCAGGGAATCAAGTGTGCGGATTCGGATCTGGAAAGCGCGGACAGTTAGGTTTCTCATCAAACGGAAAAAAGTCAATAAATCTTCCATGTGTTGTCTCTGGATTAGAAGATGTTGAGGTTGTTGGTATATCAGCTAATGGAGATCATAGTGCAGCTATATCAGGTTAACCCTTATGTCTCAAGTTCAGTTTCATTGATTCGTCGAATCATGTGTATCTTTTGTTAAACCCGTCTTCCGATGTGCTTGACCAGCTAAAGGAGAGTTGTTCAATTGGGGAAGAGGATTCTGCGGCAGTTCTGATGTTCAAACCCCTCAGTGTTTGCCATCATCTCTATCTTTCAGAGAAGTTTCTTTAGGATGGAATCATGCTTTATTATTAACCGGTAATCTACGTGTGGATGCATCAATCAATACCTTCAATTAGCTCACTGAACTCATTCCTCTGTTCATGGACTTGTTGAACAGTCGATGGCGAAGTTTTCAAGCTTGGTAACACCCTTAATAAACAATCCGAGAAGCAACAACTGCAAGTAGATTCCTCTGAAGCTCTCTTAGAGAAAGTCTCGGATTTTGACGGGGTTAAAGTTCTGCAAATCGCAGCAGGAGCAGAGCATTCTGCAGCTGTAACAGGTAAAAGGGGAGCTGTAAATTCTGTTTTCTCTTCCTTCCTTGGTCAGACTTCTTCTCGATATAAAACAAAGATTTGAATGTATTGCAGAGAGTGGAGAAGTTAAGACATGGGGATGGGGTGAACATGGCCAGCTAGGTCTTGGAAACACCAATGATCAGACCAATCCTCAACCGGTGAGCCTAAGTATAGACATGGGAACGAAGGAGATCAAAGTATATTGCGGAAGTGGATTTACCTATGTCGTAAGGCGAAAACAACAGATTTCTTCTTCACCAACCTTATCATAGAAAATGGGTGTATTATATGATCTAATGTGTGTAACATTGTACAATGCAAGAAAGTCAATTGCTTACATGAGTCTTGTCAGAGGAACATAGTGGTTGTATATTACAATGATTGGAAAATTTGACATTTACAGTTTCTTCTTTCTTGTTTTGTCGAGATAAAAAAAAGTAGCTCTACTGCTTCCTTGGTTACCTTACCCTACATGAAAGTGAATTTCCAAAAGAAACTAAAACCCTACTGATTTAACTCATGCTCCATCGATGGTGGGATCAGCTCTAAAATGTTGTTGTTGCCTACGACCTCAAGAGATGATGAGCAGATTGTTTTCATATCCATCGCAAGTTACAATAGGTCGAAGCGGGTCAACTTTCCACTGGCCATCAACTATGAACTTTATCTGTGAGGAAAACGTAGCAAGGTTAAGATTTTGGTTTGGTCATGAATGGGGAAAATGTTAGTTGCAGATACTGCGTTGATTGAATCATCTAACCTCATATTTTCCAGGATATAGCTTCAGCGATAAAGAGAAGACTCCGTTCTCTGCTTTCTTCATTTTCCTCTGCTTGCAATATCATAAAACAAATTCAGCCGAGGTGAAGCAGTTTGGTTTCCTTTACAGAGATTAATCAGTTTTTTTTTATCGATATGGACTGACCTGTGTAGACCAACCGTCAAATGAACCCGTCAGAAGAACTTCTGAGGCTGAATTAGGCCATACTATGGATGCGGTTCGAAGTAACCGTAAAGCTCTACTAGCATGATCTATTCTTCTCTGTTTCTCCCGTACAATCCTCTGTGCGTCTCTAGAAGGAAAAATAAGTTAACCAAAGTGAGAGACAATAGCATAAAGCTTCCTCCTATATTTTTGCACATAAGTAATGAGCAAAGCATACATTATAGCCATAGCCATCTTTCCTTCAAGAACTGCCAGCTTTGCCCGTGTAGACCGTAACTTATTCTGGGCATATATAATCTCATTCTCTTTGAACTCCCAATCATCACTGAGATTCTCCAATTTCCCAGAATTTATCTCACTATCCTAAATGAAATCATAAACCAAAAGTAAGCCAAATGAAAAAATCACTAATAGAATCGCTACTAGTTTGATAGGAAGTCATGAGACATCAAACAAGTAGAACAGTGTTTCTAGATGTCGTCTGGTCAAACACTTACATACAAGGAAATGAAAACAGATGTTACCTTACTTGGCACGACTTCGTCAGGATGAGATCTAAGGGATTGAAGAACAAAAGAAAGTTCTGACTGGAGATTCTGAAGACGGCTTTTGAAATGAGTTGTATTTATATCTTCTGGTGAAGATGCAGGTTTATCTTTTCCATTTACGCCATCACCAGAATCCTTATTCGTATTATCCTTCTTCACAACATCCAAACCACTGGAAGAAATTTCAGCAGCTGTACGATATAAACGTTTTCAAGCTTAGATCTTTTATTTATCAAGTCATATCCTTCTTTTTTTTATATGTAAAGACAGAAGCCTCTCCATACCTTCAAAATCTTCATCAGTGAATCCAGCTCTCCTCATACTCCATGTCCTCCATGTTTCTGATGTAGACGAATCGCTCAAGCCTCGCGTTCCTGAAACCGACTTGGCTTCTTGATACCTACTTTGTGCAAATTCCCCTGAACTTCTACTACCATCTAGTTCTTGAAATTCGCTAGATGTCTTTTGAAAAAGGTCACGACGTAAGCAGTTTATTCATCAGGATCCATTATTTTGTGTAGAGTGAACAGCAAAGTTTGTAGACAAGAAACATACCACAATCACCGAAGACCGAGGAAGTGAACCATTTGCGAAGATTTCATTCATGGCACCATTGCTTTCCCCTTTCCCGCTCAAGCTAATCCCTAGACTCAGATTCCTTTCTTTCTCCAATCTGGTCAAAATGCCTTCAATTCCACTCTCATTCTTAACATCTACTTCTCTGATAGAACAGAACCTATGTTAGCATTCTAAAAGAGGTGTTTCTAGAGAACAGAAACCCGATTATCTGCATAGACCAATAAGAAGTGTAAATAAGAGGACTCACTCTGTTGAAGATGAAGGATTTGAGGAAAGATCAAAAGCTAAGGTTTTATCAATAATTTCTTGTGAATTGCGATTATGAAGCTGTTTCTCGATATGTAAATCCCGAAGCTTGACGTTCTCGTTTACTCGGACCTCATCGAGTTTCCCTTCTTCTTCTTCCTCTTCTTGTTCATCCAAATCCCACCCCATGGAAAGCCAACCACCTTGGTTTACGATTCTCTCCACAAGATCAAATCTTCCAGAACGGATTAAATCCTTCTTGCTCGGAAACATCCCAGGTCTCTCCGAACTCTTCATGAACTCCAAAATCTCCGTTTCCAGATCCTTAGTCCCCTCGCTATCCCAGCCCGAATTCCGGTTATTGCACATCCGAGAGCAACAACCTTTCTTCCTCGGCTTGACCTCAAGAAACCCTAGAACAGGCCCACAACCTTTTCTGGTAGCTAAAAGACACAGCTTCGCCGAATAATTGGGATTAAAGGTGGAGAAAGAAGAAAAGGGCAAAAGGGTATCGGAATCAATCAGCGAATTCCGAGAAGCAAAAGATGAAATGGGGCCTGAGTTGAGAGAGACCATGGCTGGAGCATTTCGTCGAACACTTTGTGCGCTCTATCAAGCGGCGGCCCTCATCAAGAAGAAGATGGGGGGATATATGCCCAAGCAAGGAACAAAACCTCTGGCAAAACGTGAAACCGGACTCCGAATGAATTAGCCAGCCAATACACACTTACATTTCGATAAGAAAATCTCTTAAGAGGGAAGAAGAAGAAGAAAGTACTAAGAAGTCATGTGACCGCACAAAAACCAAACCTTTTTCAATCCGAAAAAATTAAAGGAGTATGCTTTATTCGGATGTTAATCCGAATTCCAAAGATCAAGTTGAGGTATCTAACAAATATTTTGTTAAGTTTCTTTAGATTCTCATTTTTGATTCACATAATTTAGAGAAGATACCATTTTAAACGAAGTGGTTTTGGTTCCATTGGAAAATTTTGGGGCGAAACCATCTTTTCTCAGCGACCATGGGCTTTCACCGTCCACGTGTATTCAGCCCACTTTTGGCCTCTGTGTTTTATTTTTCATCGGATTTGCGATTCAATTTATACGATAAATTTTTTAAAAAATTATGATTTGTCGACTAATTAGAGAGATTTTTTTTTTTCTTTCTTTTTCATGTTTTATCGTTATTTGAAGGGTGTTTTGAGAATCATATCTGTTAGATTATACGTCGTGTTACTGAATGCTAAATAAATTTAGCTCTAGAGTGATTTTATAATAGATTTTTGAAAAAAACGTATCACTTTCTACTTAACCTCTCATGTGTATTAAGATTGTCATTGGAATTTGGAGTGAAGGAAACAAAGTTGCGCTTTGTATACTTACTAAGTACTTATGAAAAATTGTCCGAAAGAGTGAGTAATTAAGATCTACCTACTGAATAACTCTCAATATACAACAACAACAAAAAAAGTTCAATATACATCAACCATTTACTTCATTTTTCTTTTTTTATCAACAACGTACTGCGAGTTTGAATTCAGATGAAGATGAGGTGATAACATTAGTACAAACTACAAACCCTCAAGATACAACACTCATATACGTTAGTCATGTAGATTCAAATTAGTATTTTTATACTTCTTTCTCACGCACAACTATGTCTCGGACTCTCGAATCTTTTGAAAGCTAAAATTTTCATCAAACTAGACTAAACTATACGAGAGTGGCAATGTTCTCCTTGTTCAAACTCAGCTTGACATGGCGTCCAAAAGATTGTCCAAGTCAGTTTCTGCAGCCATCAATGCGCACCATGCTTTCTCGAGACCTTCTCTCCTCGTCTCCTAATTCCTTTCTTTTCCGGCCAAATTAACTATTTTATTTTTACATATTATTAAAATTATAAATAATTGTTATAATTCTTATTTTCCTCCTATATATATAGAGTTAGCACCTTCATCTTAGCATATCATAAACAAATATTATTTCTTTTCTTTTATCACTTAGATTATGGATCCAAACCATCCATTTCATTTTTCATCAAATTTTGTGAATCTTCTTAATAATCAACAAGAAGGGAACACTACAAATCATTTTTCTCTTACTTCAAACTCAATTCAAATGAGACAAGAAATTCCAGAATATAGTACCCAATATAATAATATGTGTGGAGAGAGTGATGATTCAAACGAAGCTCAAAACACCACCGATCGAAGAGTAACAAGACGCAAGTGGAATCCAACTGAAGATGTCGTTCTCATTACTGCGTGGTTAAATACTAGTAAGGATCCAATTGTGTGCAGTCAATTGGATCATAGCTACACAGGGAGTGCTTTTTGGAAGAGAATTGAAGCGTATTGTTCACAAAGTCCTGCACTTGCACACTTACCAAAGCGAGAATGGAATAATTGCAAGCAAAGATGGCATAAACTAGATGATAGCGTCTGCAAGTTTGTTGGATGCTATGATCTTGCTGTGAGGCATAGAACTAGTGACCAATCTGAAGATGATGTTATCCAAGTTGCGTACCAATTCTACTACAACGATTACAAGAGTACCTTCACACTTGAGCATGCATGGAGGGAGCTTCGACATGATCCAAAATGGTGTAGTCCTTACACCGTTCAAAGCTCTAAGGGTAGTGGAAGTTCAAAGAGAACAAAGTTGAATCAAGATGGCATATATTCTTCAAGCTCTAATGGGGAGAGTCCTATATATCTAGATGTAGAGGAGCCAGCTATGGCACGTCCTCTCGGTGTGAAGTCATCAAAGCGCAAAGGGAAAAAGGCTGCAACTAAAACAACAAATGAAGAAAGGGAGGCCAATTCTCGATCACGGCTCGAGAACTTGTGGGCGGCGCTAAAGGAGAAAGACATAGCCCATCGAAATAAACTATCAAGAATGGAAGTTCTTAGAAGTCTGCTTGCAAAAACAGAACAACTTTCAGAAAAGGAAGAAACTTTGAAGAACAAGCTCATTGATGAGATGCTCTAATCTTGAGGTAATATGGTTTATCTTGTTGTGCAAGTTATCTTATCTTGTAATGAAATCTCATGATTAATTAATGTAATACCAAGTTATTTGTTGTTTGTCGTCAACTCTTTACGTAAACGAATCTCTGCAAAAGAAGAAAAAAAATCTCTGCACAAGCAAAGATCAAATCATTTGAAAAAGTGATAATTTTTTCAATTCAAAGTAAGTAAAGGAATCTTTGTACAGAAACATCAACTCCTCTGCAGAGGTACTCGTGCAGTAATTCAAAAACGAATATATTCTTAAAGAATATGTTCACGTGAATTAAAAGTACAAAAATTTCTCTGTTCTCTCACTTATCTTTACATCTCTGTTATAAGGTGATATTCTCCATCGAACAATTCACTCTCATTCTACAAATCTAAAATTTACACACATACCTTCACTTCCAGGTGATGCGGTGGATGAATACCTTCGAATTGGTGAAAGCACTGCAAATTTATGCGTGGAAAAATTTGCAGATGGAATTATATCTTTGTTTGAAGATCTATCTAAGAAAACCTACATCGGAGGATCTCCAACGGTTACTCGATAATGAAGAGATGCGTGGATTTTCAGGTATGATGGGAAACATTGATTGTATGCATTGGGAGTGGAAGAATTGTCCTACTATATGGAAAGGACAATATTCACGCATGAGTGAAAAAACAACAATCGTTTTTAAAGTTGTTGTTTCACATGATTTTTGAATTTGTCATGCATTTTTTGGACCTCCAGATACATTAAATGATATCAATGTTTTTGATGGCTCACCTGTTTTTATGATATACTACAAGATCAAGCTCCGAAATTTACTTTGTCAACGGCACCAATATGACATGGGTTACTATCTCAGAAATGCTATATATTCAAAATGGGCCACATTTATCCAATCAATCCGCCTTCTTCAAGATTTTAAATCGTCATTATTTGCTTAACGCCAAGAAGCCGTTCAAAAAGATGTTGAACGTGTTTTTTGAATTTTACAAGCTTGATTTGCCATTATTAAAATTCCAGCTCTTATTTGGGATAAAAAGAAAATATGAAAGATAATGAAAGCATGCATTATATTGCACAATATGGTAGTGGAAGATGAAAGAGATAAATACAATTAATATGATGTATTTCAATTCCAACAAATAGAAGAAAATAGGAGTACACAAGTGGATTCTACATACTCTACAAATATATCTACTAATCTAGACAATATTCTCGGCTATCGAACTCGATTTCGTGATAGAGATATACACGAACAATTAAAAATTAATTTGGCTGAGCATATATGGCAAAAGTTTGGCACGTCATCAAGTGAAAATTAGGAGCCAAGTTAGTTATATCATTTATCATGCTTTTATATGTTATCTATGTTTTTTAGCAATAAGTTCTATTTTTTATAAGTTTAGACTATATAATTTTATGTTTAATTATGTTATTTATAATGTATTGCTTTGTTAATATTGCTATGAATTTTNAAAAGGACAAATATGCAAACGAATTCAGATTGGGATTCTCTTACACGTAAGGTCGTTGCAGTTTGATTCGATTGGCTGATCCGAATTAGCTAGCCATAGCTTGGCGTGCTCGATGCAGCGAGCCAAAGCGTTCTTGTGAGAAAAGCTTGAATCCACTGGCCTAGACACCATCATACTCCAGAGCTTCGAGATCGAATCCAAATCCTGATCGCCGAGCATATCCGTAGCATCATCGGTAACGTAATCGTAAGTCAAGCAGCATCCTCTCTCGTGTTTCCTGGTCGACATTATCGACTCGAGCTCCTTCGGCGACTTCACGTCGAAGAGCGAACCAAAGTACAACAGATTCACTAAGTCGCTGCTCGCTTCCTCGGTCGCGTTGTTTCCAACTTCCTTTTGCTCGCAGGCGGTGGTTTGATCGGGAGAAGCGCGGTGGTGCTGAGTAGCGAGGCTGATTTCTTCTGAAACGGCGGCGGAGAGAGGAGCGCGGAGCTTCTCGAGCTCTTCGATAAGGACGACGACGGCTGGTTTCGAGCGGAGGACTTCCTCTTGCTCCTTGTTTAGGGTTTTTCCCTGAGAAATCGACTCTTCCATCTGAGTAATCCGGTTGTATTTCTTGCGGAGGGCACGGAGACGCTTGTTAATGAGCGCCATGACTGGTCCTTCACCGGCGTCCGAGGAAGCAGTAGCAGTAGCAGCAGTAGCAGCAGCCATGGTGTAAGGAGATCGAATTGACCGACTGAGAAAATCACCACCGTTGAACAGCGGCGGCGAAGAAGAAACAATAGAAAAGAGGAAGGATGGTTAGGGTTTTCTGAGAGAGAGATGGGGGGATAAGTTGAAGCGTCTGATTTTCGCTGTGATGGTTGTCAGTTCTTATATATGATTGATAAATTGAGAAAAGATAAATCCAGAAAATCAAGCGAGATTATCCTAATTTCCTAAATAAATAAGAGCGTCGAATCAATTTTCAACTATTCGGGTGGGTAGATTTTGTTTTCTTTTTGTGGATTATATTTTTCTTATTAAATGATTATTTATCAATTTATGAGGTTCTTGGAAATAACATACGAAAATACAAAAATGTTTCTTACAAATGAATACACGCTTTCTTTTCCTCTATTTTTTAAGTTCCTCGAAAGTATTTTAATCAAAAGTATGTTGTTTTCAATTGAATATCAGTTTTACAAATATAATTTGAGGAATTGATATTTCAAACTATATAGAGACTGTCTCTTATACACATCTAGATGTGTATAAGAGACAGAAGTTGAAGCGTCTGATTTTCGCTGTGATGGTTGTCAGTTCTTATATATGATTGATAAATTGACTCTTATACACATCTAGATGTGTATAAGAGACAGTCCTTCTTCTCCCTTCTCGTACGTTCATCTATTCTTCTTTTACAATTATATAAACAATAACATTGGTAATAAAGCTTAAAACGGAATGTTGAATTACTTAATTGGTAATGATGACATGACAGTCTAGTTACGTTGTTTTCTCTTTAGGTATCGATTTGTTCTCTTTGGTCACTTATAGTAGCTATATATTTCGTAGATTAATTATACTTTGGTTTGAGATCTCCCAATTATCCTTCTACAAGCTGACTTTTTTGTTCATTCATTTTTATACACAATGCACAAAATCAGACGGTCTATATGCCATTTTGTTTTCTTCATCTTTTTTCAAAATTAGCTTATCAGCTTTTTTACTTTAGCCATTACCATTTTGATGGCTTTACACATCATTTCCTATTAATGTACTTCCGTAACACAGTGGAGTTGTAACAAATTATAATAAAGTTTTAACAAAAAAAAAAGGTAGATGTGCTATATAAAGTGTATTGAATCCAAATTTTTGCTCAGTGTGTTTTCCATAAAGAAAGGAATCAATCAAAATTATAATAAATCCAAACAGGGACTAATGACGGTGACACTCACAGCATGGCTGCGTCAACTCCACCCACCACCGTGCAACATCCACCATCCAGAGAGCTGCGACGGTCCAAACAGACTCCAGCTATACACATCTAGATGTGTATAAGAGACAGGTGTTTGCCTTCATCTCTGTCTTTCAGAGAAGTTGCTTTAGGATGGAATCATGCTTTACTGCTAACCGGTAATTTCCGTGTGGATGCATCAATCAATACCTTCAATTAGCTCACTGTACTCATTCCTCTGTTCATGGACTTTGTTGAACAGTCGATGGCGAAGTTTTCAAGCTTGGTAACACCCTTGATAAACAGTCCCAGAAACAACAACTGCAAGTAGATTCCTCTGAAGCTCTCTTAGAGAAAGTCCCGGGTTTTAATGGAGTTAAAGTTCTGCAAATCGCAGCAGGAGCAGAGCATTCTGCAGCTGTAACAGGTAAAAGGGGAGCTGTAAATTCTGTTTTCTCTTCCTTCGT
>JAHZTW010000002.1:76572920-76595064 GCA_020283515.1 Alliaria petiolata
GAGAGATCAAAAACGAACGATCAAGTGTTGTATTCTCTAGATTTTGTTTTCAATTTATCACAAGTTCCATTATGAACTTGATAAATAGTAGAATGTGATATAAAAAAAATTCAGCAAGGTTAGAAGTAATTGTTTGGTTTAAACATTATACCTAAAGTTAAATTATAAATAATTTATAACACAATGAAAAAGATATCTCACGATTATATGGCCATTTTCTGCCAAAAAAAAAAAAAGTAATAGTGTCACTATGCCATAAAAGTATGGAAACTTTCAAGCGAATACATATGTAGAGAATAAATGTCTAAATCCCTTGCCCGCAAGAAAGACCAAGAGAGGAAATTCAAGAGTGTGGGACTCTCCTAACTGCTTCCTTTCCTTTGGACCCATCACCCATGCGACCATTACTTTATAACACCAACATTTTTACCTTCCTTTATTTGTTTCCATGTGTCATGTGTTAGTTGGCACTAGATTTATTTATACGAAGCCATTAGGTATTAATTAGTTTTAATCAGCCTATATGTGTATAAGTGAGGATATGATTCTTCAATCATTGTGACTTTAGTTGGATTTTAAGTGTCATATTTTTCAACTGTTGTAGTTTCTACAATAAATTATAAAATAAGAAGCTGTTCTAAGTAAACTAATAAGATTTGATTAATATAAAATACAATAAAGAAATATGAAATGTTTTGGTGCTATTAGGTTGGTGGAACGATGTTTGTGCTTGTGGAGCATGATATATCTTAGTGGAGAAAAGAATCATATATGTCCACGTATTTTTTTTTTTAATTTTCCGAAATTTAAAATGTTAATACTGGTAATTAATCCCCATTTTTCTTTCCATGTAATGCATGCCAACCAATTTCAGATTTTACAAATTGTCTTAAGTTCAACTAACAATAATAAACTTTTAATTAATACCCAAACTAAGAAGGAAGAAAAAAACAATCAATGGACATTGTAAATTAAATTTAAGACTGATAATTAAAGACTTAGTCAAACTTACCGGTTTTGGGGACCATCTCGGAGACATAGAACTTAAACCAAGAGAAGCGAACCGACTAACACTCTTCATAGACACGGCAGATGCAGGCGAACCGGGTTCTGATCCGAGACCCGACCCGGATAGATGTGAAGAAACCGGAGAAGAAACAGAGCTCTCATCTCCATCAGACACGTTTTCGAGATCAGAACCATCAACAGTGATAACATCCCAAATCAACCAGTTCTTGGTCTTCGACGTATGAGGCTAGTCGTGAGTGACGGAGTTTCTCCACGGCGGCGTTCCGCCGTTAGCCCTCATCCATTTGCCGCACCAAGACTTCAGCTTCACGGAAAACCCATCTCGCTCCGGTTCCCACTGTGTTTGCCAATCCATCGGTTTATTAGACGACAGCGTTTGAGTCACCTTCTCACCGGTCATACCTAACAGCAACGGTTTATTGCTCGCCGTTAAGTACGTGCCGTGAGAGCTTATTAGTCTAATCAGATTCGGATTATCGACGACGGTCTCCACCGTCCAAACGGCTCGCCGTGAATCTCCTTTACGGCTTTGACGGATGGATTCTTGGTCGTCGTCGGCGACTAAAAACTTGTCTAGGTGGCTCCGTAACTTAACGGCGTTGCCTTTGGTGAATAACTCCATTTCTTTGAGGTTTGAAGAAGAGACAAAAAAAAGATCGAAATCGAAATCGAACAGAGGATTATGTTTTGGTGAAGGAAGGAGAGATAATATAATGGGGTTCTTTTGTTGGTTGTTTAGACTAATGTTTAAATGGGACATAAAAAGCCTGGCTAAAAGGGAACTTTGTAAGTTAATATTCGGAGGTATTATTCAGTTTGTAATTATTTAGAAATTTCCCAAAACAAAACGAAGAAACGACTAATGCTAAATATTAAAACAAAGTGTGAAAGTTGGAAGGAATGATCAAACAGTACAGAAATGTAATATTTAAAAATTATATATTGCGGAAGGTTCCACCTACGTAACTTATTGTATATACTATTACCTCACGCGCGTCTTCCCAAGAAAATGTCTCGTGTTGTGGTTCAATGTTTGGTTTTCCATCTAGACCGGTATCCGGTAAATGGTAAGGCTTACATAAATCATAAATGTAAACTGAAAATACTATAATTTTGTATCAAAACCATATATATAAAGGAGGAAAATAGAAAACAAATGATCCATCATGATCATGTAATATTGATGAAAGATCAGTTTAGTTAGTTAAATTATTTTGAATGTAACTCCCGAACTTCATAATTGGCTTAAGAGCTTTCATAGAAGAAATCAGAATACTTTTAATGTTCATACTTCATATTATATATTGTGAAAAGAATGTTCATGTTATATATTTTAAACCAACAAAGAAAACAATAGAAATAGGACATGAGATGAGGATTGAGGTAAGTAAATGTAGTGCGCGTGGGCTATGTTATGTCTCTCTTTTCCATAAAACAAAAAGTCAAGAGGAAACTTATGAATATTTGTGTAGAAATATTTAGGATTCGTCCCATTTCTAAATAGTTGCGTACATGGATAGGTACACACACATCACCTACGTGTGTGTCATATATATCGTTCTGGATAAGCGAAAAGTATAAATATCAGAGTTTGACCTGTTCTTATTTTTTTTTTTTTTTTTTTGTCAACATGTTTCTAGTTGAGTTTTTGTTTCCAATCTTTGGCTTTTGTGGCCGACGTCAGGGTTTTGTAAGAAACGGTCTTAATTTTGCTCTTCCCACACCAAATATGTTTCTTCTTAGAACTCATGGAAATTTCAAAATTTATTAGGCGATGCATCATGCATTTTCTTTTTCTTTTTTGTTAGAGTGATGCATCATGCATGTAATAACTAACAAGTCTTAACACTATTTTTTAAAATATTAAACTACACAAATATTAGACATTTGGTTTATATATATATATATATGCTGGCATGGAAGTTCTAGAATTTTTTTTACAAATAAGAAAAATACAAAAAGTACATCACAAAATCCACATAATCCCGTGTATATAATTTTGTGATACAGTTCAAGGAAATTAGGAATCACGCTTTAAGCTACGTTCTCTAATGTCAAGACATGTTCCCATGTTGCAATTGAGCAGCATTTCTATCTCCACAGCTTCAAGAATCAAGATCCATTAAATTAATGGTCGGTCATTTGGAAAATTCTTACAACAATAACATCACATATGGACAAAATAAAAAAGTTTAGAGAGATCTTACGAGAATGTCCATCATTCTTGGGTCAAACCCGCAAATTTACATAGATTGTCAAAGTCAACTTTTACATTGACCCATAACGATTCAAAGTTTTATTCAACAAAGCATAAATGCACGTCTAAAGGATAACAACATGACGCCGTTTTTGGCGCAATCAAGGAAACTTGAAATATGAAGATTCCAACGCCTTCGCTTTTTCGCCTGCAGTTACAACAGCTTCTGTCTTGCCTTCCATGGCGTAACTCTTCTCCTGCCACCAAAACTTCAACGTTTGATAAACCGTACAAACAAAGATGCAAGCATCTATCTTGAATCAACTCTTCTCCCCGGTCATATAAACGACTTCAAGAATTACCAGTAAACGCCACAAGAAAGGAGCACCATCTCTCTCCTTTATCCTCCTCTCCAATACTTCAATCGCTACAAGTCCAAAACGCAGAGTTAGCCGAGGAAACGTAAAAAAGCCAAGCTGAAGAATAGTGTTTTTTGGGAGTGTACCAGTTGAAGATTGGCCGGTGAGTAAAAGACATTTGTACCAGATTTCGTTAAAAACATCTATCTGTAAATCCGATGCTCCAATCACCTATGTGATCACGAAAGATACAATTAGCATTTCACGTGTTTCCTTTAGTAAGTTTTGATTTGACATATATCTTATTGATGCAAGAAAGTGCATTACCTTATAGTCAGCAGCGTCAAAGTCTGGACCGAGCAGTTCTAGAGCTTGTTTGTAGTTGCCTTTTCCGTATTCGTAAACAGCTTCAGCAAGCTGATTTCAAAATTTCGAAAGATGGATCTCATGAGATAATGATATAGAAGTAAAAGAACTCAAAAAGTCCCCGTGATTATTAGTCAGGATCAACAAGAACAGACCAGAATCGCTTTCTGCATCAGCTGTTGTTTCTTCTTGCTCATATGAGATGTTCTGTTAGAATTATAAGAGTCTGATGATAAGTCAAAAGACAAAACTTTCAATTTTTTAAAAATGCCACAAGAGAGACAGAGAGAAAGCAGTACTGACCGGTACTTGAGGCCCTCGAGCAGAACATGTGCTCGTGAAGTGTTTCCAACTTTACTCAATGCCCAAATCGTCGTAATATCAAAAAGCCATTCCTGATACCACATCGCCTGAACATAGAAGTTGTGCATATTGTAAAAGAAGAGCAAATAAGATGGATATGAATGCAAGGCAAACAGATGAATTTACTTACTTGATCAGTCAAATAGTCTGCCAAGATCTTCAATCTGTCTAAAAAGTCATCTAGCTTATCGCGTGTGTCCAAGCGCAACAACAAACCGAGAGCATCCATATAAACCTGAAGTTTCATATTACAAGTATAAGACATCAGATTGCTAATGGAAGGTTCCACGTCCATTTTTAAAAGGGGAAAGAAAAATGATAAGGGTAATTACGTCTGTAGCAACAGCATCGTCTTTCTCCAGCTCTTTACACATCTGATTATCATATATTCCTTGTACCTTACTTATGGGAGAACCTCCTTCCAAGTAACAAACAGCTACATGCCACCAGTTATGTGAATACCTAATCAAAATGTTTCAAACATTTGTTTTCTTTAACAGGTGATTCCAGAGATGATGATTAGAAGAGGTTTCTAGAATTTGTTTGAAAAATGCTGTTGTACCTTAAGGAAGAGCAAGAATCCCATGAAGCTGAGCATCCTTCCATGAAATCTACTGCTTCCTTGAAACGACATTCGGTTTGAAGGACATGACACAACTGCCCCAAAGAAACAAACGAAAGCTTGCATATGGTTAAGAGGAAATATTACCAATTAACAACAAGAGACGGTGATAGTAGTAAACATACGCAGTGATGAGCCCAAGAGTCGTTCTTGTTGATCTCGTAGCCTTTCCTAGAAGCTTTCTCAGCTTCCGCCAACTGTCCAAGCTCCAATAAGGGGAATGCAAGCATACCATAAACATAGTCTTGCTCTTGATTCTCCGGTAGAATCTGCCAAGTTTGCATGGTCAGTGAAGTAAATTAAAGATAGCGATAGTAGAGATTCCTGGAATTTTAACTACAAATCATATGGTTTCCATCAATTTGGTCTACGTTCGAAGTACCTTCTGAAAAAGAGGCAAAGAGAGATCGGGTCGACCCATGTAGAAACACAGAATCTCTACTCTCTTCCAAGACAGCAAATCTTTGGGAAACCTCTCCAAGAGCTGCATAACATAAAGAGTTGTATATGAGAGTTAGATAAACCACTACAAAGGAAAGATATATCAAGCTACTAACCTTAGAGTGTAACACCAAAGCCACATCATCGTCCATATTCTCAGAGATCAAGTAATTCACAGCTTCGAAAACTGCTTTCTCATACGGTGTGGCTTTCCCCTATAAGTAAAACCAATGAATTTCAGAGCTCGACGACACCAATCATCAAGTATAGCTGATTATAGACAAGTGATATTGGCTTAGAAAGAACCATAGACATTAAAAGAGGAAAAAAGGTAAGAGCTTACAAGATTGGATTCTGCAGCTCGAGCATAGGAATCGGCTCTGGCAAAGTCAGAAGAGCTAAGGTAATGCGCAGCCAAAATGTTGCCCAAAACACAATCTTTATCATAATACGGCGCTTCTAGAATCACTTTCCTCTCTCTTCCATAGCCAAGAACCTTCATCAGAGGTGGAACAATGTCAAAACCCAAAACAGGACTGAGCCAAAAGAGTGAGATAACAACAAAAAAATCATAGCTTTAAGCAGAATAAGCCCAAATTCAATCAATGACGGTAAATGAAAAGCCTCAAATCGACACAGTCAATCAATCCTCTTCGATAGAACCTCTCTGGGTTTTCAAAAAGAGACAAAATTTACAAAAACCCACAACATCGAATGGTCAAAAAGAATCAAACGATAGAGAAATTGTAGCAAAATACAACATTAGTGTATGAAATTTAGACGAACCTGGTGAGAGTAGGAGTTAATGGCAGCGATACAATCATCTGAAGAAGAATTGACCTCATAACCCCACCAAACACATCTGCTTCTTCTTCCCGTCTCATGAATTTGTCTTTCGTCTTCTTTCTTCTGAGTACCAGAGATACGAAACAGAGAGCGCGCGTGAGGCTAATCGATACAGAACAGACTGCAGTATTTTTTTTTTTTTTTTTTTTTTTTTGTGTGTGTGACAAATGCAACGAATCCATTTTCCAGTTTTCCTATTACTAACAGTGATGATTTGAATAATTTTCTAGAATGCCTATTTAAAAAAAAACAGAAACACAAATTTGAATCAAATTTAGCAACTATTTTACATTAATTAAAATATATTTAAATGAGAAATTTTTTTTTTGGGGTCAAAAATGAGAAAATATCTTAATTCATTTGAAGAATAATTCAATATAAGTAGGCCAAAAAAAAAAAGAGTGGTTCCAAGCCATTTTATTAATATAGTAAAGTAATGTATGTTGGAAAGAAAAAGAAAAAAAGTGTGTTTAACTTAAAAATTTGATGCTTTTGCTTTCAGTGATAGATCAATGTTTCCAATTCCACATAGAAATAGTTGACATGATTTGCATGTTGATCAGTAATCCAAAAAAAAAAAGATTTGCATGTTGATATATCAACTAATCATAACTTTATAGTTTACAACTTAATTATTCCGAGTTTAAAATCATAGATAAAAAGAATCTTATAAATTTGGAATAAAACCAACCAAATCACCAAACCAAGCAAAAAAAGGTGGCCTAAAAAGCCCATTGCTTCATGATCATGCATGCATCTGTTATTTTCGTATAACCAACCTAACCGAACGTCAAAAGAATAGATTAAAGAAGGCAAATGAAATCAGCCAAAA
This sequence comes from Alliaria petiolata, assembly GCA_020283515.1. Taxonomy (NCBI): domain Eukaryota; kingdom Viridiplantae; phylum Streptophyta; class Magnoliopsida; order Brassicales; family Brassicaceae; genus Alliaria; species Alliaria petiolata. The sequence continues at coordinate 76,579,976 of JAHZTW010000002.1, forward strand.
AGACATGAAACTTAACACCGCAACCCAAGAAAGATCACTTACCATGCATTTCAAAGACATGGACACGTCCTGAGTAACACAACATAAAGCCTTCATTGATCAATCCGCAGGGAAAAAAAAAAGCAAAATTAAAATGGATTTGACAGAAACTTGAGAAGACCCGTTAAGTATTTATAAATTATCTTAGAATGGGCAGAGAAAGGTGGGCATAGCTTGTGGATATACATGAAGGATTTATATTCAAATTGCAATTTCTTTAGAATTTTCCTAAGTACGTGTATAAATATTTTTATATTAAAAGCGTAGGAATAATCAAGGAGGACTATTACAGAAGAAGAAAAAAACAATTACTTGCAAAACGAAACCATGAATCCGTACACTATCCAAACTCCAAAGCAACCCCATCTCCAGCACATTCATATGCAAATGTTTGGATTTCGATCGGGTCTCTTAAGAAACAGGGAAATATATTATTCAATTTATTTTATATCAACTAATTTTCTTATTCAAATATATTTTTTTATAATTTGACTTATTAGATTCTATTTTTTTTAAGGATTTTGAATTTTAATTAATAGATACAATCATACAACTCAGATAACAGTAAAAAAAAATGCTACATTTGGCTTGATTTCAAACTATTAGTTGAATTAATATTTTATCTCCACAAGTGCTTTCATTTTTATTTTGTTCCTTGTTATTCCGGTATTCTCCCCCACCTTCTTTTCAGTTATTTTTTTTATAGAACACTATCATGTTGTTGATCTATATGAACTTAAGCATATGAGAAAATTAACATATATTTTGGATTTGAAAATTAATTGATTACTCTCTTATAGTCTCACATATTTCAAACTATATCAAATATACTATATTCTTGCAATGCAAATAACTAAAAAAACTATATTATTCATTTATAAAAAGCGTGTTCAATATCAAATTTCTTCAAATTTTTGATGGATACCAGTTGGATAACAATGTAACGTCAGCTATACAGTTAACCTAATGTTGTGGCTTTAAAAAATTTAAAGTCACGTCTCCTTATCTTTATTGAAGAAGTGCATCTTTTGCGATTATTATTTTCTCTCTACACCCTTCAAGAAAATCATTAAAAAAACTTTTTTTTTCTTTCTAATTGGGTTATCATGAAATGTCAGGTCTCCTCAATCTTATCTTATTACTGCCTGCTGCGTCGGATTTTTGCGTTTTCCTTTCTATAGAAATATGGATAAACAACAAGAAGAGACAGTAGCTAGTAACAATTTTTTTGGTTTACTTTCTCATAAAACAATCTTTTAGTTTTAAGTTTGATAATTATTTTGCTTTCTTTTAAGGTAGAAAGATTCCTAAATTATTATCCTAATATAGTTTAATTCTCGGCTGACTTTTCTCAAATGGTAAGTTGCTTCTGATTCAAAGGGACGTCGCCTGGTAGACCTGATCGATTGTGAAACCGGTTATGCAAAAAATGGTCGAAGTCAGATAAAATAAGATAAAAAAAGTTTGGGAGTGAATCTACGTACTTCTTTTTATCCTCTTTTTACTAAGGTTTTTCAAATGGAGTACGAAAACGTTGGAATATTTATTGTAAACATGTGGATTGGTGTGATCGTAATGATAAGTGTGAACTCCATAAGTAGTTTTTGTGACTAAGATAAACGACATTGCCATAATAATCAAGCTTCCATTTGTTTTTCGATTTCGAAGGTGCTTCCTTGGCATTGTTTCTACATTGTTGTTTTATTTTATCTATGCATTTGTTTTTCTTCGCCACATTCATCTTATTCGGAGCTCCATTCCCATACCTTTTCGATGCCTTCTTCATCATGACTCCATTTATAGCCCATCCATTTCGAAACTTTTTGGTGTATATTGTTTTTATACATATTTAATGAATTTTAACTTGTATTTTGAACGAAAATGTTAATCATATTTCTGTTTTTGTTTAGCATTTTGCAGATTTTTAATTAATAAAATACTTGCAAAATCTCCTTACCAAATATTTAATTCGCAGGCTACAAAATCAAAGCTTGTATATTTTAGTTTCATGAACCACATTTCGAAAGTTGTTAAAAATGATCAAATTGATTTTATATTTATATATTTACAATCCTAAATGATAAATCATATTACACCAAAACCCGTTTTCAAAAAAAAAAAAAAAATCATATTACACCAAGAATTAGTTTTTAATATTCTTTAAAAAGTTAGAGTTCAAAACAAAAAAAATTCCTTTAAAATGAAAAAGATAACTGAACTAAACCGAGACAAAACTTAAACCACGTACCAACGAAGGCAAAACATGATTGGACATATATTGTCTCCATATGCTTCTCAAAACAATATGGGACCATTGTTTCAGTCTATTGGGGGGCCACTTTAAAATTGGGTCAATTATTCACGAGTTTCATTTGGCAGTTTGATGATTGCATTTTTCTGGAAATAAAACGATGAAAATTCTACGGGTTATCAAGAATCTGTCAAAAAAACGTAGTCAACTTTCAAAAATTGGTTGATTATTATTAAGTCATAGTATTAGTAATACTCATATTACCTTACCATATTCCTTGTAAGTTAAATGTGTCCCTCTTGACTTTTATCATATTTATCTTTTTGAAACTTTTCATTTGATGACCAATGAGTCCCTTCAATTTTCAATTAAAATTCAACAAGCCTAACTTTTTGTTGTTGTTGTTGTTTTGGTCAACTGTTTCTTGGTTCAAACCACAGGCCTAACTTTCATCTCAAATAAACTTTAACCAACAAGTCTAGATAATTATATCATAAAGGTATACGCACATGCTACAGATCATAAATCATGGGTTATATCATAATCTTACTCAATTTATTTTCCATATTTTCAGCAAATAAATCAGATTTGAGTATACGCACTCGATATTCTTAGGCATATGTAAAACAAAAGGTAACTATTTCATAAACCTGTTAAGGTGTTTTTGTATTTTCTGTGGTAAATGGTCCCATGAAAATTATAAAAATTTGAATCTGGAAAATGAATAGTGAAAACGGAAACTAAACGACATGGACAACTATGCAACCGGGGCATAAAATTAAAACTATCACCGACATTACCGTAAGTACGTCTTCACTAGTCTAATTTTGCAAACCGCATAAATGGTTATGAAACATAACTTATGCTGAACGAAATATAAAAAATTTCCCAAATGAAAATTATATTTTGAAAAAGATGTTTCGTTTTAATTAAATATTGAGAATGTGTGGTGGGTATCTCTCCTCTCGAAACCACCTGGCTGTCTTTATTTTAATCATTAAAAAATATTATGATAAAAATCAGAGTGTTGTTTTCCCCGTGATATTTCGAACTTTGGAATTTGAGCCACGAAAAATATAACCGAAACTTATACTATCATTAATAATGTTATTAGCGGTTATTTGTAAACGAGTTTGGAGTTTTGCTTACAAACACTAATATGAACGTCTAACGATCACCGTTTAAGTTTGTGTTTTTTTACCGTTTATAATTAGGAGTAATCTTTAACTTAAATTTTTAAAAATGTCAAAGCTTCTTAAGCTTATAAAAAGGACGTAAGCTTATTCTATACACAAACAAACACAAAACGCTAAATAATTGTAAACTTAAAAAAACAAACTTTTTGCATTTCCCAATTCATCAGTGTGTGAATTCGATAAAAACGACGTAGTTTACACAGTAACTGGCTTCTCCATCTTCGTACGCCGGTTACCGACTATTTTCTGTTCAAAGCTTTTGTTTTGTTTCCTTCTGATTTCGCTTTAAAGTTGGAACCAAATTCAAAAAACTTTCCAAAAAAAAGTTTTGGCCTTTTTTGAATTTCTTGCAACCCTTTTTATTCTCCCTAGTGAAAAAGATTAATTGCATTAATGGCTTACCCAAATTTGTGTGCTCTTTAACTAAACCTTCTTGTTCCTCCTCCCCTTCTTCCCTTTACTTCTTCTTCTTCTTCATCCTCCGAATCTGTTTCGTAGGGTTGGATTCGAGCAATGAAGAAGTCTAAACTCGATTACTCCGCCTCACAGAGTCGATTCGGGCTGGTCCAGTTCCTATTGGCTGTTCTGCTCTTTTACTTTCTCTGCATGAGCTTCGAGATCCCATTCATCTTTAGAAGCGGGTCCGGGTCAGAAGACGGGTCGTCTTCCTCTTTTGCTGACGCATTGCCGAGGCAGATGGTTGTTGGTAGGGAAGCAAACCGGGTTGTTGGAGAAGAAGACCCACATCGACCTTTCAAGGACCCGGGTCGTGTGAATCGGGTGGGTCGAGTCCAGCTTCGCTCGCCGGAGCGAGAAATGCGAGAATTTAAGACCGTCTCTGAAATCTTCGCCAACGAGAGCTATTTCGACAGCGGCGGATTCAGCGACGAGTTCTCGATCTTCCACAAAACCGCGAAGCATGCGATTTCCACGGGGAGGAGAATGTGGGACGGGCTCGATTCGGGTTTAATCAAGGCCGACGAAACGCCGGTTAAAAGCCGGACGGAGAAATGCCCGGATATGGTTTCGGTTTCCGGGCCGGAGTTCTTGAACCGGAGCCGGATCTTGGTGATTCCGTGTGGGTTAACTCTAGGATCCCACATCACCGTCGTCGCGACGCCGCATTGGGCACACGCCGAGAGAGATGGGAGGAGCACGGATTCGAAGGAAGGAGATGATAAAACGGCGATGGTGACGCAGTTCATGATGGAATTGCAGGGAATGAAGGCGGTCGACGGCGAAGATCCGCCTCGGATCCTCCATTTCAACCCGAGGATTAAAGGTGACTGGAGTGGGAGACCAGTGATAGAGCAGAACACTTGTTACCGGATGCAGTGGGGCTCTGCTTTGCGCTGCGATGGTCGCGAGTCTAGTGATGACGAAGAATCAGGTATTGACTTGACTTGATTTAAACTAAGAGTTTCTTTTTTCTTAAATCATTTGAAAATCTGAAGCTTTTGATTGTGATTGTTGAACTAGAGTTGACTTCAAAAACAATTGTTTAATTTGACTTGGAATTAAAGGTTCGTTTTTTTTTTAAAATCCTAATCCTGATTTGGTTTCTGGGTTTTGCGAAGTTGATGGAGAGGTGAAATGTGAGAAGTGGAAGAGGGAGGATGATGGTGGTGATGGTTCTGATGAATCAAAGAAGACATGGTGGTTGAACAGGCTTATGGGTCGGAGGAAGAAGATGACACATGATTGGCCATTCCCTTTTGCTGAAGGGAAGCTCTTTGTTCTTACACTTCGAGCTGGAATGGAAGGTTACCACATCAGCGTTAATGGAAGACATATCACATCTTTCCCTTACAGAACCGTGAGTAGTCACTGACTGAAACCGCTCTGTAAATTCCATTAATTTGTTGATGGAATGGTTTTAACATTGACCGGTGTTATCAGGGGTTTGTTCTAGAGGACGCCACTGGACTAGCTGTCAAGGGGAACATTGATGTGCATTCAGTGTATGCTTCCTCGTTACCCTCCACAAATCCGAGTTTCGCGCCGCAAAAGCACCTCGAGATGCAAAGTGTATGGAAAGCTCCTGCGTTACCTCAAAAGCCCGTGGAGCTGTTCATCGGAATCCTCTCTGCTGGGAACCATTTCGCGGAGAGAATGGCTGTGAGGAAGTCATGGATGCAGCAAAAGCTAGTCAAATCGTCGAAAGTTGTTGCCCGGTTCTTTGTGGCATTGGTAAGCACAATTCTTGAATGAGAAAATCAATTTAAAACACAGTCATTGGTTTAAACTTCGTTTGCTTATACTAATTCATCTTGCAGCACGCAAGAAAGGAAGTCAATGTGGATCTGAAGAAAGAAGCCGAGTACTTTGGTGATATTGTCATAGTACCGTACATGGATCATTATGATCTTGTTGTGCTCAAGACGGTTGCCATCTGCGAATATGGGGTAATAAGCAAACTAATTTCTTCGTCCCTCTTTTGTTCTCCTTGCTTTTGATTGCTTTTCTGATGATTTATCCGGGGAAAGCGTAGGTTAGCACAGTGGCGGCAAAGTATATCATGAAATGCGACGATGATACATTTGTGCGAGTGGATGCTGTGATCCAGGAAGCAGAAAAGGTTAAGGGAAGAGAGAGCCTTTATATCGGAAACATCAATTTCTACCATAAGCCTCTGCGCACTGGGAAATGGGCTGTGACATACGAGGTAAAAGATTTTACATTTTTAGTACCTGAAACTCAAATAGAGCTGAACAAGTAACAGGGAGAAAGATTATGATAAGCTTTGCTCATGTTTAAATATCTCAATTGTGAAATCAGGAATGGCCAGAAGAGTACTATCCTCCATACGCAAATGGTCCGGGTTACATCTTGTCATATGACATAGCTAAGTTCATCGTCGATGATTTTGAACAGCAGAGACTAAGAGTGAGTTATACTTTTAAAGCATATACTAGATTTTGAGGTGACCCATCTAAGAAACATGAGATGTTGATAATATGGTCATGGTACTTGTTGGTTGTTGCAGTTATTCAAGATGGAAGATGTGAGCATGGGAATGTGGGTGGAGAAGTTCAACGAGACCAGACCGGTGGCTGTGGTTCACACCCTAAAGTTCTGCCAGTTCGGATGCATAGAAGACTACTTCACCGCGCATTATCAGTCGCCTCGACAGATGATTTGCATGTGGGATAAGCTGCAGAGACTCGGGAAGCCCCAATGCTGCAACATGAGATGACATAACATTGTATTTTTTAGGCCGGATTCTGGAATTTTTTCGTTAGAAAGGAAAATGAAGAAGCAGATGGGAGTTTATGGAGCTAACTGTTTTAGAATCTCTGTATATATAGAAACAATCTATAATGTATCTATATATATATATATAAATATAACGAAGGGCTCATGAAAAGTTGACAGAAAAGTCAAATATAATCCAGTGGTACTACAAGTCTGTTATCTCTCTTCAACTTCCTCATCTGAATTCTTTCAGTTACTCTGGATCATCAGTCTCCGGAGTGATTAGTTTTCAGGTGTTGATGACTATTATTAGCTTCTTGTTACTCTCAAATTTGCAGTGAAAGATTGTTGGATTCGATGACAAGTGGGGAAGTTCATTTCTTAAGAGATCCTCTGGAGTTTGTAATGGACAAAAAGTTGTCAATGTTTTACCACTCATGAGGAGTTAGGTTGATGGATTAAGACATTACGAAATGCTGATTGTGGGCTTGTTTGTCTTGTACAGGCACGCCAAGTACATCCAGATAAAAACCCCAATGATCTTCAGGCTGCTCATAATTTCAAGACAAGTTCAGATTCTGAATATTTCCTTAACTCAGTTCTTGAATGTGTGAGTTCGGTGGCATGGATCTTGATCAGGTTGCCAAAGATTTTGGTCCTTACTCAGTTCTTGAATGGGTTCTTCATAGCAAGCATTACTCGAGAGAAGTGAAGGCATCAGTCATTGAGATTTGTACTGCGACGGATGTCAAGGTTAATGCTAAAGGTTTCATTTGTGCTTGCACCATCACTCGACTTTCAAGTGTTTCTTTCGCTCTTCTGGAAACAGTCAATAGGTTCACTGCAGAAGAAATACGCAATTGGAGTTGCTGAGCTCCAAATCCAAGCATCTTGAGCGGCAGATTCATTTCTACTTACAATATGTCTTATGCCGCCATTGTAAGCATCCAACATCCTTTTTTGTCCCATTCATACAAGTCCAAACCCTTTTCTTCGTGTTTTATCTAACAATTCATCGCATACACATGCAGAGTTATGCATATTCTTCTCTCCTGCGTTTTCTGCAACACAAAGCCAATATCTCTGCATTGGAAGATTCTCTGCTACCTCCTTCCAAGTTCTTCTTGGTCACATGAAAACAGCAGTATGTGTCCTAACATTAGGATGGCTTACACCATGTGAGTTCAAGTCGGAAGTCACACCGCACGGTAAGAACAGCATGACAGAAGATGAGATTAGGCTTCTCAAAGAAGGAATAGAACATATGAATTTGAAAGACATGGAGCTTGGAGATAACAAAGCATAAATAAAGCTCTTCAAGACAAATTGTGTTATGGTTTTCTTTTTTCTTCGTTACTCATCATGTACACTTGTATAATATTTGTCTCAAAGAACCCCTTTTAGCCTATTTGATGAGCTCTCCTCTGCAGAGCACATTCTTTTTTGTATAGAAATATGATTTCTTCTGCCTCATTGCATAAAATTGACATAAAAAAATATAAACATGTCAAAATAAACCACGAGTTACAAGCCATTTAACATGAGGAGACACTCAGGGATGAGCAGAGGTTCTGGATTTATTAACCAAAGCATTATAATGAATGCCACACAATGCACACACCACCAATAGACAATGATGCTTTGGATTACTCAAGTCAAAAGTTGCAATCTCCCTGCGTTTCATAAATGCTTTACGTGTCATGGTTCCAAGCCTATTTCGATCATATAGGCTTATTGTGATTGCAAGTGTGTTTTTGATTTGTCAAGAAGAAAGAGGTTCTGAATTTGGAAAAAAAGCGTGGAATTTGATCTCGGTACTCGGAACCACGAGCTTATTAACAAGAAATTTAACTGGATTTGGGCGCGAGTATGCATAATATGATTTTAATGAAAATGCTTCTCTCTTCGATAATAATTATTGAGCTTTACTTTAAACATCCAAGACATAGACACCATAAACATTGTACGAGTTTACTTTAAACATCCAGACAAAAGTAGAAAATAAAAGATAAGGAAAGGTTGCATTCGAAAAACACAAGGAGCTTCCTCGAGCTTTCTACTCCGCAGTAATCTTATTCTTAGCCATCATATCTAAAACAAACAACGCAAGTTTTGCTTCGTTATCAAGAATCAAGAATCAAGAATCTAAGAATCAAGAACAAATTTATGTACCAGTGCGAGGATTGCAGCCCCTGAAACGTCGACGACGATCGTGGACAGTGTGTCTTGGTGGTTTCGTAAGAACTTTAACAGCTACTTTGCGACCTCCAATGTTGCTCCCATTAAGTTCCTGAACCCTATCTGCTGCGTCAAATCCCTTAACACGCACCGCAGCGTATCTGTAAAAATCAACAAGGACAAGTCTTTAGAGAGCATTTAGTAACTTGAAAGTTGGGAAAAATGCAACTTAGGAGGAAGGAGCCACAAACCCCTTGAAAACCAAGACTTCCGTGACCTCAACACATGAAGAGAAAAGTTCCCTCACCGCGACCTCGATCTCAGCAGCATCACTTATGGCATATCCATCGACAATTACCCTGGTCTTCCTGCAAGAATTGGATAGCAGAAGCATGATCAACACATGCAAGAACACATCTTAAAAGACGAAAATCTTCAAAATAACAAAAAAATAATCATCAGTTTACTTGTAGTCCGGAAACGGATAAGCCTTAGCACAGACTTTCCATCCTCCCACGTCACTTCCACTAAGTTTCAACGCCAACGCCTTGTCTACTGCGTCCTCTCCCACAAGATAAATATAAGCAACACTCCATTGCTTTTTAATATAAACATCAGTCATCTTTCCACATGAAGCGAAGTGTTCTCTCAACGCACTCTCCACATCCTCATGAGGAAGCCCACTGTCAAATCCCGTTACGGATATCCTCCCAATGTCACTGCAATAGTTTGAGATAATAATATTATCAACGTGACGACAAGACCAACACATCGGAAAAAAGAACAAAACAGATATCTTACAGATACAAATCTCAAACAAAACCAATCAATTTTACCAGGCTTTTGGAATGGCTGCATCACAACCCTTCAATTTCATCCCCTAAGGTACAAAAGATCTAATCAGAAATTCTACTAAGCTTCAAATATTTTAGAAACAGAGTTTAAAGAGTGAACAACAAGAAAGCCATAAGGATAACATAAATATTACTTTGTTGGCGGATTCGACCACGGATAAGTTGACAAGAGCCGCTTGCTAGGTTTCGAGTGGCGATATCTTTTCCAGTTTTAGGGATCTAATTTTTTTGAGTTATTAATGTGTTAGGAGGGTTGAATTACAATTTTATGTTATGTCCTTTCTAAAACTGATAACTCAAAAATTAACTCAGCATTATTTGTTTTGCATTTTAAATCATTAGGTTGAATTACAATTTTATGTTATGTCCTTTCTAAAATTAATAACTCAAAAATTAACTCAACATTATTTGTTTTGCATTTTAAATCATTAGCGTAGGTTTTGTTTTTTTTTCTCTGTTAATAAATTTTTTCTTAAATAATTCTAACTTTCCACAAATTATTTTGTTGAGAAAATCAGATTTATTTTAACGTTATTAGTCAAAGATTTTTTGTATTTTTTCTTTTTTAATTTGATGGTACTTGTTGGTTATTGCAGTTATTCAAGATGGAAGATGTGAGCATGGGAATGTGGGTGGAGAAGTTCAACGAGACCAGACCGGTGGCTGTGGTTCACAGCCTTTTGTGACTTTGAACGTTTTGGTGATAATAATAAATAAGCATATATATGTCTCTGAGTAGTATGCTGAATGCTAATTATTGTGTAGTAACTGATTTTGCAAGCCATGTCAGATGAAAATAAGCATTTAGCATTACATGAATGATTCAAGTCGGATGCTCCCACATGTTGTTGTCTTAATCACCACATTTTCAATGGGCTCTGTAAGGAAGGGGAGACTTAATGACAGAAAATGACCTTTTCCATGAAACGTGCAAAATAGTTTTCCAAGTTAATATCTTTTTTTTTAACTTATAATAGCTCCAATGTTAACTATATGTGGTATCATATGTCTGGATGTTTTTGATTTGTCAGGGAATGAAAAAAAAACAGTTACGGGGATTTTGGAAAAAGCTTGTAATATGATCTCGGTACTCAGAACCACGAGCTTATTAACAAGAAACTCAACTGGATTTGGTGTGTCAAACGAGTATGCATGATATGATTTTAACGAAAATGCTTCCGTCTTCGATAATAATAATTATTGAGCTTTACTTTAAACATCCACACATAAACATCGTACGAGTTTAGTTAAAACATCCAGACAAAAAGGCAATAACAAGTAGAAAAGAAACAAAGGTTGCATTGTAAAAACACCCAAGGAGCTTCGGTCGAGCTTTCTACTCCGCAGTAGTCTTATTCTTAGCCATCATATCTAAAACCTGTCTCTTATACACATCTAGATGTGTATAAGAGACAGGAACAGGCTTATGGGTCGGAGGAAGAAGATGACACATGATTGGCCATTCCCTTTTGCAGAAGGGAAGCTCTTTGTTCTTACACTTCGAGCTGGAATGGAAGGTTACCACATCAGCGTTANGACAGTGTATCTTGGTGGTTTCGAAAGAACCCTAACAGCTACTTTGCTTCTTCCAATGTAACTCCCATCAAGTTCACGCGCCTTATCTGCTGCGTCAAAGCCCTTAATATACACCCCAGCGAATCTGTAAAAATCAACAAAGACAAGTCTTTAGTGAGCATTTTAACAACTTAAAAAATGCAAACTAGGAGTAAGAAGCCACAAACCCTTTGCCGACATCGATATCCTGGACCTCTCCACATGAAGAGAAAAATTCCCTGAGCGCGACCTCGATCTCAGTATCACTAAGCGAAGTGCTATATTCCTTAACAACTACCAAATGTACCCTGCAATAAGTGGATTGCACGAGAATGATATATTATCAAAACACATGCAGGAACACATCTTATCTTAAAAGACACAAATCTCCAAAATATAAAAAATCAAAATTCAGTTTACGTGTTGTCATGAAACGGATAAGCCTTAGCACAGACTTCCCGTCCTCCCTCGTCACTTCCATTAAGTTTCAACGCCTTGTCTACTGCTCCCTCCCCCACAAAATAAATATAAGCAACAACACTCCCACCATTATACTTTGCAATGTAAACATCAGTGATCTTTCCACATGAAGCGAAATGTTCTCTCAACGCACTCTCCACATCCTCACGAGGAAGCCCACTGTCAAACCCCCTTACGGAAATCCTCCCAATGTCACTGCAATAATTTTGAGATAATATTTTGTCACGTGACAAGAACAACACATCACAAAAAAAAAAAAAGGAGGAAAAAACAACAGCACATATATATCTTACGGATACAAATCTCAAACAAAACCAATCAATTTACCGGGGGTTTGGTTTTGGAATGGCTGCATCACAACCCTTCAATTTCATCCCCTTTTTTTGTTTGATCACCTTCAATTTCATCCCCTAAGGTACAAAAGATCTAATCAGAAATTCTACTAACTTCAAATATTTTGAGAAACAGAGTTTAAAAGAGTGAATAACAAGAAAGCCATAAGGGTAACATAAATATTACTTTGTTGGCGGATGGCGAAGTTGACAAGAGCCGCTTGCTAGGTTTTCGCGAGGCGATTTCTTTTCCAGTTTTAGGGATTTTTTTGTTTGTTTTAGGTATAATGTGTTATGGATTAAATCTGAAGAAGGTATTTATTTATAGTTGTTTTTTTATTTTTATTTTTGTTTTTGTTTGTTTTTCATTATTCTAGTTAGGGCATAACGGTACTTCTGATATTAACTAAATCATTTCGTATATATATATATATTTTCAGAACAAACGATTGGGTCTTGAGTCTTGACTAATCTTCCAAATCGTTCTACATACACTAATCTAAATAAACCAATATTATCAAACTTTAAAAATTTTAAATAAACTCCGTGCCATGACGCAGGAAAAATCACCTAGTTACATATATTTCAGACTTTTAGTTATATGAAACAATTAATTGGTGACATGTACTACATTTGATTTAATTTGAGTTATGGATAAGATAGTAAAAAAAGAAGGTTGGTCAAAGTGTTGGAACCTTTTGTAAATTTGAACGTTTTGGTATAAGCTGAATGCTAATTATTTTGTGAGAGAATGCAGAACGCAGAGTAGCACAGGCTCTCTTCATAATATATTTATTCTATTATTCTGCAAGTGTTTTTAAGACAGTTACCAAACTTAGTAACTGATTTTGCAAGCCATGTAAGATGAAAATAAGCATTTAGCATCACATGAATGATTCAAGTCGGATGCTCCCCACATGTTGTTGTCTTATAATCACCACATTTATCAGAGGGTTCTGTAAGGAAGGGGAGACTTTTAATGACAGAAAATGACCTTTTTCCATGAAATGTGTAAAATAGTTTGTTTTTCAACTTAATATATTTTTAACGTATCATAGTAAGACTCCATTTTCAACTATATGTGGTATATGTGTAAGTAGGAGGATACATGTGTGTTTAAGTAGCGTAATCAGGGCAGGCTACGATAATTTTATACCATTGATTTACTATCTTCCTCGGTGATGAATTGGATTTTCTTAATACTATATTACTATGATTGTATATGAATATAATTTGAGTCAAGGACATTCGTTTTCCTGAGCAGTTTCTTGGTTAGCCCCACAATAAATATTCGTTGCAACTTGCAAGTGGTCAAAAATATTCAACTCCTTTAATATCCGAATATTTAATCCATTACTAAATGTTGTTAGTATAGTAGGTAAGTTAATAGAAAATTCAAAAGTGTTATCAGAAGACCCACCACCTTTAACGCACCTGCCATCTGCCAACGATAAACACGACGTCCTAATTCCATTATTTTAATTTTCCTCTCTCTCACTGTGTCACATCACTTTATTATATATTCACAGTCACCCAAATAGCGAAATAACACTTGAGATCAACAAAACAAGAAGAAGAAAAGATGGCTCAGAACGATGATACAGTGAAGCTGATAGGTTGTTGGTCGAGCCCTTTTGCCCTTAGGGCTCGAGTGGCTCTACACTTGAAATCAGTCAAGTACGAGTACTTGGACGAGCCTGATGTTCTCAAGTCAAAGAGCGAACTCCTTCTAGAGTCCAATCCCATCTTCAAGAAAGTCCCTGTTCTCATCCATGGCGATGTTTCCATCTGTGAGTCACTCAACATCGTTCAGTACGTCGATGAAGCTTGGCCCTCCGGTCCTTCCATCCTTCCTTCTCATCCGAAAGATCGTGCCAACGCTCGGTTTTGGGCTCTGTACGTCGACGACAAGGTAAACGATTTTAGATTTTAACTCCATGGATCTATGTTGTTATTTTTACAAATGCTCTGTTTTGCTTGTCACAGTTTGAAACTTTATATTTTTTGAAGTCGAACTAGAAGCTTGGATCTTGATATTCGAATTTAGATCTGTTTTGATTGAGATCCTATTTACTGGTTAATCAATCGGAAAACCTAAACGGGCTAAAGTAAAAAAAAGCTTCGATCTTGACATTTAAGAATTAAGATAGATCTGATTGGATTGAGATCCGGTTTGTGTAGATGGTGGTATTCGATTAATTTAATTAACAAAATGATTCTCAACAGAGAAATATCTGAAATAGAAACAACAGAAGTAACATATTATAATAAGTGAAAGTCTTATCATTTATGTATGTGTATGAAACAGATCTTTGCATCGTTGGATGCGGTGGGCGGAGCAAAAGACGATGAAGGGAGGATGGCGGCGGCGGGAAAGCTGATGGAGTGTTTGGCGACACTTGAAGAGGCGTTTCAGAAGAGCAGCAAAGGATTAGGGTTCTTCGGAGGAGAAAACATCGGCTACCTCGACCTTGCTTGTGGGACCATTTTGGGTCCAGTCTCTGTGATCGAGGCGTTTTCCGGCGTCAAGTTTCTCCGGCAAGAAACAACACCTGGGTTGATCCAGTGGGCCGAGAAGTTTAGGGCCCATGAAGCTGTCAAGCCTTACATGCCTACTGTCGAAGAGTTAATTGCGTTCGCAAAGAAGAAGTTTAATGTTGAGTGATTTGCTTCTTGTTTGTTGTATAAGCAATGTGTGGAATATGCATGCGTGAACGAATGAATGATGTTTGTCGTCTTTAAGATTTTTTTTTGAGTTCTCTCTGTATTTGCGAAAACTTAAATTAAAATCATATGCCTTCTTTCTTTTAACTCTTGTGATTTAAATTGGTTTTTGTCTCTGTGCGTCTCTATAACATTGTCAATTCATTGTTATAAGCTATAAATTATTATAGCAATGTAAATCCGATACTGAAAACATGAATACTTTCGTCTTAGTTTTAGTTCATCTTCATGTATGTGACGGCCACAAGTGTAGAGGTAAAAGTTACATTGATAACAAAGGACATTA